>BMAO01019116.1:0-522097 GCA_019973975.1 Trichonephila clavata | reverse complement strand
TCGGAAGTTAAGGTTTTGCTGATATGGGGCTATTAAGGATGTGCAAAATTAAAATTCTTTTGTGGATGAAGAATCTTTGAAATGGATTTAGCAGGTATGACTTTTGAAAATGTTAGTCAGATCGATTCTGAATACTATAATTACATTGTGAGTTTGCAATTTTTGCTCTATGAAAGTTAATGGAAAGACTTACCTTAGCAAAATAATCTTGAATCATTTTTCGTAACTAAAGATCTTTTTGGTAAAAGTAACCGAAAATGATATAAGAAGCTGTAAAATTGCCTATATGAATAAAATGATATTTACTACGAACTTGTAAAGGCCAGCAAACAGACTAAAGTAATAGATATTTTAAAGAGGCAAAAATATAAAAAATTCTAACAGAGAAAAGTAATTCAGAAAACGATGATATCGCTCTATCTCAAAAGTTTTCTTGCCTCATTGCAGTAACCAGTATAAAATTAAGAATAAATTTAATAAAATTAACGTAAATAAAATGAGAAAATATATTTGTTTGCATGTATTTATATTTTTAATAAGAATTGGTAAAATAAAAATATTTTGTTTTAAAGGTTTTCTGAACGAATCTTTCCATTTTGTATTGGTTGTCAGTCTCGTATAATACGGTTTGACACTATACGGTATTACATTGGAATTTAAAAATCTTGTTTAATATTTTATCAGAATAATAGTATTTAATTTAATTTGATATTGTTCAGATTTTAATTAACCATTAAAACTAAGGAATTATTTTTTTTACTTAGAGTATAAGATGGTTAAGCAGGGAAAAAAGTAGAGAAAAAAGGGGAAATAGTCGTGGAAAAAGAATGAACAAAAGTCTTAGAGAATCAACAGTAATAAAGTTAAAAAAAAAGTTTTAATCACCTACATCATGATTTCTACTTTTTTCTTCATAATATGATAAAGCCACATCCTTTGCTAGTGTTAAGATGTGGAAAAAAAAGAGAAAGAAAACGCCATGTGTAAATTGTTCTACGTTTGAAGTAACTTTCTCTTTTTTACGTAATCCATTCAGAAGATAAATGTTATGATCATAATAACATTATCAGATTAAGAACGTTAATGAATCTAAACTTTTATAAGGATGGAAAGAAAAAAATTAAAAGGATAAATTTTAGATTTTGGGTTTGAATGTGTAATTACTATTCTTTAGGGGGGGGAGGTTAAAGCCGAATATGTGCACAAGATAAATTTTAACCCTCTTAGCAGAAACCTATTTCAATAATTCTTATTTTTTACCCCCTAATAGACATCGTAGTTTATCACCCTAAAACATTAAAAAATTGTTATAAGATGTTAATGGAAAATATTTTGAAATATATGAAAATAAATTTTTCCATTCCCCTTCATCGGTGAATAATGTTGCTTTTTTCAAAAGTATTTTCATGTACTTTTATTTTTTCATTCTTCATGTGAGTTCAGATAAACTATATATCTATCTAGTATACACGATACTTCATATCTTAGTTACTCTATTTTTTATTGAAACTGATTTATTTACCGAATTTTTTTGTACTTTATTTGGATTACATAGATTTCTTCTCTAAGGAATTTAACTTTTCCAATTTCGTTCCAAATATTTTAAATTTTAATAATGGTAATAATAACAATATATTTTAATTATTTTAATAAGTATACATGTGGTATGTTTAATATTTTCATTGAAAATAGTATATATACTGTGAAACCATTGTCTTTTTTCATTGGTGTAACACAGTGGTCTTCAAACTTCTTCAACTAACGGAACCCTAGAATTACAAGGAGTTTTAATGGAACCCCTAGAATTATAAGGTGTTTTAATGGAACCCCTAGAATTATAGAAGATGTTTTAATGAAACTGTAGAACTAGAAAGTATTTTTGTGGAACCCTGTTCCACACACATTTTTAGAAGAATATATTTTATAAAATAATATTTAAAGTATATCAACATGTTTTAGGTACTTTATGCAAAGCCAACTAAAAAAGTATTGCATTTGTTCTTATATAAGGAATTTTAATCTACTTTATATAAAATTAATAATCTTAATCTGTGATCCAAGCATCTCCTACCCATGCATTTTAGTAGGTAGTACATATAAAGATAAAACATTTTAATATTATTTTGTTACATTATAATGGTAGTTTTAAAAGTATTTCTATAAATGTAAAGTTATTATGTATAAATAAAATTTTCAGTTTCTTAATGACAGGGGTGCGCTTATACAATTCTTGTGGGTGTACAAACTTCATACAAAACGTGAATTCCTTTTGCATACACATTTATAAGCTACTTTTCGTTTTTTTTTATTGTGACTCGTGGAAGCCTTAGATCAGCCTCGTGGAACTCCCGGGTTCCGTGGAACACAGTTTGAAGACCACTGGTATAACAGAATCAGATCTCACGAATATTCAGATTTAAAAAACGAAGTCTAATGTTACCATTCATAAAAGCCGTGTAGGAGAGCGGTGCACGTAAAATCTGTCGAGAGCTCAAACGTCCTCTCGTTTATGTTGTGGGGAAGTTAGGAGAGGAGGTGCTAGCTCGGGTGTCATCCTCGTCACTTGACTATAGTTCAAAATTACGAGGTCCATCGTCAAATGCCCTCATGTATACATATATATATAGCTGAACAATACGACGTTAATATTCACTCACTCACTCACCATTCATAGAAACACAATCACTTAGAAACATGTTTCATAAAACATAAATATTCAATGATAAATAATTTTAAAAAATAAACGATCATTTGCTTGACGACATTAATAAAGATGTTCCATAGAGCAAGGAATGGAAAATATTTTTACCGGCATATTATTTTTGAGGAAAGATTTTAAATGTAAGGGTACTTTTCCACATTTTTCGCAGGCGCAGGCTATAAAGTCGCAAAAATGATGCAACCGATGCCAAACGGAATATTCCCGCCGGTAACCTTTTACCACGACAGTTTCAAAAGTCGTGGTCTTTCTTCTCAGTAACGTCTTTTTCAATTCCTACCATTAGCCTCACTCTTCCCAATATATATATATACTATATACTATATATATACTATATATGTATATATATACTATATATATATATATATATATACAGGGTGTCCAGCCTTAATATGATCCAATAGCTAATTCCCGAACCCTTTCGGTTTAGGTATGCACTTCCAATTTGAAAAATGTTTTAAAACAGGTAAAGAATGTTTTTTACGTGCTTTTCGAACCAAAAAACCCATTTAGAAAAAAATTACAAATATTAATTTTTATATGGTCCCTAGGTCCTATCACTTATATTTGGGAAAAGATGCAGTACACAAAAACAAAGTAAACACAAAAAGTTTCATTTTATTACTATAAAAACTGGCCGAGTAATGGAACTTTGAAAATCATGCATTTTATCCATTTTCTTGGCAATTTTCAAGAAGTTAGTAAGGGGCCGTCTTCAAAGTGAAATTAGTAGGAACTCTGCCGGGAAACTGTCGCTCTTCCACGTCACTCTTATGTAAATCGTTTTTAAATTTAAAAGCATACGTTAATAATACAATAATTGAGTACTTAAGAAATAAAATTTATTCTGTGCACGTGTAAAATATAGAAAAATAATATATTTTGGACGAAGAAAACATTTCAAAAACAGTTCCAAGAAAATAGACCTATATGCTGCGGCTTCAGTCTGATTTACTGCGTTTTTGCTGATCATGACGAACGTTAAAAATCTGTTGTGTAGTCGCTTGCAATTGCATACAGTCGTATTCTAATATTACGAATTCTAGTACGGAAGAACGAGATGTATACAAATGAAGAATACTGCGAAATGGTACTGTTTTATGGGCAGTGTAATCGAAAAAAGAGAGAGGAGGCAAGACTTCATTTCATTTAATTTCCCACTTGAAGACATCCATCTTATTGTACAATTGCCCGTGCTGTTCAACGCTAGTATAAAACTGGGAGTTGTCATAGACGTATTCCCTTGTCTCGTGCCACACCTCGTGCCTTCACCATTATTTAAGTTAATTTGGTCATTCTGATATAATAAAGCCCCTGATTCATGATTGGCGCATCATTCCCCATTATGCTATAATTTGAACGGTAATCCTGTATTATTTTGCTGCTAGTTGTTAAAACAAGGTGTTTTAATCTTTCCGGTACAAGTTGTATTTCTTTAATTTAATCTTTATTGTTTGCCATACAGCAATACAAATGTCAATCTATGATGTTTACTACAATGTTTTAATTTTTCTATAACGTTTTTTTTTTTTTTGCTCCATCTGTAGATAGTGAATTACTGTTCTCTAAACTCAATTTATATACAACCCCCTTTTCTGAACAACTCAGATGCTTCAAATTTATTGTAGGCATAACTCGGCCAGTTTTTATCGTATAAAATGAAACTTTTTGTATTAACTTTGTTTTGAGTACTGCATCTTTTCCTAAGCATAAGTGATAGGACCTGAGGACTGTATAAAAATTTAATTTTAATAATTTTGTAATTTTTTTGAAAATGGGTTTTTTTTGTTCGAAAAGCACGTAAAAACATTTATGTACCTTTTTTAAAACATTTTTCAAATGGGAAGTGCATATCTAGACCGAACGGTTCGGGAATTAGCTATTGGGTCACATTTAAGGCTGTCACATTATATATATATATATATATAAATATATACATATTCTTGTTCACATTTCAATCGTCAATAAATAACTTTCTGCTCATCCAATCATGTTCAAATAAATTTTTTAAAACTTTTTAAACTTATAGTGGAGGATTCTTGTTGTTAATATAGTCTTTTCAAATATTAATTCATTAAGTAAATTAAATTAATTAAATTAATTACCGGTTTTCGACGCCAACTTAGATTTCGTCTCCATTGTAACTGTTAAAAACAATGACGAAAGTTGACGTCGAAAACCGGGTTTTCAAACCAAACTAGCCAAATCGGGAGTGCATTGTTACAACAATGCAGACAAAATCATGCTCTTTTTTCAATTCCTAATATAAGTTCACTCTCTCCCTATATATATATATATATATATATATATATATATATATATATATATACACTGGTGTCCAAAAGTTAAGAAAAATCGTAAAATGCGAAAAACATGGAGGAAATATCCGTAAAATTATTCCAAATTTCTTGCATATATTAATTGGGCGAAGAAGAACATTGGGTTCATGCAAAAACTTTTCAGTCAACTACGTCCTGCGTGAAACACCGGCTCATGTCGGAACGTGGAGAAACGATTCACGCAGCATAGGCAGTTCAGACAAGTTTCGTGCAACTGCTGTGCGAAGGAACTTTGTTAACCATCAAACAAGGTGAATGATGGTACAAAGACGCAAATTGGACATGTTTATGAAAGGAAGAATCGCGTTGGAATGCTGGAATCCTCACGATCACAAAACGAAGTGTCTCGAATTCTGAATGTGGACCAGTCTGTGATCTCAAGACTGTGGCAGAGGTTTCAAAGAACGGGAGATGTTACCCGACAACCAGTAATCAGGTCGACCAAGAGTCAGAACCCTTGCCAAAAACCGATATCTGGTAATAAGTGCGTGACGTCAGAGAGGCAGTACTGCCAGAGCACTGGGTTCGGCGTTCACAGTCGCCACAGGAATACAAATTTCGAGACAAACTGTTTACAAGAGACTCAATCATGCTGGCCTGTATGCCAGCAGTTTGCATTCCCCTCACGTCTGCGCATAAACGCGCTCGTTTGAACTGGAGTTTGAAACATCAACATTGGAGTGTGGGAGAGTGGGCCAAGTGATGTTCAGTGACGAGTCCCGGTTTAGTCTGAGTAGTGATTCTCGGCGGGTAACGATATGGAGAGAACTTGGAACACGTTGTGAACCAAGAAACATAACCGAAAGACATCATTTTCCATCAAGGGGAGTAATGGTTTAAGCAGGCATAATGATGGACGGCCGCACAGACCTCCATTTCTTTGACACGGGGTCTGTGACTGCTGAAAGATACAGAGCCGAAGTTCTTGAAGTAGCTTGAAGCTTGAAGAAGCTTGGAACCCCGTTTGAGCCCACAACTCATTCATCGTCTCATAGCAAGTATGGTAAATCGCTGTGCAGCGTGCCTGACTGTCAGAGGTGACCACACGCCTTATTAAACTGCAGCATCAGTATTTTATTTAATGTTTTCTTTCATTTTTTCTTTAAAGTTTGAATCCTTGCTATGGTCAGTTTTCTTTCAAACTGCTTCTTTGGATAATAAAATTAATTAATATCATTCCTTTGATTTGATTCCTTATTTTATAACCATTTTACACTCGCATATCACTTTTCCCGCCATTCTGATTTACAGTTCCTTCTTTATTCACATAATTATCAATTATGCATAACTTTTGGACACCAGTGTATATATATATATATATATATATATATATAATTTTTTTATATTAACTATTCATAATACATCAAAAATGGATGGAAAATCAATCAGAACTGACATTCATTAAAAATTTTATTTTTGCGGTGTTTGGTCGCCAATAAACCCTGCTTGGCGAAATTTTCACCAGCGAAACGGAAAAGTACCGAAGTAAGTTTATAGGAAACACAGTGTTTTTAACTATTTTCAATATAAACTTTTATCTAAAAAGCGCAATTTATTTAATTCCAACATTTAGATAGAAAGAATGAAGATAGATAGAAACTTATCTTAATTACTTTTCCCAAAGAATTCACGTGTCTCACGTTTAAAATTATTGTTTTCAAGTAGAGTTCTGAAGGAATATTGACCTTAGTGTAATGTATGCTGAACTTAATTAAATAATTCTTAATTGATACTATAAAGCCTGAGCTACAAATAAATTACAACAATAATTTAATTACTTTACTAGAAATGGGTCATTTATTTGTGTAAAGAGTGTTTGTCGTTTGCCTAGACACACGTCTTTCACGTACAGAAAAATTGTATTCGAAAGAACTGGCTTGAAAATAAGGTTTAATTGCGATTAATTTTTAGATTGGCTTATAAACTTTTGACGATTGTCAGAAACAATATAATGTGTTAGATGTTATTATTTTTTAATATTACTTTCAATTACGCAATATTATAGTGAAATTTTAAGACACAACAAGGTTTTCAAGGACACGAGTTTCCTGGTTGTAGTATAAATTGCTTTCACAAAACCCTTTTCTAAGTTTAATATTATATTCGAAGTGCTTTCTGTAATGTTCTACGATAAATCTTGAACTTTCCATAATTAAATTAAATTCGTTTTAATAAACGAAAAATATTATTTTATTTTGCATATTGTATTTATCGTGTACTAAAATGCATCATGTCATTTAAAACATTATTCAAATTTGTAAAATTGTAAAGGAAATCAAAAATAAACAAAAATAGTTTTAAAAAAATGTAGAATTAAAAAAGTCAATTAAAGTATTTTAAAAATGATTATTTAATTTTTATAACAAATATTTTTTGAGTAATATTTGTTGTACATTTAAGCAGAACTATAAATTATTTTACTGGCCGCATGTATCTGATAAGATTTTCAAAAACGTATCGTATACTGAAATATGAAGCATTTATATTTTATTATACACTTTTAATGTTTTGATTCTCAATAAAAGATAATTTTTATTTAACCTACCATTGAAAAATCTTTATTCATACAACCACTCACCGCAGTGTTTTAGCAGTAGACTTTGCGGCAGTCTCCCCCAATGGACCCACTTTCTGTTAGGAAACTGTTTACATCTCAACGGCCATGGAGTTTAGATTGGGAAAATATCTAAGACCGGACACTACGACACTTATGTACTAAGGCAAGTCAGCGTTTGGCTTCCCTTTATCTATCCGACAGAGAGGTGACCGGCGCAGTTTCCATGCCAATATCCGGCTTCAAAGTCCACCACGTGAGGGGTGACTAGGACCAATAGATGAATAGTAATACCGACCACTCCGAAAAAGAAGTGATTCTACTTCATGTGACGTATTCGATCTTTAAACAGGCACCAAACGAGGACACTCGGAAACTCTCGATACTCTACAGAGCTTTACAGACACTAGAGAAACTCTCTATACTCTACGACGCCCCAGTACATTTTCCAAAGTACGAACTCTCCAATTGACTTCCCGATTCGCTTGGACTCTCTCAGACCTATTGTGACCTATCAAAGCTCATACCAACGAGTATCCCAATGTCGTTCTTAACGTTGCCTTTCACAGGAGTCCATCCGGCCTAAACAGCGACCTCAATTGCACTGCACCTTAGCAGAGCTCTATAACAACTTCTAATAGTCGGATTTTATTCAAATCTCAGAATCTCTTCTGGTGGGGTTATCCTGATTTCAGTAACACATCTGTAATGTGTTCTATATTTTATAATCTTTATGTATTTTCATATCTTTTCTCTGCTTTTTCTACTCTCTTTCATTTATTACGTTTCTTAAATAATATTGCCTATTTGAATCTATCACGGTTCACTCACAAGGCGTTCACATATTAAAAATCATAGTAAAGTAGCGAAGGATTAGTCAAGGGAATAAACATCGAATCGTCTACAAGGTAATAATATTAAATTTGCATGATATTAAATTGTTTTGGACTAAATCTGTTTCATGTTTTAATACATTACACGTATTTTAAATACAAAGGAGACAGATGGAGTGTTTTGTAAGTGAAGAGATTTAATTTAAGTTGGATTATTATATTTGCGTCCACAGTTCTAAGAAGAAAATATTGAAAAATTAAAAGGCATTGAATATCAACCGATGTATAGAAAACAACTAGTTTTCAGTTCTTTCATTTTCTTTTCTTTACTATAATATTGAATAGAAATTCAATTCACAGTTTCATTTTTAAGAATAGTGAAATAAAATTAAATATTACATATGTGTTTATTTCTGTAAAATATTAAAGGTTCATATTTCGCGCATATTGGATTTAAACATTAAATAAAACTGCTACGTAATTTAAAAGAATTCAGTGCAAAGCAACTGCAAAGAACCAATTATTTAAATGAACAAGTTTTGAGGAATAAGAAATAAAACTAAAATGTGCATGGCGTAATAAGGAAAGTCCATTTCAACAATGAATAATTCCAGTTTATAAGATTTTAAGTAAGAGAAATTTACTGTCGTAAAATAGATTAATTTTCTATTTGAATGCAATTGTAAGATAAATTTAATTATGCAGCATATATAAAATTATGATATATTCTTTCAATTTGAATAGTATTTACACTAGTAAATATATCTACGTTAAAAAAGATTAGTTCACAAAATTCAAATAAAAAAATAAACTCTCTCTTACAGGATGCTCACTAAAAGTATATTCATTTTAATTCATATATCTTGTTACGTCAGCAAACTTCTCGTTATAAGTAATTTTAACTTATCTTTTAAGAAAAAAAATTGACAACTTCTAAGGATTTAATTAATTGTTAGCTTTAATTACTTATTCAACTATCCTAAAATAAAAAAAAATAAAAATCATTGTATATTAAATCATTTTATATCTTGTTATAATTAGATATGGTATAAAATTATCTAAAAATTTCTGAATTTGGAATAGAATCTGTACTAGTTATACAGTTGAAAGGAATAATCATCGCATTCTTTAAAAATAAATAAATTTTATTTAATAATGATTTAGAAATATTCCAGGTTTAAGCGAATATTTTAGAGAGAGCTTAGTGAAAAAGAAAAGTGCACAGCAGTTTTCCAATTTAAGCTTTGTTAATTTTCTAAGCATTTTTTTTAAAGTCTGAATATTTGCGAAAAATTATTATAAGGGAGATTAAAATATCAGAAAACAGGAGTAATATCACAATGAAAGCTATTAAATATGTTATAAAATAAATCCTCTTCTATACATGCAATTTGTTTTTAGAGAATATTAAAAGTAAATAGCTCTCAGGGAATAAATTTTCTCAGCCTTACATAGTATACTGCGCTATCCTAATAATATTATAAATGTGAATGTGTGTAAGCTTGTTTGTTACGCTTTCACGACTAAACCGATTTCAAAAATTCTTTCACCAATGGAAAGCTACATCATCAGAGAATAACATAAGGTATATTTCATTCCTACGAGAACGGAAACTATACGGGTGAACACCAAATTGAACGCCAAGCTGAACTAATGAAGTCGTTGTTTTGTTTAATGGTGACCGATGCTCTCCACGAGATAAAGTGTTACGCGCACAGGATAATACGCTGGCACGTGTCATAAACTTTTTTTTATGATAGTTAGCTCACTGTTCAATTAAGTAGGGCATCAGCTGTTTTGGATGCACTTTTAAAAATTCTAAATGAGAGCTTCATAAAAAAGGAGCAATTAGAGAAACAATATATATATATATATATATATATAAGTTTTACGGTTAGTTTTAATTCTACTTTTTCTTTATTTATCTACATTTTTCTCTCACATTTAAGGAATAGTTATCCTAATCCTTAGTAATATTATAAACTCGAAAGTTTGGATGTATGGATGTTTGTTACTCTTTCACGCAAAAACAACTAAATGGATTTTAATGAAACTTTACAATAATACAGCTTATACATCAGAATAGCACATAGGCTATAATTTATAAAGATATTGTGTGAAGTGTCCAAAATATAACGATAAATGTCAAGTAGGAGTAGGAAAAAATTCTGCCATCTGCAAGCTATTCTGGCGTGCGTTGTAAAAACCGTTAGAATTATACGTATATAATCACGTATACAAAAAAGCTCTCGACAGCATATATCTAACTTTTATGTGTAAGCCATTATCGCCAAAATAGTGAACCATAAATACAATAAAAATTGATAATTTATTTCAATGCACGTTTTCTTATGATTTTATTATCAACCGATCACTATGAAAATTGGCAAATATATGTATTCTTTTTTGGAAAAGGTTTTTTGTTGTAGTTCCCCACCAGGTGGCTCTATAGCATATCAACTTCCGCACCGTTCAATCCATCGCCAAGTTGCCAACATGGTTGCTAAAAATGATGCCAAATTGGCTCTATCGCTAGCATTTTGCTATTTTTCCATTGAATCGCCATTATGGGCTAGTTCTACCGTAAAGCTTACTATGGGGGCGCTACAGTCATTAGTACCCTTTTCTTCTTCCGGTTAATGCAAAATCGCCATTGTTTTGAGCTAAAAAAATTAACAAGGTATATATTTTAGAAAAGATACTGAAATAAAAACTATAAAATCCTGAATCTGAAATCTACAGATCATCTTCTATCTATATAGTGCAAAAAAGTTTCAAAAACTTGCATTAAAAGTTTGAAAAACTCAGTTGAATTTCGATGTTTTCCCATAGATTAACATTACACCGGAAGTAAGTGAAGGTTCCACTCAATATTGTTATTTACAAAGTAGAACCTGTCCATAATGTAAGGAACGGCGTTGATTGCGAATATTACAATTTTAACATAAAATAAATGTAACAAAAATAAAAAGAAGAAACTAGCCTTGCAGTAGTCGCATACGATGTGTAACATCTGACATTTATCGTGGTAAATTCGCAATACCAACCTAAATCCTGAAAAAAATGAATCGTGTATGATTGGAAATAATTTTCTAAGGAATAATTAAATCTTTAATGAAAATTTTATTTAGTTAACACAAGGAGTAATGCAATTTTTTTTAATCAAAAACAATAATTCTTGTTCAATTTGGGGAAAAGCGGTAATGATAACTTATGATAACTAAAATATAACTCATATACTTGTGATTTGAAAGTGTTTAAAAACCGTTGAAAAATAGCGTCAATAACAATACCACTGTTAGTTGTCCAAACATTTCGAGCTTGAGTTCCTCATTCAAAAAAGCTAGGAGTGACTCGGCTTCTAGCCATCTGAAGTTAACTTTAAAATCACCACTCAAAATCATGAGAAACGAGTGATAGTTTTTTTTTAAAAGAGCAGAACCACCTTCGGTATACGGTAAAAGTAAAAAATGTAGGAAATCTTTAATTTTTGGAACCGTTTGATTTGGAGAAATGTACACAACTACCGAAATCACTGTCCATTTTCAAATAAGAATTCTGCCGCACATATGTCCCAATATCTTGACTAACCATACCCAGTCCGTTTGTTTGACGATAAGTAATATCCATTTGAGGAGCCACAATATGTGAGTTGTTCTGTTTGCGATAAATCCCAACACTAGCTGCTCTGTGGCCCGGTCGTTTAAATTGTACGCAGCAATCGAAGTCAGGTATCGAAACACGTTCGTCATTATCTAACCACGTCTCTGCCAACATGAGTAACGTACAATTTTGTGAAATAACGTCGAAATATGTTTGGTGAGCCCTCAGACTTTGACAATTGAGCGTAAGGATTGCAAGTTTATCCTTGGTGAAGTCTAATAAGACTTGTTGGTATGTGCGAAGTGGATTTAGAGTCAATCGCAAACGAAACCGAGTTTTTGAATTAGAATATTTTTAAATGCTAAATTTAACAATATAAAAAAGCCTGGCGGCTTGATGGCTACTAGAGTTGGACCCCACGTGGATATATCTTTACAGGATCCAGCTAAAGGACTTAGCTTCTTCTCTGATCCTAAAGTGAAGAAACAAAACACAAACAAAGATCCCACGGCCTAGACCGCAGGGTGGGGGGCAGAGCCCCTCACAAATGAAGGAGAAAAAACAGAAATTCACTGCGAGGGGAGCGAAGAGACACCACCGAGCGCACTGATTATTCAAATTAAATAACGCGAGCTTCCCCAACTTCCTGTTACACATTTCCGTTCCTTTTCACGAAATCACTCCCACAAATCTCCAGCAACCGAGAGGAAAGATGTTGCACATCAATAATATTAACGTATTGCACATCCACATATTAATTATTTACACTATTTTAAGCGTTCATTACACAAAATTTGTAGCAATGTGTTACTTTTGCTGAGCAGAGATCAGCTTAGGAAGGTGTTTTCAAAAATCGACCCTCAAGAGAGTTACGGAGGGTTATAAATAAAAAAAAAATTCTTTTATCAGCTATTAGATCTACAGACTTAAAATTTAACAAATATGTTTTTTTATCAGCTAAGATATGCAAAAGACATTTTTTTTTGTTACAGTTGCAATTCAGTAAAATTAACTCATTTAAAACTTCTTTATTCTTCAATCTGTATTGTTTAGTTTTTCAATTCCCCATGGGAAGAACGTGTATATCAGCTATTGTTAAATAAGCGGTACTAACGTATTATCTCAACAGCATTGGTGATATTAAATGAAAGGAAGCATATAGTTGCCATTTCTTCACGTACGATACATGGGAAAACAGGGTTGTTAACTTGACAAGTTATCTTGAACGTAGGCATTGTTGCAATAAGACGTAAATAGCATAAAAGCATACCAAAAATATCAAGCGTGTAACGTGCCCTTTTAATACGAAAAAACAAGATCAAAATTTATGGGTCCACGTTATACACTGGGTATAAAAATAATAGCTTTAAAAATAAAAAAGTGAGATAAGCATAAAAAATTTAGTTTTCTCAATATATCTAAATTCTGTTTGTTTAAAAGAAGTTACCATTCCTTTTGAGCCGTAGTTCTAGAAGTATGCTATTTTTTCAAAAGCTTGTGATAATACCTTGAATTAATAATTTGAAAACATAAGAGTATTGCATACGTACATTTCAAAATTCTTCGTAAGAAACGGGGAGCACGTTATACGGTGAGTATATCTAAAAATTGAAAAATGCAGCTTGAAGTAAAGGTGCACGCTATTCGCCAGATTTTACGGTATATATTATATAAACATAATCTACATAAGTAATTTACGTGTAAACAATTTTAAATAATTGACTTATTGATATTTAAATCGTATATACCCATTTATAAATATATAAGAACGCATAATTATTTATACATTGCCCTTTACAGAAAATGGATGAAATAAACAAATCCACTGATGAATGGGCACGAAAAAGAGAACTACTTAACGCATGCATGAAAAAATGTTGCAAAAAAGACTTAATACATCCAAACAACTGGATTCTCTTGCCCAGATTAAATCAGAAGTTTACACTTCTATCGTGTGGTCATAAGCCTTTTTTTTGTTTTGATTTTTGTAATTGTTTATATAGTTGAAAATTATTTCTGGCAGCAAAATAATTTATTGCCTCTTTGGTTGCATTTCGAAGCTGTTGATTGAACACTTTTTCACGAAGTTTTTTCTACGGAGTTTCCAGTTTTTAAGGAAGAGTTTTTTTTTTCTGTATTTTTTTGTATAAGTTCACTTGTGTTCGGGTAGAGCAACTTTTTTATCAACACCCACTTAGTTTTGCAAAAAGTAATATATTATTATGGTTTAACTATATAAGAACTAATTTTAAATACAGTTGACAATTACTCTTGAATCCCTGCCCACGTATATTTACTATTCTAAGTTGATATGTGTGAATACTTTACAAAATTTTTACTTAATATAAAGAGAAGAAAATGTGTGTGGTTATTTACAAGTAAGTACTAATTGTAATGAAAATTTAAAGAGCTTAATTATGAACTTTCACATATGATGGCCATTTTTTTTTAACTTCGAAACATATAAATCGTGTATTTATTCAGTAAAAATACGAAGCTATGGAGAAAGTTTCAAATATTCTAGAATTCTTAACAATTTATAAATATTAATTACCAAAATAAGGAACAGGAGAAAAAAATTACAATAATATTTTTGCTAACCGTTTATTTGAGAAAAAAAGAATTAACTGGAAGGAATAAAAATATATATTGCTGTTTAAAAAAAACGCTGTCAGAAGTGGGATTCGAACCCACGCCCACATTCGTGGACCAGAACACTCAAAGCTCTGCAACAGAGCAAGGGAACTTCCTTGAGTCTGGCGCCTTAGACCGCTCGGCCATCCTGACACGTTCAGCGGAGAGATAATAACGCTACAAATTGATACTGTAGGTGTATTTTCTATTTTTTTTATCTTTTGTGTAATCAGTTGTAGAATAGTCAACAATCCTATTGTCACTTAAGTAATACCATAAATACAATAGAAGTAAAAATGGAGCAACAGTTAAGAAATGGATCTCATTTAAAAATCATTTGTAATTATTTTTTTTATAAAAAAGTGTTTAAAAAATCAACAATGCGCAATTGAAAGGCATAAGTGGCAGTTTTTTTGGCGCCTTTTTCGGGCGATTCTGTGCCAGATTCTGTCTACCCTGATTCCCCCTATTTTCCGGTGGGGTTCCATGGGGTTTTCGTTTTATGACGAATTTTTCAATCAGAGCAGTAAATTTTTTTGGGGGGGGGGGGTATGGAATTCTCTCTCAGACACCCTTCTTTTCATCTTGGATTTTCAACTGTTCAGACATAGATATTTCCGGACAAGAAGAAACACTGCCTTATTTCCTATTATTTCTTAATATTTATAAAAAAATATTTATTTAATATTAATTAATCATAATTATTAAATAGTTATTAATATTTTTAATATTAAAATTAATAATTATATTAAAAATTAATTATAAAAATAGTTATTTAATATTTATTAAACTTTATTTTTAATTATTGATTAGGTTGAATATTCTTTCATTATTAGTTTGTATTTCATACCTTATTTCTTATTCATATTACTTATTAACATTTCTTTTTAATTACTGAAAAATTATTTAATTATTGCTTAGGTTGACTTAATTCTGTCATTTTTAGGAAATATATTCTTTTATTATTAATGTGCCTTTATCCATATTATTTATTAATATTATTTAGTTATTTATTAACAATCATTTTTACTTATTGATAAATTATTCCAGTTATACATTAGGCTGATTATCATTTTTTGCATTATTATTATTAATTTACAAAGAGGTTAATTTAAATTTTAAAAACCTTGTTATTTTATATACCTTTAAATATTGTAACCTGTTCCCTCTAATCATGGGACTATTTGCAGTGTTTATCCCAAGTATAAGAAAGTTCCGCGGCGTTTCGTGGCGGCTAAGGGGGAAGGAGGGGGGAGGGAAAATGCAACCCTGTGCTTCCCTTGGCGACTGCTGTTACCGAAAAAAAATTGGCGATTTTTGAAAAAAGTCCGTATATCTAACTTGTTCCGAAATGAAACATTCCTATTACCAGGGCCGATCCTAGCAGGTGTGCAGCGCGTGCACCGCACGCGGGCGGCCAAGCCAAGGGGCGGCCGCAGGCCGTACATGGTTCGATCAATCAAGCAAAATTTTTAACGTATTTATCAAAATCAAACTTATAATAAAAATCGAATTAATATCCTGAATTTTGAATAGGTATTGAAAAATGCAAGTCCAATAACACAGCATAGTTTAAGAAAATTAGAATGTTAGTGCATAGTTTGTTGGCCGATTGTACATAAATGTCTACGAGTTACAAACATCCTTCATTTGATAGAAAAAATTCGTAATGGAGCCGACAATACCGCATTAAAAAAGTTTTTTTTTTTATAGCGGTACTGTGGATCGATGCTTAATAAAGGAGTCTTAAAAATTTTTTTTTGCAAAAATTGCTTTACGAAAATATCTAATACGGTTAATCTCATAATGTTTAAATTCAATGTGAATTTGGGAAAATTTTAATCTCATAATGTTTAAATTCAATGTGAATTTGGGAAAATTTTAATCTCATAATGTTTAAATTTAATGTGAATTTGGGAAAATTAAAAGTTTTCAATTTAATAAAAACCTAACAACTTAGAAAAAGAAAATAGAGGAAGAAGTGATTTTTGCCCATGGTTTTACAACGCTTATATAAACAATGATCGTTTTCCTTTTTAGTGAGTTATTCCACTATCAAAATGTAGTTTCTAGTAGTTTTATTTGGTATAAGTAATAAAAAAAAATTTACAGTTTCTTTTGACTTTTTTGAGTAAATGATTTTCATTACAAAGCCTGTTTGGAAAACATTTCAATATTAACATAGTATTATTAATGTTAGCGAAGTTCTAAATTTAATTTAACTTTTTAGGAACTTAATGGTACTTAAGTACTATGTTAAAAAAATGCTACTTTTATGCGGTTTTTTAAGCCCTAATTGTAACCAGATGTCATATAATCAAACAGGTGAATCAAGCGATTCACAACATAGCACGAAAAAACAGAAATAAAAGAAATCATATATTAAAAGCTAATCCTGATCTATGTCTACCCGCTTACATGTATACTCCTAGTTGGAGAGTAATTTCATATGGTCTTACCCACTTAACCCCTTACCGTGTTTACTGCTGTCGCTATGTTAGCATCAGGGGTGGCTCTAGAGCCAGGGAAACTGGACCCATGTGCGAGGAAAATTTTTAGGGGCAGCATTTGAACCGAATTTGAAAAATACCTTTTTTTTGTTACAAAAAAATTGATATGAAAATATTTTTTTTTGAAATATTATTATTTATACTTTAGGAACCTGGTACATTATTTAAATACCTGTAATTTTATTTTAGACTGAATTTAAATACCGACTACTTCTAGTAAAATTTGTAACGACTATATCTCCCTTAAAAAATAAAAGTTACGCTGCGTGTGGCGATATGTTGTAGTAAGTATATGGGCCCCCGACTTCGGGACACAGGTACAAGTGATTATCTTCAGTATGTAATATTACTACAAGGGTGACAAATGTGCACAAAGCAATATTTTGCTTAGAGAAGCGTTCGGCAAATTGCAATTCTTCAAAATTCTGCTTTTATGTAGAATTAAAAATTATGTTTGTGTTAAGAAGATATTGTTCACTTTTCTAATTTATAAATACATCTCTAAATAAAGTTACTTTATTTACATGCCCATTTAAATATCTGACTGGCTTTTTGACAGAATTCATTTTTAAATATGTATTGGATTTATCTTTTTTGCAATTTCCAGTTATATATTTGTACCCAGCAATGTGAATCTGGTATTTCATTTCATGTATATTACTTTCTTATTCTGTACTGTGTACGTTAAAGCGTCAGTTTTCTTATGTGTTGATTCTTGAATGATTCGAGGCTGGTGTGTACGTTAAATCATAAAACTTGATATGTTTTTTCTTGAATTCTAATTCTAACTTGATATATTTGCCAACTAAAATGGGCACAATTCAATCTCTTACATTTAGCTCGTTTGAAATAGCAACAGGTAATTATGTTTTAATTTCTAATTAATATGTATTTTTTAAAACTTAATGGAATATACAAATTCCTCCTGTAAGGTACACCTCTGCGAATAAGGCGCAATTAATGTTGCTACTGGTCTCTTTGAATAGGGACCTTATGTATTTACCTCTCATTTAAGAGGACATTCTACTTAAGTGACACTGAAAAAAAGTTTCTTATTTCTTTTTGTAAAATTTTAAGATTTCAAAGACAAGTTTGTGTTTTTCCTTAAATAAATTAAATATAAAGCTGTCCTGATAAATCAATGTAATTTAACAGAGGAATAAAAAATTGCAATATTGTCTGTTCCACGCTTCGATTTAGAGACAAAACAGAATATGAAATAAAGCGATTGCAACTCGCGGGGGTGCTTTTTCTTTGGGTTTACATGAGAAATAAAAATGCTAGCTTAGGTTGACACAATGCACAAATTGTCAAAAAGATCCGTACAACGGAATATTTTCAATAAATTTCTGTAAGTGCAATATTTTATTGCTCATTTCAAACAACTATTTAGTAATTAAATTTATTTAAACATTAATACTGCTTGAATTTCTAATTAAATTAATTTGTTTAGCATCAAATGACAAGATATCCAATGTTTTGTCTGGTGGATTTAAATTTCTGGCTCTAGGACATATTGTGTCAAACACAAGGTTCCTTATTGGAAGGTAATGGTGTAACATGCACCCCCGCATTGCGGGGAGGGGCAAAGCCTAAATGACGCCAAGAACACTTTGGTCCCCAAACCTGATCTTGCCTTAATATTCTCGATTAGGCCACTGAAGGTACTATTATATTTTTACCCTATTAAGATAAAGTATTAAGGAATATTTTATTGTATTCGCCTTCATGAAAAAAAAAGAACTATAAAAATAATATATATTTAGTTTTAAAAAATCTCTTTTGTTAATATATGTGTATACATTTACGTAATAAATAAATTCGCATATAAGTGCATAACGATTTCAACTGAAAGGATAACTGAGTTAAAAGAAAACTAGCTAATTTTTAATGTCAATGAAATTATTTTATATTTACACATCCATAGCTATAGTTAAGAGTACATGGTTTGTAAAATTTCATCTTTGGATTAAATCTAATCGAAATAATATTAATTGAAGTCTAAAGGATCTATTCACGTACCTATCACTAATCCTATTTGGGAAGTTCTATTATTTTAAATATTATTCAATTGAAAACTTTCTACCGAAGAAGATGCAATTGAATCGTGTCGTATATTTAAGCATTAACTTTTAGGTCTGAGAAAGAGAAAGATGTTAGGAGTTAGATAATAGAAGTTTGTGATTAACGTAAAGTAATTGAAAGCTAGACGAGAGCGACTCTTCGAATAATTAATTAATATTTAAAATTGATATTTGATGGTTCAGTCAGTAAGATATTAGAATTAGAATCGAATCGACTAGAAGTCGATTATTTGAGATAGGAGTTACAATTATTTCCAAACGTGTGACTCTACTTATAATTAAATATTTAATATCTCATCTTCCTCGCTTTGGCTCCAATACTTTATATATGTACATTACCTTCCTTGGATTAGCGAGACTTATAAAAGGATTAATAAATTATATTTGTTTTGGTTATGGCTGGTGTTCATTCTGATTTCCAATCATTAATCTATTTCAGGGGAAATCCTTTACAGATGATAAATTTTTTTTCATATAAGACAAGTTCCACTTCCAGAACGAGACATGCACATCCTTCATTACTGTTCCCACAATTTAAAAATTGCGATTTATTTGTCTTGTTTATTGTAAATTAAAATTTTTTTATCTGAATAATCTTGAGTTAAGTCAATATAACACATGTGATTTTAAATGGTTTCTCTCTCTCTCTCTCTCTTTTTTACACAACAAGAGAAATTTAGTTATATTATGTTGTAATTATAAATATATTCTAAAAGTAATTGTGTTATTGCTGATCGAAGTATCAAAAATGCATTTCTTAAAAATTCTTTCGGAATATTTAAAATTTGGGATTTAGGGTCAATAATAGGTTAGTTATTTCAATGTTTACTTTCTTTTTTAATTCAAAGACATATAAATTTGGTAGAATTATTATCAATTTATTTTCAAAGAAGATTGCACATTTGTTATTATTTAAATGTTATCGAAAATATCCCGAAATAAAACATTTTTTGAGGAAGCTAAAAGACAGAATTTTATTGGAATGAGAAGTACGATGTATTTTTTTTTTACTAATATGATAACCATTAAAATACTCTAAAACACGTAAACTGTATCAGATCTTGGTACGAATTAAAAACAAGGCTGGAATAAAATTGAACCATTGACGCGGAACAACAAAATGTATACAATCGAGAGAAAAAGAGATGGTGCGCCATCACTGAAAGAATGATTGCTAAAGTACAGTTTTTAGCCAGTCAAAATTTGGCATTCAGAGGAACTAGTACGAAGTTCAGATAATGGTAATTTTTTAAAGACAGTTTAGATATCGGCCAAATTTGATCCAGTTGTTTCAGAACTCCTTAATAATGTCAGTAAATGCGAAAGTAACAAAACGCGTATTCCACACTACTTAGGGCAACATTTCCAAAATGAAATAATTACTATTTTAGCCGAGTCTATTCGTAACGAGTAAGTATTAACGTCACACTGTTCAACTACACGAGGGCGTTTCGTGACGAACCTCGTAATTTTGAACCATGGTCAAGTGACAAGGACTGGCACCCCTCTCCAAACTACCACACTACTCCAACGTGAGGACGTTTGAGCTCTTGACATATTTAACGCGCATCGCTCTCCTACACGAAGGGTCTTCAGTGGCACTGGGCTCGAACTCATGATATGCCTGCCGAAAGTTCGTTACCTAGGCCACTAGGCTACCACGGCCCTTTTCGTAATAAGGTAACACGCATTGTCAAAAAAGCAAAATATTACACTCTATAATTCTTATAACTACATCAGATATTAGTCACAAACAACAAACAAAGTTTTTTTATTAGATGAGTGAGCAATACTAACGGTAAGGCATATATTTTAGAATTTTTTAGAAACATAAGAGGCTTTATGATATGGACACATTCTTCGTTGAATCCGAAATCTCTGAAAAAATTGATTTCACCAAAATTATTGACAAATTTGATTTTCCGAAATCCAGAAAAGTTAGCTTATAATTAATTAATAAGTAGTCTTTGTAAAGGACTGATTTATATACTTTTCGTTTCGTTTCACGATATTTATGCTTTAGAACATTTTCTTTTAGATTATATTTTTAGAGTAAACACTGTTGTTTTGCTATTCTAATAGTAAAAGGGCTATTTATATTTCAAAGGTAATATTTATTAATATTTTGTTAAAGTGTTTTGTCACGATCATAACCCATAAGCTGACCAAAAAAATAAAGTTTTGCACTTCAAATTTTCGCATTTTTATATTAATGTTTTAATTTTTACTCTGATAAACAGGTAGATAAATTTTTACCTCCATATATAAGTATTAAATTTAAGTATTAGTCAAAATATATGAAAAATTCTCTAGAGGGGCGGCACTTTAGGTCTTCGCACGCAAGCGGCCGACACCCTAGGATCGGCCCTGCCTATTACATGATCATATCTTTCAGCTTAATTACCATAACTAACATTGATATTTTAAAAACGAGTGCCCACTAGCTCTGCGTGTTGCTCAACATAACATAGAACTTGTCCCCTCTTCCGCCAAAAAATGTATCTAAAAAACTGTGGAACTAATTGTTATTTATTGTTATATCTGAAAATTTTTTATTAAAATTAAATTAAAAAAAAATTAAGATTTTTTTGATGCATAAGCATGTTTAAAAGCAATACTTTTTTATTCAATTTTACAATTTTAAATTTTTTTACTTGCAACCGATGTATATGTATTACAAAAACAGAAGGCTGAGTTAAAATTTTTGAAAAATTCATATTATTTTCGGAGTTTGATCAATTAAAATAAAAATAATGGGCAATTTCTGTTAAAATTTCTCTACTCTGAGATATATATTAAAATGAGAATAAATCCACTTCTAAATTTAATATTTCAGAAATTCTAGTTCAGCCTCTCTAGAGAAGTCTTAGATATATTTATAGGTAACATATTATTATTATAGAACCCTTTTTCATAAAACGAGAACGTTTTGAAACTATGTCATTCTTTCTTCAATTTTTGTCACAAAATTGCCTATAAATTTGTGATAACATTCTTAAAACAATTTTATATGCATATTTTAACTCAACGGACTCTAAAATAAAAAAAATATTCCCTTATACACATCTTCAGAATCATGGTTCAGACAGGGCAGTTCTTAACCCTGGCGCCCTAGGCACTTCAAATTGTTACACCTCCCCCACTATTTCCACAGCATCCCCCTTCCTTCAGTTCTTACCTTGCCAGTTTTGGTTCGGGGCGGATTTTCCCATAACTCTCTTTTACCCTTTCCCTTTCTTTACTTTTGTTCTTTGGGTAATCTTTCCATTATCACGGGCAGCTGTAAGGAAAAGATAGGGCATAGTTTGGCCATTCTTGTCCATTTCTTAATTTTTGGCATCAGGAATCACCCACCCATCCTTTTGCAAATTAGTACAATGAAATCGTTTGCAATTTAGTTCATACAGTATTATATATATACTACATTACTGTATGAACTGTTTTCAAATTGTTAATTATCATCTTTTTCATCGCTTATCGCTTTACTATTTTTTTACTTTTCGACATCCTTATTCTTCGTTATATCACTGTCATTGTCATTGCGCTTGTACAGCAAAGATTTTCCTCGAGTTTTGGTCATTGAGAAATGGATAATAACATCTTTGTTATCAATTCCAATTGTAACATCAGTTTGAGCGTATAGAAACATTAAACAGTTAAACTTTTCATTTTCCATTGTAGTTCTCATTTCAGTCTTTTCTCTCTTAAGGGAAGAAAAGTTTCTCTCTGCTCTATAGTTAGTCACAGGAATAGTTAAGAAATTCTCATTAAGACTTCTAAATTTGGGTAAGTACTTTCCAATTTTTCTTGATGTAGGAAGAGTCATGTCTTGTCATTTTTTCCTCCTTCATATACATTTTGAGATGTTGAAGCTATCGCATAAACTGTTCTTTATTGATGCCTTTGGGGTAGCTCAGAGCAAAGTATTTAGCCTATTTCGTCACATCTTCTAGCTTCTTTTCATGATGATTTCTGAATATATGTAGAATCTTGTGTTTAGAGCTTCGTAGCTGTGGTATGCTCGCTGTAATTTTACTTTTTCCCCCTTTGCCCCAATTTTTTTCATCCCCAAATCTTTTACGCCCTAGGCACGTGCGTAGCGTGCCTAAGCCTAGAAGAGGCTCTGGGCTCAAAATGTCGTCACCTCAAAAGTTGAAACACAATTTTCCTTTACCATTACCAACTTCTAGACTCAATTTTTCTCGATAATCTTTAAAATCTTTAAAATCTTCTGAAGAATTGGAAAATATATACTTATAAATTCTTCTTTGTGAGAATAATAATCTAATTTAAACAAATAAATGAGTGAAACGGAATTTCTTTATACCGAGTCTTTGAGTTTCCAGAGCGATTCTAAAGATGTTAACGATATAGTTGTGATTTTAAAAACAAAACAAAAAAACCTAGATTTAAAAACATTAAAATGTGTAACGCACTTTTTTGTCTTTAACTACAAACACTAGTATGTTTACATATGTTTGTTCATTAATATCTATCTATAAGATATTAAAAAATAGTGCGTCACTCAGGAGAAACGGAATGTTGACTTGAGAAGTGAAAATCTTTCATATGTATACGTCCTATTAGCTCTAAATGGAGATAAAACAATGACACAGCTTATAACTACGGTTAATCACATACAAAACGAGAAATACGTTTGTTTAGTGTCATCATAATGAACATATACTTTAAAAAAAATCATCGTTTTTGATGTCAACACGTCTTTTATACAGATTCTCAGTATAACATTTTCTGTCTTTTTACTTATTGGTATTGGGAAATAAAGTATTTTCGTAATATCTTTGACATATAGTTTATTTGGCTTATCAATACACAGAATGTCTTATAAATGGATCAGAAAACTGAAAAGTTGTCGTAGAAATCATGCAATAGTTGCTTTAATAAAACATAAAAAAAAGGCTAAATTATGTCTGCTCTACAAAACCAGTGACATAAATTAATGTATTATTTGTCGATTGATAAATAAAAAGAAGAACATTTTCACTTACGTTAAAACTTTTCATTTTCTGATGATTAGTTTGTCAGGATTGCTCATCAAATTGGATAATGTAATTAATTCATGTTTTGTATTGGAAGTCCTACTGTCTGTGCTAGGAATAAAGCTTTGTTTAGCTAACACAATTAAATAAATTATCATCATTTTATTATTCATTATGGAAATTTGATTTTTTCCTCAGTTTTCGGATGTTCTTGTTTGCTAATGTCAGGATTTTGAGGTAGGAAGCTTTTAAAAAGGCTCATGTCAACTATGCAAATAATTTCCATCTGAAGTTTAAACATGTTAGCGGAAAATTGAGTTAGTGAAATATGTGTCTTAAAAAAAGCATGATATATTTATGATTTATATCGTGACATATTATGATTTATTAACCCTTAACAATTTTTAATGTTATTGCATATTAGTCTAATGCTTACGTAGGGCTACTGTAAAGCCTTAATTACTGTTGAGAAATAACTGAGATATTAAGATAAAATTTATTCTGCAAATTAATTGAAACTTGTGTAAATGTTGTAAATTATATATAATTATTAATGGTGACTTGCTTGGTTTCAAGAAGCCATAGATTGACCCTACCCCCCCCCTTAATATGAAGGAGATAAAAGGTGTTTGATATTTGATTAAATTCCTTTATTTGAAAGATTACAGTTCCCGGCGAATATACAATGAAATGATGGTTTCTTATAGAAAGCAATAATCCTTCAAATGACACATCTGAAAGAAACTTTTAAGCTAGTCAAATATCCCTCATAAAAGATCCAAGAAATTAAACACCATCATGCAAGGATTATGCTGCACAATGAAAAAAGTTAATCTTGATCTTATTAGATGGAAGAGCAACTATCCAAATGATCATGAGTGAGAATGATCTTAAATATACGGCAGTGTGTAAAAATCATTCACGAAGAACTGAACGCTGGATTCTGTTACTATTGTACAGAAGCAAACACGGTGCAACCAATCAAAGGATATGTTGAATCCTTTAAAACAAGATGCGTTTTAAATCAATATGATTAAGAGATCAAAGACATTAACAAGGGGTGAAAACACAGAGACTCATTTCCAGTTCAGAAGCCTAAAGGGCAGAAGTCTGCATAGAAATTCATGCTGGTGGCTTTTTGGGACTATCACAGACTAGTCTTAACAGACTATCAATAAAAAGGCTAGACATTTACTAGTGATTATTGCACTATGTTGAATAAACTGCGATGCACTGATCAAAATTCTTAGCTGTATGGTGACGGCATCCATCTTCTTTTTGACACTTGCTCACTCATCTCGAGGTATAATCGGTGCATCAGAGGGATGTGACTTTAAACTTTGGCCACCATACATCCTATTCATCAAATCACCCACAAGCGACTTTTTCTATTTCACAGAACTAAATACATATATATACCGGGTGTCCATAATTAAACTTGAAATTTGCGAGCAGTTTATAGCAAAAACTATGCAGTAGAACTGCATAAAAATTGGGTAATGGTACAAAGAAATTACGAGAATTTTATCGAGGGAAAAAACAGTGGGCTTCAAAAGCCACCACTAGATGGAGTTGTGCAATGTAAACTATTAGTATATAAAAATGTAATCATAGTAATCCTGTGCGTGCACAACAACTCGCGGTATGTACAGATGTGAGAGGGGTACCGCAGTCAAACTCGTTTCCAAGTCAAAGACGATGAAGTTGACTCTCCAGGAACGTACTTTGCTGGTGAAATTGTTTCACCGAGACGGAGACTTTGCTACCAAAGCTTTGTGGAAATTTCGGGTTTTTAAGCAGTTACGAAAGGGTCCATTCAGAGGGCAAGGACTAATAAACATTATTAGGAAATTCGAAGCAACGGATCATTGAAGGGTTAGCCAGGAAGGGGACGAAACTGAGTTGCAGCACAGGTAATGGATGATGTAGCGACGCAAGTGGAGGAAGACAAATCGCAAATCATCGGCAACACCAGTGTTCGGTGCATTGCACAGTATCTGTTGACCAACCTCAATCCATGGTTCATAAAATTCTTTGAAAGGTCTTACGCTACAATCCGTATAAACTGCCGCTAGTGCAGAAGCTCTTACCAGATGTTCTGGATAGTCGACATTTTGCGTTGCGGTTTCTTGCGCAAGTTGAACTCCAGGATGAATGTCTATGGAACATTTTATGGAACGACGAGGTCCACATTTATTTGGAATGTGAGTTAACATAAACATTTGGGCTGGTACAAACCCACATCACATTTCCTACAAATTCCGTTACACACTCCGCATGTAATGGTTTGGTGCGGCTTGACTGCAACGTTCGTTGTGGGTCCGTTTATTTCGAAAAGAACAGCACCGCAAGGCCTGGGACATGCACCATCATCGGTCAACGATTCGCTTCTTTATTAGAGCATTCCGTTATTCCGCCTCTTCAGGCAAGGCGATGTGATAGAACCACAGTGTATATCCACACATCCCCCGTTATGTGAAACAAGTGTTCCGCTACCATTTTTGTGACGACGGTATCATCAGTTGGATTTTTCCTACAGCTTGGCCTTCGAGATCTTCCGAATTGAATCCTAGTGATTTTAGGCTCTGGGGATACCTCAAGCCCATGGACTACCGTGATTCCATCAAATCTCCATCCTACCTTAATGGAAGCACAGAGCACCATGTGCGCAACAATCCCCAGTTCCTGCCATTTTCAACAGCCGAACTTGCTATTTTACGCTTACAGATGGTCGCAGACAATAGTAGAACGCATATCGAGCATGTTTTGTAAACTTTTATAGATTATTTATATGATCTCAATAAAGCTATGATATGCCGCTTAAGGGTGGCTTTCGAAACTTATTGTCCCCCCCCCTCGATAAAATTCTCCTCATTTCATTCAATAATTACCAAATTTTCATGCAATTCCGCTGTATAATTTTTGCTACAGACTGCTCCTCGCAAATTTCAAGTTTAGTATTATGGACACCCAATATATATATATATATATAAACTAGGCATTCAAATGGTGGAATAATGGCTTTAGTGCAATCTGCTGAGTTCTACAATGACGAGCTTCGCCAGGTTAAGAAATTATAGGATAAATTTGATTCTTTCTATACGAACACTATGCGAAAAAGAGTTAAGAATAACAAAAATAATATAAGCTTCTTTCTCAATTATTTAAATATATAATTTTCACATAAACAAATTAATTAATTGCATTTAGATATTATTGGTAAAATACTCTTTTTTTTTATATTCTTGAGAGTTCCTTTAAAAGAAAAATCGTAATAAGATATGAAAAAAAAAAAGATTTTATTTATAACAAATGATAACAAGTCAGTACAACGAAAAATCTCTTATGAAAATAAGTTAATGTAATTGATAAGCCGTAGAATATACTATTGATAAAGCATAAAACTAGAATCTATGTAAAAACACGAAGATGCTTCATACTTTAAAGTAACAAAAATAATAAATCGTGTTATGCTCGCATAGTCGATTTTTTTAAGAATAAATTTCCTTATCATTTCAGTTAAAATAATATTGCAATACTGAGTTTTTCTGTTTGACGCAAGAAAATTTAAATATAGATGATCTAGGTAGCATAATTTAAAGTATATTATTTAATTTTTAGGTTTGTATCATGTGTTCAAATTTATCGAATATAATAAGAAATTTGGAAAACATAATTTTCTTAAAATTTATCTTCGGATTCTCATAATTTAATAATACATTCATGTCGCATTTTTTGTTTTCTTAATTGCCACAAAAATTTGAAAGTATATCTAGGGCACAACTTCTCATTCAGATAACGATGAATTGTTTTTACATTTATAAAGCTTCCGACTACTACTTGAAATTTTGTTTTTGTGAGAAAAAATAGTTTTTCAAAGGCAACCGCCTTAAAATGTGATCTTCCATTATTTTTAAAGTGCAATGCTTTCATCCGAAACCCGATTTGCGCCGCAAGTGTTCAGAAACTGCAGAACTTCGCAAAAATCATCTTCAATTCTTTATACTTCCGTCACTTTGTTATCTGCCTATAAGGCCTTACTTTTTGAAGCTAAAATAGGAATTTTTCTTTCGAAAATAGAAGTTCAGAGGTGTTCCAATAATACAAAATTTTAGAGAAGTGATTGACAGTTATAGCTGAAATGAGTAATTTAATCTTATATTTGCAAGAAAATACCAAATATATTTTAATTGCAATTTCAAATTAGGTAAATCAAATATTAGAATAATAAATCCATTTTATTAAAAATTAATTTATAAATATTTGAATATTATTATTTGAAAATTAATAAAGGGATACCCTAAGTACAAACCTTTTTACAGTTAAAATATCTTATTAATGTAGCATTATTGATTATTTTGTTATTTCCTGTCAGCTACTGTTATTTTTTTGAGATCGAAAATGTTATGTTATTGTTAGTAACCAATAATTCCTTTAAATCCAAATTACTCATATAAAATTATGTTTTTAGTAAAAAGTTGAAGCAATCCACGAGGAAAATTTAATTTATTGATAGGTAATCTCTCGTGCAGTGAAATAAGGAAATTTGAAAAAAAAAAGTTAAAAATCCTAGCATATTTTGCTATTGTCTTACAGTAAATTAATATAAAAGTGAAGTTTCTAATATATATATATATATATATATATGTAATAATTCCCACTAATATAATCCTTTTAAATATCTTTTAATTGCCAATGGTCCATCCCTTCAGGACCAACGTTTTAGTAATAAGTTAACCCGCCGCCTAACGAGAGTATTTTAAGCTACACCTATCCACCCACTCAGATCATGTGATTTGAGCTGCCTATAAATGCCGAGATTCCTGGAGACCGCTTTTTTATTCGCTTCTTGATTTTGTCTGTGTAAACATGTAGCCGGCTGCTGCTCATTGTGCATTCGTTTTCTTTGTTATATGTCGTCCTTGTGATGCTTTATGTGTTTAAGATGCGAAATAAACAGATTTGAATAACCCCATGACTGACCCTTGGATAATATTTATTATGCCTCACCAATCTCATATAAAGAAACCAGCAACCATAATAAATAGTAATCATATTAAGAAATAATGTCAACGGCCACGTCTATTTCACCTGCCGACTATTGTAATACGACGATGTTGTAATGAGATGGATTTTTTGAATGGAGCTAGCAGTGGTATTCTTGTGGTTAATTAAACTTTTTATTTCACATCTTGAACACATAAAGCAAAGGACGATACACACACATACTAGCTGCAACACACTACATGATGACAAGAAGAGAATAAGCGCGCGTAACCGTGTGTTCAGAGTTTTTATATTGGCGGTGAAGGTCGCACGACTCTTTTGTAACAGGAGTCGTGATTGGCTGCAAATGCGCGGGAGCAATTAGATTAAGATTAAGATTATGCGCTCGTACAATAAGATTAAGATTATAACAGTCTTAGGCGAAAGAACTAGGAAATAATTTCACGGGGTACAGTTAAGGAGAGTTAGAGGAAGTCATTACATATATGTATATATATATATATATATATATATATGTCGTAATACTGACGAGTGACGATTAGGCTTTTAATGATGAATATTTTAGACTGTTGAGACGTTTTCATATTTGTTGATATTGACGAGGCTGTCCCTTGTAATGTTAACTCCTCTTTATTTTCACATTAAAATATAATGCGTTACGACATCATAAGAAACAAACCAAGATATAAAACACAAAAGATAAAGGAGCTGCAGCTGTTTACACGTATTTTAGATAAAGACACGGAGACAAAGAGAGCACGCACAAAGGACTCTTGTTTTTTAAACTGGCTGTAAAGGTCGCGTGACCCCTTCTACGAGAAGCCACGTTTGAACAGAAATTGGTGGGAGAAAGTTTCTGATGCAATATTACTATTCTTTTACGATTGAAATACCGATCATGGGGGACAGACAAGTTAAAATAATTTAACGCGTTAGCTCTGAAGGACTGGACTAAATAACTAAAAGTTATTTAAAAGGTTACTAGAGGGAATTACTACATATATATATATATATATATATATATATTTATACATTTTTCATTCGTAATATTAAGACTGATTAAAATATTTTGCTCTAAGTAATTTGAAAAATCATAATTAATTTGCTTAAAAACTTTTGACTGAAACTTGAAGAAAAAACATGTATATAAAGAATGTTTTCCATGAATGAGTAAGAGTTATATTAACGTTGCACTATAAAATAACAAGAGGGTTATTGGAAACAGATCTCCTAATTTTGAGCCTCAGTCAAGTGATGAAGACGACACCTCTGTGTGAGCTGGCATCCCCTTCTCCAAACTGCAACACTAATGGCGGAGGTTGAGCCTCGACAACTTTATTGTGCATCAGTCCTCTTTACGCGTCAGATGATCAGTGGCACTAGGAACTCGACGCCGAGATGCTCTGGCCGTGACCCTAACAAATAGGCTATTGCTACCACAACAACTCAAATAAAGCAATAGTTCTAAATTCTTAAAAATAAAACCACACCAGGCAATTTTAACTGCCAATGATAAACACGTCCTGAATCAGGTAGATAAAAATATTATTTATAAAAAGAAGTTAAAAAAAAATCTGATTAATTAAGGATATATGAACCTAGAAGTTTCAGCTGTTTAATTTTAAATATTGTTTGAATGTACAGAGCTGTGTATAAGCACATATTTATGAGTCAGCTACCAGACTTATTAAGACTTAAAAGTTACTATTTCATAAGTATATATATGTGTGTGTATGCATACTTAAACTCTTATAAAATCTGACATCAACTGCCTTAAATTTACTGACATCCGGAAAACCAAACTTTAATGACTTCAATTCTTTTGATATAATCTTTTTGAAACTAGTTTGTATATTAGAGGCTTAATAATAACGAATTCTAACGATTTATCCTTTACCACTTGAGAATAATAAAATGTACCAAACCAACAACATTTCCTAACAATTAGTATTTTTCCCTTCACTTGTTCTTATAATGATAAATTAATTAATCTCTTCCTATTAACTTAGGGACATAATAAATTTATCTACATGCTGTTATAAATCGTGTCATCTTGATTATATCCATTCCTTTTCAAATAATTTTTCTTGGAGGAAAATATTTATAGGATTACAAAACTAGCAATTATTGCAACAATGATTTTTCTCTGAAGTATACTGCGGAAATAATTTGGTCTTTTGTTTCCATGGTACATAGCTTGAAAGTTTTGATATTTTTCTCTGAAACATTTTCTCATATCAGCAATATTTTTCTTTAGTATCAAAATTTTGTTCTTTGAAAAGCCTTGTATGGATTTAAGTGAAAGATGAAATCGTGTTAGTTGAACACGCTTTCAGTAAAAAAAAAATTATTAATATATATGTGCTAACATTTTGCTTTTTAAAATTTCGTAAAATTATTTGTTGAATTTTTTTGTTCACAAATTAAAGCAAAAAAGAAAAAAAAACTTCAGAGAAGTTCTTTCTTTTAGTACTTTTAAGTTCAACAATTATCTATTTACTTTTCGTCTAAATATAAATTGATTGGCAAAGGAAGATAAGAAAAGAAATACATTGTGTGAAAGCTTAAAGCATTAGAAAAGGGGTGGCCAACCTTTTTGAAAGAGTGCCACTATTTGATGAAAAAATATGTGTTCCACACTTTCAACTTTTCCAATAAACAAACAAAAAGAATTAAAAAGTGAAAAAATGTTATTTATAGGCTCATAGAATTTTTACGCAAACAGCGCTTACTTAATGCAAGTTCATGTAGTCGAAATTTAAAAATAATATAATAAAGAAGACAAAAGTACAAACTTAGGTTTTATTGATAAAAAACTTTTTAGAAATTTACACAGTTAGATATAAAATAAAATGAGTATCTTGTGTGTGAAACACATATAATTCTAAATAATTATTAAACACTCAGTATTTTCTTAACGTGGTTTTTGAAATCTTTTTTTTTCTAAGACATCTTTATTAACTCTTGAAGTTGCTTACAAAATAAATTATAGTTTAAAAAAAAACTAAAATCGAACTAAAAAGTAAAAAAATAATTCTTAATATAAGAATAAAATGATTAACGAGAAAATTAGGGTAAAAGAGTGGGGTGTTCTATTATTAATTGTTATAGTTTCTAACTTCTATTTCAAAATCCTAAATTAGTGTAAAAATGTAGTACAAAGCACCCCACGCTTTAAACACAATGGCATTAATTTTCCCGTTAATCATTTTATTCCTATATTAAAATTTTTTTTTTTTACTTTTTAGTTCGATTCAGTATAAAATCGTGTTTTTTAATTTCTTTTGAACTGTAATTTATTTTTCATTTTTTAGTTCGATCTACAATAAAAGCGTGTTTTTTAGTTTTTTAAACTATCATCTATTCATTGTTGAATTTATCCTTGAGTTTGATACTTGGAACCGGAATTACGTGGCTGCTGGAATCAGTCTTGCTCTTCAATGGATTTTAATTAAAGGGTCTGAAGTGTATTAACTCTCTCCGTTTACGGGGCCTCGGATGAGTCCCGTATTGTTATATTAGATTCAGCCTCTATAGAACAGGTCAAACAAATAAAAGTGTGTTAAGAAGAAATAGCTGGAATTAAAATTTTTTTTAATATACTATGTTTTTATAACGGACTAAAAAGTATAAAATTCCTCCTTTTCGTCCCCCCCCCCTTTTCACATATTCATACATTGTAGGTTCAGACTTTCTGTTTATGGACATGTTGCGCGGTCACACAGTAGTGTCGAGGTATCGGATACACTTCAAAGAGAAAATATTCTCCGTATGTAATGGCCTGTTTACTCTCGCGACCTAAATCCTATTGAACATGCCTGAGATGCTCTTGGAAGACTTGTTGCACAAACAACCATCCTTCTCCGTATAGTGCAAGAGCTCAAAATCTCCTTCAGAGAGAAGTAGGACAATATTCCTCAAGGAATCCTCGATAGTTTTGTAAAGACCATGGAAAACAGATACAAAATGTGCTTTAGTGTCCGTAGTCTCAACACATATTTTACTAAGGTACTCACTCAAGTCTGCATCATTTTAACCTGAAGATCAATATTTGTGGCTATTTGGAAATCATCCAAGGAGGAATTTTAATTTTTATTCTTAAGTTTTTAATTCTTCGATGTGGCGATATCTGTATCATTTTGCACTATAATAAATGGGCATAATACTTTTTGCAATATAATAAATGCCTACTAATGTACTTAGTTTTATTTCTTCAATCATTGTGTATTCTTAATTATTACGGAAAAAATAACTGTTCCTTAGCATTTGCCAAGCAGTGTAAATTACAAATTTTTCTTAGAAGACTGTTCAGTAAAAGAACACACGCACACACAGTATCATTCTTTCTTTCGAAGTACCGAAATTTATGATAAACATTTTCATAATATAATTATCATATATATTCATATATAATTATTATTTTTATTCATTTTTCAAAAACATTATTACATATTTAGTTCTAAGCATTTTAAAGCTAGAGGCAGAGTATACTTAGTAAGGAATATATGAACTTTTCTCCATCTATTCCACATTCTCTTAGTTTCTGATTCGTCAGATGTAAGCATTATATCTTTGAAGCATATTACGACAATTTGTTAAAAAGACCTCTCATTCTGCATATTATACTCACTTTCAAAAATCCTATTATGAAAATTAATTTATTTCACCTGAAATTTAACTCTTTATGTTGTTCTTACAATTTACAGCTATAAAACAATTGAATCATTATTTTGAAATATTATGGATAAAAATTGTTCATCTTTTTTTGTTAATTTTCTATAATTAATTTTAATATAATAAAAGTTAATTTGGATAAATGGAATTCGTGATAGACTCTTAGAAAGACAAGATAATGCAATTTTTCACTTACATCAGTTGATAAAAATTATTTGACCAACATGACGATGCGCCTGCTCAAAGCGGCCGCAGTGGCTTAGTGGTCAAGGTAATGGACTCGTGGCCGGCGTGTCATGAGTTCGAGCCGAGTACTGCTATCAACCTGGCGTGTAGGAGAGCGATGCTCGTTAAATCTGTCGAGAGCTAAAGCGTCCTCCCGTTTGTTTGTTGTGGTAGTTTGTAGAGGGGGTGCCAGCTTAGGTGTAGTCCTCGTTACTTGACCATGGTTCAAAATTCCGAGGTCCGTCGCCAAAAGTCCTCGTGTAGATGAACAGTGCGAAGTTAATATTCATTCACTCACGCGACATTTTGCACCTATTTTGCTTTTTCTTCAAGCACGTTTCCCGAATGTGATTATTTTCAATATTCATATAGATCGCTTTCGATTTCTGGTTATCCGGACAACCCCGTACCCGAAAGGTGTGCTGTCCCAATTGATTAAAAAAACGACGTTTTACTATAAATTATAAAATTAAAACAGTTTAAAGTATAAATAATCAACGTCACACCCTCAGCGGGCCACCTTAAAATTATCAAACGTTGACCGGTCAAAAAACCTCAAGTAGCTGAACAGTGAAACGTTAATATTCATTAACTATTTCACGCGCTTGCTCGTAAAACATCTTTAGTGAAGCACTATCTCTTCGAGAAATTCAGGAACGAAATAATTGGGTGATGTCAAAGATTGGCTGAAACTTTTGTCTAATCTGACTCATACCAGAGGCAGCAAGTGTATGCGATCCCTTGCAAACACTGCAGGTCCTTAAAGAACGCATTACGGACGCTTGTGCCAACATGTCATGCTCTATGCTCCAACGTGCGCAACGTGACTTTCAAACGAGAATTCAAATGTGCATTTCAGCTGACAGTGAGAAGTTTGAACATATCAAATAAAAGTATATAGTTATAACTTATTTTTTCTTTCTCAGAACATTTTTCTCAAGGATTTTGGCTAACATTGTTCTACACACGAAAAAAAAGGTTTAGTCAGATTATCTTCATAAATGACAAAGTTATTAAATGTTTAATTAAAATTTTGACTATTTTTGAAAAACTTAAAGAATATATTATTTATTTGAAATATTTTGAAGATAAGGGATGTATTTCTGTAACATATTAGAAGAAAATTTTAATTGTTTATTAAAAACTTCAAAAGGGATTTAAATATTTGTATTAATCAATAAAATGCTTAAGACTAAAAACGCATTTTGTAATCAAAAAAGAAAGTTTTATCAAATAATGATAATTTTTTGCTGGACATTGAATATCTTCTACGTAAGAATCTATTTTTTTTTAATTGCTCAGATCATCTTTAGAAACTTGATTTTGAAAAAATCAATAATTAAATTCAAATAAAATTAACAGATTCTATTTGTAATTAAATTTAAGGACACATGTCGTAGTGTGTGTTTAGATTACTGGTGATAAAATGAGGTATATTTAAATTACTCGTAGGCTTAAAATTAGAAAATTTCTTTAAAAAATTACTTCATTTTATTGTAAAATTATTTTTTTTAATCGAAAATATATTGCATTTCTAGATAATATTTTTCTCTTATTGTTTTCCTAGCGGATTCCTTTTTGATGGGTAAGATATATATAAAAATGATCTTTCCGATTCTGTAATTATTTTTTGTCTTGAGTTTCATAGATTAAAGTTAGATAAATTATTTAAAGAATTTCTTCAATACTCCATCTCAGTTTAACTTGGCAGCGTTGAGAAAGGTATACAATGTACCAATCTACTTGAAAAATAGCTCTACTTTTTTGCTTTGAATTTAAATCCAAGGAAATAGATAGAAATTTGTAAAAAAATTGCATACGTTGTAGAAATTAGATTGTTTTTACGTTGTAGAAATGTAATTATTTTTTAGACAAAGCTAATTAATACTGTCAATAGCGCAACGTTATGAAATTCCAGTTTGGCTGAAAACCGATTTTCGACGCCAACTTTTGTCATTGTTGTAACAATAAAATTATTACAACAATGCAGATATATCCAAGTTGGCGCCCAAAACTAGTTTATCGTTTTTAATTAATATCTTTTTAAAAGCTTTTATTTAACTTACAATGTATGTATGTATGTATGTATGTATGTATGTATGTATGTATGTATGTATGTATGTATGTATGTATGTATGTATGTATGTATGTATGTATGTAATTTGTTCGGGTGGAATCTTGCAACTCAATTTTGAAGCTGATATCTTCCTCCCATTGAGCTGAAATTTTGTATACACGTTTAGTTTGGATGACAATGCATGTTTAGACTATTTATATTCCGATATTGCAATTAATTAAAAAGATATTAATTAAAAACGTTAAACTAGTTTTGGGCGCCAACTTGGATATATCTGCATTGTTGTAATAATGTTATTGTTACAACAATGACAAAAGTTGGCGTCGAAAATCGGTTTTCAGCCAAACTGGAATTTCATAACGTTGCGCTATTGACAGCATTAATTAACTTTGTCTAAAAAATAATTACATTTCTACAACGTAAAAACAATCTAATTTCTACAACGTATGCAATTTTTTTACCAATTTCTATCTATTTCCCCTTGGATTTAAATTCAAAACAAAAAAGTAGAGCTATTTTTCAAGTAGATTGGTACATTGTATACCTTTCTCAACGCTGCCAAGTTAAACTGAGATGGAGTATTGAAGAAATTCTTTAAATAATTTATCTAACTTTAATCTATGAAACTCAGACAAAAAATAATTACAGAATCGGAAAGATCATTTTTTTAATGTATCTTACCCATCAAAAAGGAATCCGCTAGGAAAACAATAAGAGAAAAATATTATCTAGAAATGCAATATATTTTCGATTAAAAAAAATAATTTTACAATAAAATGAAGTAATTTTTTAAAGAAATTTTCTAATTTTAAGCCTACGAGTAATTTAAATATACCTCATTTTATCACCAGTAATCTAAACACACACTACGACATGTGTCCTTAAATTTAATTACAAATAGAATCTGTTAATTTTATTTGAATTTAATTATTGATTTTTTCAAAATCAAGTTTCTAAAGATGATCTGAGCAATTAAAAAAAAATAGATTCTTACGTAGAAGATATTCAATGTCCAGCAAAAAATTATCATTATTTGATAAAACTTTCTTTTTTGATTACAAAATGCGTTTTTAGTCTTAAGCATTTTATTGATTAATACAAATATTTAAATCCCTTTTGAAGTTTTTAATAAACAATTAAAATTTTCTTCTAATATCTTAGAGAAATACATCCCTTATCTTCAAAATATTTCAAATAAATAATATATTCTTTAAGTTTTTCAAAAATAGTCAAAATTTTAATTAAACATTTAATAACTTTGTCATTTATGAAGATAATCTCACTAAACCTTTTTTTTTTCGTGTGTAGAACAATGTTAGCCAAAATCTGCATGAAGATTGAAAAAATTGCTTAAAAATTACGGATTTAAAAAAATTGTGTTTTTAGTCTAATACCATTTTGCGAGAATTAATTCAGCTAAACCAGGGATGGCGAACCAGCGTTAAATGAGATGGACAGGCTGAGAAACCTGTCCAGCGATAACTAAAAAGTAAAAAATAAATTAAATGTAAAAAAAACTTTTTTAAGAACAAGCTTTTATTTAAACGCGCTAAAAAGAATAAAATAAACTTTTCCTTTAAAACTTTTTTTACTATCAACTTATAACGTCATTACACAATTTATATGATATAAAAGCTTGTCGCGAGATTTACCTGTGTAGATAAACAAGTAAAATAAATAACTTGACCTGATTGATTTTGGTTTTTAAAAATTCAAACTAAGTAAATATGAGTACTTAAATCTCGCGACAAGCTTTTATATCATATAAATTGTGTAATGACGTTATAAGTTGATAGTAAAAAAAGTTTTAAAGGAAAAGTTTATTTTATTCTTTTTAGCGCGTTTAAATAAAAGCTTGTTCTTAAAAAAGTTTTTTTTACATTTAATTTATTAATTAATTGCAATATCGGAATATAAATGGTCAAAACATGCATTGTCATCCAAACTAAACGTGTATACAAAATTTCAGCTCAATGGGAGGAAGATATCAGCTTCAAAATTGAGTTGCAAGATTCCACCCGAACAAATTACATACATACATACATACATACATACATACATACATACATACATTGTAAGTTAAATAAAAGCTTTTAAAAAAAGGGTTAAAATTGTGTTACTGCTCCTCTATTTTAAAAAATTTTGATTCTATAAACGAGAATTTTATGTTCCCAAAAATGTGAAAGTGGCTGTATAATAAACAATAAAAAATTGGCTTACATTTAAAGTGTTAATACTTGCTATTGTAAAAACCAACAAAATATATGTAATTAACGATCTATTTATTAATTTTAATTAAATAAGCTGCGTTTCATCTTTTAACAATAATTTAGCACGCACATTTGGGGTTAATTAAAATGTAAACATTTGTGTTATTCAATAATTGTAATTAAATAAATTCTAATATATCTATTACATATAATAAATATTCAAAATTATAAAAATGTTAATTAAATATCCTTCCTTGATCATGCGTAATGAATTGTTTCTGAGTCTCTATCTGAATTTTACGTCAAGAATGGTAATTTACTACCTAATCATGAAATAAGTTCCAGTACATGAAAGAGAATATGCACCATTTATAAGGCAAATCTATTCACACAGCATCATGAGTCTTTCTCATTTTCAATTTAATTTGAATCAGAATGAAGATTTCTCGGAGAAACAATTCTATGAAAATGAAAGAGAGTTTCCTTGGAAAGGATTAATCTAAAGCACAGCTGAGTTTTCGGAGAGAAATTATCTCGTAGAGTTTGAAATGCTGCATTGCGATGAATAGTTTGCTTTACAGAAGTAACCCGCATATTACCTGCTTTCTTGAAATATTCTTGTTACCTTGTATTGAGAGTATTAGCATCGTTTTGAATTTGTACAACGCACATTTGAATTTATATTTTTAGACTTTGAAATAGAGAAAAAAAAAAGAAAAAATTAAAAATTGTTGCATAAATGTTTTAAAAATTTTCTGCTCTTATTTGTAAGAAATGTTTCGTTGCTTTAAGGTATAAGAACTTGATTTTTAAAATTAAATTAATTATTTCGTTTATTTCTTTTTATAATTATTTTTAACTTCACTTCTAAATAATTTGAATATTATTTTAGAAAGATACAGCTATTCATTCATTTGAATCGAAACATCCATTAAAATGTTTAAATTTAAACCTTTTTTCATAAATTATGATTATTTATTTTGCAATCACTGATTTACTTAGTAGGGTACTCTGTGAATAGACTTGAATAAAAAATATATAATCAATTTAGAATGCACGCACACACACCGTATATATATATATATATATATATATATATATATATATATTATTTAATTATTTTTCATACAGAATATCATATATATATATATATATACTATATAATTATTTTTCATAACAGAATGTCATACTTAAGGGTTTGGCTTTTGTTCTAAACAGGATTATTCATATTAGAGGCTTTTCTTTTTCGAACGGAAGAATACTCTTCAGTTAATATTTTATTCTAATTACATTAAAGAGCAAAGAGTGTTTGAACTATTTTACCATTTGAATTATTTTTCAAGTAGTGTTAATATTTCAGTTTGGAAGAATAGTGTTCTATATATATTTATAAAATAAATTTTTTACATAAATATTAAAAATTATTTTTACAATCATGTAATAAATGGCATATTTATACAAAGTTTCTGAATTTAAAAAACACAATTTTGTATTATAAACACACAAATTAATATCATTCTTGAATATTTTTTCTGTCAGGAAATTTATTTCTAACCTGGATTTTATTTTCCAACAAAAGGAACAAAGGAGGGGGAAGGAGATATCGTATTTTAATAAAGCTTTCAAAGCTGAATAGCAGTTGGATATTAAAATAGAAAAAAAATCCCCGCTATATTAATAAATCTAGAGGAAGGACAAAATATCAATAAAATATTAAAATAAAATTCAGAGTAGGAAAAGAATACAAATTTTTAAACTGAAAAGAGATTAAATATGTAATTTATATATCTTTAACTACGTTTTTAAACCACTTTGAAAAGAAAATCCAAATTTCTAATGCTTTAGAATGCATTCTTTTTTAATATTTAGAAATACGCAAAAATTACTAATGATAATCGATAAACCACAAATGAGATAAATAATAGATAAAAAAAAACAACTTTAATATTAGTCATCCCAATGTAAATTTAATTAAATTTCACTGAAACTTTTTTCTTTAATATAGAATGTTAAAAAAAGGAATGGAAAGTAGATCCCATATATATATAAAATATGAAATTATTATTTACTTGGATATTGTATTTACTGATGGAATCCATTGAGACACAATTTTGATATAATCTAAGGTACGATATGAACAAACGATTATTATATGATCTAAGATGCTTGCATATTTTTGTTTTGTAATATGTAAACTTCTTTTTTGCAATACTTTAAAAAAATTGATACATATTTTTTGAAATTTATCCATTTAGAACACTCGGAAGCTAATACACTTATTAGTTTTTCTACATCCGATGAAATTCTGTATGCTCAGCAGTATATATAATATATATATATATATATTATGTGCATTATATTTCAATTTTATGGTTACATTACATTATAATGTTAATTTCATGTCTACAAACACATATTTCCTGAGTTCAAATTTAATTGTACTTAATATTATAGAAGTATTTCTAGAATTTTGAGACATATATTTTGATTTACATCATGTAACAAAAGTGTGATGAATTTTGAAATACAATATAACTTGATCGAATTTTTTTCACACAAACATGCTATCAACTTTCTTTCTTGCATTACTTTGAGTTAAAAATGGACAATATTATATAAATGAATGCTGCTTGAAAGAATGAACGATTTATTATTAATACTGACTCTTATAAATCCTCCGATTTTTTTCATCATGTCTGGAAACATTTTTCCACAAATTAATCTAAGTAATATTTGAGTATCTACTAGATTCTGTCCAAGAGTATTTATTTCTGGATTATTTGCATCTGAAAATAATAAGAAGCTTTGTGCAATTTTTACTGTTCTATTAAGACTAAACAATAAATAAATATAACTCTTTTATTTTTCAAATTTAATAAATATGAAAACCACATAAACACATAATATTAATTTTCTTATAAGAATATTTACTTCGAAAGGCTTAGTTAAAAATCAAAAATGTAGTGTTAATTTTTCCATTAGAAATAAACATGAAAAGAAATGAAAAATAAACGTTACAAATGTATGTAAAAAAGATGGCATCTATCTCAATTGCTACGAAAAACGATCTTGTTAAGATAGAATTAACTTGTTTCGCGTTAGTTCTATATAACACAAAGAAAAAAGTCTACGCAGCTCGTCAATAATGTAAAAACACTCGAGAAAATGTTTTTCAGGTAGAAAATTCTTTTTTTTTCCTCCGAGAAATTTGAAGAACCTCGATTGGCGTTCCATCCTAATGGTTGCCAAAAAAAAAGTTCCAATCTCTGGAAACATAAAAGAAAGTCGGTTTTTCCCCAACTTCTAAATAAAAGTTTTCAAACTAGTGCTAGTGGAAGAGAATGGGGGAAATATATTTCTAGAAGCATGGAATAACAATGGTGCTAGTATATTTTTCCACCCCAACATTTGAATAAGAATTTGAAATAGTAGAAAACTATTTTAAGTGCTTATTTTGTGTTTGAATGGCACTATGGCGGAGAAAATGGAAATATTAACAAGATGAAGTAGAACAGTTTGTTCATACTCAAATCTTTTCAAGTAGCATTTTCATTTATTTTCTGATTTAGTATTGATTTTTCCCCAGATGCAATCATGATCACTCAACTGAGAAAATAACATCTTATATAAAAATATAAATTTATGAAATAAAAGTAAAATGATCTACATATTTTTTTTTATTTTACTGTAAGAAAATTATTTAGAATGAATAAATATATACATTTCTGAAGGAAAAAGAAATTTATCATTAGTTCCATTTTGAAAAGATATTAAATTGAATTAAAAAAAGTGGAACGAATTTCTCTTTTACGTAAGAAAAAGATTAATTGATAAAAATACAATTCTTGTTCTGTGTTTCATTTTTCGAAGAGTTTCACTTCACGAAAACACTTTAAAAAACTGATTTTTCTATTTTTTGTACTGAAAAATTTAATTGTTCTGTGTCAATGCAGCTTTTAAACGTTTACTCTAAATCTATATATATAAAGGAGAAAAGCGACTCACTGACTGACTTACTAATCACGATATCTCCGGAACTATTCAACTTAAAGACTTGAAATTTTCTAGATATGTTCCTTTCATAAAGTAGAGATCAGCTAAGAACGGATTTTGCGAAATTCGAAACGCAAAGGGCGTTACGGGGTTAAGGGGCGTTATAAATAATTGTTTCCATTTCTAAACTACTCTACGTACAATCTTGAAATTGGGTAAGCAGATTCCTTTCATAGAGTAGAGATCCGCTACAATACGAGTTTGGGGGAAATCGACCCCCAAGTGGGGTTGCGGGGGCTTAGGGGGCGTTATAGATAATTATTTCCATTTTTAAACTATTAGACGCACAGTCTTTATATTTCATAGATAGATTCCTTTCGTAGAGTAGAGATCAGCTACAAGATGGATTTTGGTAAAATAGCTCCCCAAGGGGCGTTGCGGGGGATTAAAGGGCGTAATAGATAAATATTTTCGTTTTTTAACTACTTGACCTACCTGCTTGAAAATTGGTAGGCATGTTTCTTTCATGGAGTAAATATCCGCTACAAAATGGGTTTTGGAAAAATTGACCCCAAAGGGATGTTGCGGGGGGTTGAGGGGATATATAAATAATTGTTCCAATTTTTAAACTATTAGACGCACAGTCTTGAAATTTGGTAAGTAGATTCATCTCATAGGATAGAGATACGGTACAAAATGCGTTTCGTGAAAATCGTCCCCCAAGTGGCGTTGCGGGGCTTAAGGGGCGTTATAGATAATTATTTCTATTTTTAAACTACTGGACGTACAGTCTTGAAATATGATAATCAGAATCTTTTTATGAAGTAAACATCCCCTATGTAATGTAATGTGTTTTGTGAAAATCGACGCCTAGGTGGCATTGGGGGGGGGGAACTCAAGAAGCGTTACAGATAATATTATTCCATTCTTAGTTTATTAGCCGCACAGTCTTCAAATTTGATAAGCAGATTCCTTTCTTAGAGTACAGTTCCCAAAATGGATTTTGTGAAAACAGACCCCCAAGTGGCCTTTGGGGGGTGCTCAAGGGGCGTTACAGATAATTATCCCCATTTTTAAACTATTAGACGTACAGTCTTGAAATTTGGTAAACAAATTCCTTTCATAGAGTAGAGAACCGCTACAAAATGGGTTTCGCGAATATCAACCACCAAGTTTCATTTCGGGAGATTAAGGGGCGTAATCGATAAATATTTCCGTTTTTAAACTATTAGATCTACTTGCTTGAAAATTAGCATGCATGTTCCTTTCATGGAATAGAGTTCCTCTAACAAAGAGTAAAACGAAAATTGACCCCCCAAGGAGGGTTGCGAGGGGTCAAGAGGAGTTATAGAAAAAAATTCCCGTTTTTGAATTGTTAGACCCACATACTTGAAATTTGTTAAGCATGTTTCTTTTGTTGAATAGGGATCCAATAAGAATGTATTTTACGGAAATCAACTCCATGGGGGGGAGCAGAGGGTTACTGGGGCGTACTGACAAAAAAAATCCTTTTTTCGAACGACAAGGACTATAATAATGAAATTTGGTTTGCATTTTTATTTTGTTGAATTGAAATCCACTAAGAACGGTTATTTTGTAAAACCACTCTCAACGGGATTACGGCAGTATTGATAGTAAAAATTTCGTTTTTTTCTGTTAGATTTAGACTAGAAATTTGGCTTGCGTGTTTGTTTTACGGAGTAGAGATCCACCAAAAAGTTTTGCGAAAATCCACTTCGTTAAAGGGTTACGAAAGTGCAAACATCATTCTATACTTCAATTTTATAGAAAATACAAATTAGATGAGTTCTGCCTTTTTTTTTATCTAGGGGCGACAGTTAACGGTATAAGTATATTTTTCAATACAATCGAATTCTTAATGCTAGGACTTAGATATCAATAATTTATATATGTATATATAAACAGTATATATTTATAAAACATCATGAAATACCCAGGGAAGCGGGTGGGTAACGGGGCTTGTAAATTATAAACATTTTAGCAATCTAAAATGCGGTACGAGAATACATTACTTAATGATGAAAATATTTACTTTAGATCGTAATTTTTCAAAAATATAAATTACAACACAAAAAGAACATTGTTGGAAAGTCTTCTACTATGCAACTTTACTTACATAAGAACTCTGTACAAATAAATATTTTAATGAGAGATATTGTCAATGAAATTATTCAAAAAAAATTACTGGTTGAAATGTATATGAATTTTTATCATTTGAAAGTTTTTTCTGTGTTACTTCATACATAATTAAAAAAAAAACTACTCACACACACAGAATTTTTAAAAATGCCTCATTAAAATACTAATAATAATGTAGTATGCGCATGTACAAATTCAATAACTATACCACCAGTCCAGTTTTTATAAGTTTTCCTTAATCTTGTTCTTTATTAACATTACGGAGACATGGGATGTTCTGCAGGAAACGACCCCCTTAAGAAAAAGTCATATTTTTGCAAAACTTCCTCTCTCTCTCTCTCTCTGTTGGCTTCACCCCTCTGTTTAAATAAATAAAAACATCATTTCTTAAATCATTAGCTTCTGAATTCCACGTTAATTTCTGGATAATTTTGAACTTGTGTAACGTAAACTTTTATTTTAAAAATTAATTATATTACGAAGAAGACGTGTTTGTATCATAATATTTAAATTTTTCACTTATCTCATTTACAAGGGAGGATCTACTCTAGAAAGAAACGTAAGACTAAGTATATTTTTTGTTCGATTAAAAATCCTTTGGAATGGGAGAATCTCTTGCATTTAGACCTTTGAAAAAAATTATTAAATCCATAATTTTTAAAGAAATTTATCATTATTTCAATTTTAATGACAATAATACAATTACACTTTCATAGATTTCTAGTAATATCAAATATATAAATATATGGAGGTATAATATATATAAAAATTTCTTCTAATAAAACTAATAAATGAGTCTAATAAAACTTCACTAATATGTTTTGTTTATTGAAAGCATTCTGCAATATCTTAAGACAAGTTATTAGTTATTTTCTCGAGTATTTTTTGCAACAAATAAACAAAAAGAACGCTAATTGATTACTCAAAGAAAAAAGGTCATTTTAGCACTTAACTCATACCCTCTCACATTTACTTTTTGCTTACAACGGTATTTTGTTTCTGCATAATGAATGTAGAATAACATTCAAAATACCAATTAAGATAGCTACAATTTATTGAAACGAGTTGCATTTTAAAATGTACAAGCAAAAATCCAGATATAAATTTACACTTCGAATTGTTTTAAATTATTTTATCCGAATTATTACATAAATTTTTAAAGTGATACATTTCTTCAAAATTATAAACACAACAAAAAAAAAACCACTCAAAAATTTATTATAAAACAATATAAAGATATAAACATCATAAATTTTATTAAAAACTTTACTCAAAACAACAGTAATTTATGCATTATATAATCGAAATAAGTTATGTGAATTATTTCCATAATTTTATCATTAGCTTGGAAAATGGCATGCATACATGATAAATTTAATTTGATCATTTCCCGTTAATTGAATAAATTTAATAACGGCATTATATAACAAATATTTCACTAAGCTTTCTTTAAAATCCTTTCAGTAATTTACTCCATACTAAATAGAGTTGGCTATAGTTACATGATAAATTCTAACGAACTAAATGATAAAGTCTTTTTCTATTTCCCATAAATGCCTACTTCTTTCAGATGTCAATAGCAGTGCACAGAAAATAAGTTACATAAACAGGCTAATCTGTTCATATGTACGCCATGCAGACTCGCTATAGAATGGTAAATTAACATCAATCACATCCACGCAGCTGTTTTGATGCACACAATAGCTTTCTCTTGGTAATCCCTAATTATTAGAATAATTGTATCATAAAATGCGTGTATTCTATTCTGCAACCATTTAAGTTCCCGTACAATAGACAAAATGGTGGTTTAGTTTATTATGACGAAAGAGAGCTGCGAACATAACAAATTGTTGTACTTGCTCTCGCAAAAGAGAGAATAAACATTATACTGCGCACTCTCATTCTAATATCCATTAGATTTTAATTTTAATGCGCTGTCAAAATATTAGCTTAATTCATAAATGGAAAAATAACTTTAAAACAGCTCATACTTAGTATGTATAAATGCATACAAATGAATTAAAACAGTTTTTGAACATTATTAAAATTTTAAGCAATAAACCTGAAAAAATGGAAATATATTTGCTACTTGCTTTTTAAATAAAGGGGTTTCAGGAGCGTAACTTTCTCTAGAGGGCTGAAAATATAAACAATATTCAAATATATATAACTCTTTGAAATTAAAATTAAATAATTCGAATCTTTTACACATTATTTATAAAGGAATGGGGCTTCAGAAAAGTGTAAAATGTTTAAAATATAATCATAATTTTAAAAATTATAAGCATATGAAAATAAGAAATATTTATATAAGAAATAGTAATTAAGTTTATATATATATATATACGTTGCGCATGCTATTTTCTAAACTAGTAGCTTTAATTACTAGAAACAAGTTTATTTATAAAGTTAAATGTGTGTATATATCCTTATTACACTGTAGTATTTTTAAATAAATAGAATAATAAATTATATTTTTTAAAAAATAGAAAAAATTCCTTTTTAAATTTCAATATTTTTCAAATATTTTGAAATACAAAAGATATATTATTCTTAAATTATAGGGTTTAAAGAGTATGATACATTTTATAATTCTATAAAGTTTTATACATCAAAGGCTACTATTTTAGAAAATAGCGTTCCTCAAATAAAAAATTACTTAATATTTATTACAAAATTATTTCTTATCATGTGCTTATAATTTTTCAAACATTTTGTACTTTTTTGAAACCATAATCCTTTGTAAATAATGTATAAAAGATTCGAATTATTTAATTTAAATTTAAAAGAAGTTTACCTTTTTGAAAATTGTTTATATTTTCACCCCTCGAGACAAAATTAACACCCCTGAGATTACATAATATTATTTTTTGTGTCAGACTCTGTTGCCTAAGCTGTGTCTGCTCGACAATAGCATCAGGTAAAGAACCACCAAATTCATCGTGGCTAAGGGCAAGAATTTTACTCCTGTCGTTAGCCTTAGCTTTGAGCACCATGCAGGTAATAGTTTCAAACAGTAAATATTATTAAAATTAGCAATGGAGATTTGTATAAATGTCTATTTTTTAATGAGAAAAGTCAGATTTTCAAGAGATATTTAAAACTTGAAAATAAAAAAGGGGAAAGGGGTACAAGAAACATAAAAAATTAAATTTTAATTTTTTTTATATTAATCATATTTATTAGAAGAATTTTAAGAGAGAAAATATATATTCTTTGTCATATTTCTTGCAGTGCATATTCAACAGGAAAAGTCAGAAAAAGGTTATATATACATGCAGGGTGTTTTATAAAAGTTGGGCAAAACTTAAAGGGGTTAAATAGCTCTTTACCCTGATTTCCAAGCAATGGCAAGTAAGTTAACATTTTTAGGGTTGAACGATTGAAAAAGATAAAAAATCTCTGCCCCTTCAATATAATGCGCATAGATAAAATCCTTTTCTTTTAAAAAAAAAACACCTTGTGAAACATTGTATTAAAATGCATTGCCTCAAGGGCTCTCAGGAGTGTTAACTTTCTCTAGAGGGCTGAAAATATAAACAATATACAAATACATATAACTCTTTGAAATTAAAATTAAATAATTCATATCTTTTACGCATTATTTATAAAAGAATGGGGCTTTAGAAAAGTGAAGTGTAAAATGCTTATAATATAATCATAATTTAAAAAATTATAAGCATACGATAATAAGAAATATTTCTATAAGAATTATTAATTAAGTTTTACGTTGCGCATGCTATTTTCTAAAGTAGTAGCTTTAATTACTAGCAATCAGTTGATTTATAAAGTTAAATGTATCCTTAATACACCTTATTACCTTTTTAAATAAATAAAATAATAAATTATATTTTTTTTAAAATAAAAAAATTATATTTGCAAAATTTTTAAAAAAATTTTGCCAAATAATTGATAAATTATTCCAAAAGAATAATATATCTTTCGGAACAAAAAGATATATTATTCTTTAATTACTAGGGTTTAAAGAGTATGATACATTTTATAATTCTATAAAGTTTTATACGTCAAAGGCTACTATTTTAAAAAATAGCGTGCGCAATGCAAAAATTACTTAGTATTTATTACAAAATTATTTCTTATTTGCATATGTGCATAATTTTTAAAACTATGATTATATTTCAAACATTATGTACTTTTTTGAAACCATAATCCTTTGTAAATAATGTGTAAAAGAATAGAATTAATTTAAATTAAAAAAAAGTATACCTGTTTGAAAATTGTCTATATTTGCACCCCTCGAGACAAAATTAACACCCCTGAGACCCCCCAATTCACTGATGTATCCCTATCAGAAGGTCAAAAAAATTAAAACTCTGTGTTTAAAACTGGACATTATTTGTACAGAGTGGCCATATATAAACTGCAAGTGTTCAAGGGGTGTTGAAGAGAAAACCACAGGGAATATTCCAGTGAAATTTGGTATCTACACGTTTCAGAACATGCGCAAGTCAAATATGCAAGAAAAAAAAGTCGCCATTTTCACCCGATAGATGGCGTGGTTCCGTGTTTCAATGCTTATCGACGGCATATATGCAAATTTTAAGCTCATCGAACAGTATAAAAATAAGACCACATTGAGTAATAGTCAATCATGACTTTAAATAAGAAGGAACGTGCATTGTTAGTGAAGATATTCTATCAGAATGGTACTAATTATGCAGCTACTCTGAAAGAATACCGGCTTATGAAACGATTAAGAAGAGGTCCAATGAGTGTGTCAATGGATTGAAAAATATGATTTCTAAGTTTGAAGAAACAGGAGAACTGGGCATTATTCCAAGCACAAGAGGGCGGAGAGCGTTTCGTAAAACAGGAAAAAGTGTAACAAATTGATGATGCTATTGCTACAACGAGTAGCAGTTCAGGAGCCAGTATGCTGCAACAAGAGAGCGTAAGAAGTGTGGCTCGGACATTTTCTCTTCCCTAGTCAACTGTGCATAAAGTGTTGCGCCACATTCTTCGGCGTTATCCGTATAAAATTAAAATGCTTCAATCATGTGATTGCATCTGGTGGTTCGCATATTGAGCACATCATGTGATAATTTCATTGAATAAATAATGGTTTAATTGTTTTCCAAAGCGTCTTTATGGATAGTTTAGTTTGTGATCTTAATTTACGTTAATTTTTGATTACACGATACTGTAAAAAATTAATAACTGAAGCGAATTGTTTGGAATTTTGTGATAAAATGTAAGTGATGCTTTATATTGTTTATACGCCTCTTAGAGAATGTCACTATGCTCTGTCTATCGATTTTGGAAGTTGTTTATGACCCCATGAACATTGAAATACAGTACAGCGCCATCTACCGGGTGAAAATGGCGATTTTTTTCTTTGCATATTGTTCTGAAACGCACCCCTTGAACACTTGCAGTTTAATTAAGGTCACCCTGTGTGTGTGTGTGTGTGTGTATGCGTGCTTTCTCTCAACAGCTAATCCTCGTTTTTAGAACTACAAAGATATGCTTCTTAAAATTAGAAAGCGCGAGAAACATTTTCAAATTCAAGTGCGTTGTTTTCTTTGACTCTGAAAAGTACTTTATGTAGACATCTCTATCTGTTTTATCTAGCGTAATTCTTAAAAGAGTTGTTTACATTCAGCATTCTTTATTTTTCCTTTAAAATGGTGTGTTGTCTATTTTTAATAATGACATGGCTTCGTTATGTATTAATTAAGATCTTGCAAGGATTTGATTCGGTGACAAGGCTTTTTTAAATACATCAGACAATTTTGAAATCTGAGACACAACATTCAAAGTCATTCTGTTGTTTATTTCATGCTCAACAGCTTCTCAACAATCGTTCATTGTATACGAAGTGATAGTTCGAGGTGTTATTATTATTTCATTGTTTCGAAGAGTCGCTAGGTTTTTGTTATTTTGAGAAAAGGAAATGAAAAGCAGGTTAATGAGTTTGGGCTTTAACTCTATGAAAATCAATATTTACTGTAGCCAACAACGTGCTTTAAATTTTTTTTCTTAAGAGCTATACATACAAAACTAAAACAAATATTACTTAAAAAATATAATAATTAATATATATTATTAAGTACGATTTACAGTACGATTCAAATAACAAAAATCGGTCAAAAAATCGAATGTAATTTTTTTAGCTTAAATTGTTCTTTACATACCTTTCTATAACCTGACAAAATTTGAAAGTTCTTAACTTAAAAAACACAGAATTATGATAGCTGTTACATTCGTTTTTATTCACATCCCTATGGAAAATAAAAACTTTACTTATTTTGGAAAGATCAAATAACTAGTCTGTTTTCATTTAAAATGCTAAGGCTTTTTTTTCTATTGTGCCTAATGCTTTGAATTTTTTTTTACATATTGCTAATAGTACATGTAACAAAAGTTGGTATGTATTTTGGAATCAAAGCACAATACTTATTTCTTAAAAAATAATTGAACTCAGAATTTCTACATTTTTTAAGGAATTTTCAATAAGCATTCATAAAAAGAAGTATAGTACGAATACCAATCATGTTATCGCAAAACCAATACCAACTTTTGTTAAACATAGTTTGAGGTTCTTGTGAATCAAATTTCAAGCGTGTATGTAAATTTTTGTAAGAGGAGTAGCATTTTAAAATTACTTCAAAAATTTTAAGTTTTTTCTTTAAAAAATTAAATGGCTAGATTTTTATAAAACTTTGAGCGCAAAATCTGTTTTACATAGTATACAGACATAGGAGACAATCAAAAATATTTTGAAAATCCTTAAATTAAAATGTTTTGCTTAAATCGTACCATGACCCCTTAAAGAAGGAGTACAAAGTGCGCGTGCCTCTAAAACTCAGAAATGAGTCTCATTACAATCAAGGGAGTAATATGGTGTGGTAGCCCTCTATCCATGATGAAGCTTTCCGTTTTTGCCTGAATGAGCCCTCAAGGGGTGTTGCCAGGCCTTAAGGGACATTATAGATAAATATTTCTGCGTTTTTGAACTATTTAACCTGCAGATTTGAAATTTTTGCAGGCATGTTCCTTTCATGGAATATAGATATGTTACGAAAATAGACCCACAAAGGGCATTTCAAGGGCTTAAAGAACGTTACAGACAAATACTCCTATTGTTGAGCCATAAGACACACATACTTGAAATTTTATAGGCACGTTCCCCTTTCATAGAATACGGATTCACTACAGAAGATGGCTTGCAAAAACCGATTCTTGAGGAGCATTGCGAGTGCTTAAGAGGAGTTATAGATAAATAATGTTGTTGTTGTTTTTTATCCCACTTGACATACAGAAACATCTAGATAAAGTCCATGAACCCGTGCGTTTTTAAGCAATCAAGAACTGTAATTGGACTTGAGAGCAGCTGGCTCTTATGGCATCCAATACAAGCTAAGGTGTGGGCAGGAGCGGCTTGGTTCACATTGCATTTCGGACAAGGAGGGTAAACTTTAAGACCATCCACATGCCGTTGAGTTCGAGTATGTCCACTTCGTAGTCTAGCAAGAGTAGTTTCATCTGGCCTACTGCTTGTCCCAAGTAAAGCAGCACCAGGGCAATTTCCTTCATACATAGATAAATAATAAGTGCACTCATTAAAAAATTATTTTACATTTTTCTATACATTGTTTTGTACCGAGTTTTAATATTCCATCAACTCCTCTATTACGTCAAGAATATGTAATATATTTTATTTAAAAAAAATTAACCCTTGCGAAGAATGAGCACTGCAGGTACTCTATACTTTTTTCTAAGTGTATTCAATTATTTTTCTTCAGTGTTTTTTAAAATTAAATTAGTTAGCTTATTTTTATTCGCATAAATGTCATATCTAGCCAATCTATTACATATACTCGTTAATTTAATTTAGATATAGCCCCGTGTATTATTTAAATCAGGAATGGGCAATTGTTTTGGCTCGAGGGCAGCATTATGGAAATGTAAGATACCAGAGGCCATATCTTTTTAAAGTGGATTTCAATCATTAGCTAACTTCGCATCTCACAATAGGTATAAATTGTACCTTAAGAATCAATAAATGTAAAATAATAAAATAGTGGTAATTTTATTCAATTTATTGTATTAATGTCATATCTATAACTGCAAGCAAATTTAGCTTTAGATTAAGTTTAGCGAGAAAAGTGTTTCCCTCACATATTTCTATAATATTTTTTCTTTATTTTTTCTTGTTATAAAGGTTTCGTTCCGGCATGCGAGCTGAAGTGATCAACCTAGTGGAAAATACAAGACGAATTTTGGATTGCACACGGAAAAGAAATCTCGGTTCAACGAGGATTTTTTGATAGTCTTAGCTGACACATGAGGAACGTGGGTCACTTTTTGCCCACCCATGATTTAAAAATTGTTAAAAATGTATATCTGTAATTAGATATTAACATCAAAGAGAAAAGAAACCAATAAATATGAGTTCATAAAGAAAAGTCAAAAAAGATTGCTAGTTCACCCTACAAGAACGCTTCTCTCTCTATATATATATTGTCTTCACCCATAACAGTAAATCGAAAGAGAGCGACGAAAAACTGTTTTCGTACTATGGGTGAGTATTATCATACTATTCGGCTATTTCTGAAATTTGGGTGACGAACCTTGTGATTTTGAAACATGGTCAAATGACGAGGATGACACCTGAACTGGCAACCCCTCTCCTAAATTCCACACCCAACGGGAGGATGTTTGAACCTCGACATGTTTAACGTGCATCGGCCCCCTCTGCACGGAGCTTTTTCATTGGCACTCGGCTCGAACTTACGACACGCCGGCTGCGAGTCCGGTGCCTTGACTACTAGGCTACCAAAGCCTCTCGTACTTTAGAGACTTATTTCTGTATTTACTTAAAAGAAGTAAGCGACTCAAAGGAAAAAGTTGTTTGTAAAGTATAAAGCTAAAATAAGTTTTGAAGAAAACTTCTACTTATTTATATTATTTATTCATATAATGAACTTATATAGTTGAATATTCTTCGTGGTGTACAGTAAGAACCGAAAAATTAGGAAAATAATTATGGGCATTGTAAATTTTATTAGAATTTTCACTTCAGAAAAGTGTTTAAAAATTAAATTTTTCAAAACTTATGTATTAAATCAATTCTAACTCTGAATCAAAATTCTATACATGAATAGAAAGAAATTTGAAGCAGAGAAACAACTTCTATAATTCGGTTAAAGTTTATCTTCTAGAATATACGTGAAATCTAAACATTTAAATAAATAAACTGGAAGAAATATAATTTTGAGAAGCATCTAACTTTTACACGCATACTACTGAAATTACTAAAGCATACTTTCTTGAGCAACCAACTCACGTTTCAGCCATTACAATTTGAGCAGAATATCCGACTGAAAGTGATTTACGAGAAAAATCTTGGTTTAAAATATTTGTAAGCAAATAAACATTGTTATGAATTGTTTATTGAAAAAAATACATATACAATTCTGCCTGAAAATAAAATAGGAAAATCTTGACAATTTAATGCTAAATTCTCATGGGTTTAAATAAGTTAAAGTACAATTTTATGAATTTAAATTTTTATTTGTTGAAAAATTAATAAAACACACAATACCTCATTTAAAAAAAATGTCATATTAATAATTTTCACTTTGTGAAAATCGTTATAATCCGTCTGCATATTCTGAATCTTTTTACTTGGATGTTATTTAATAGAAAATTTTATCTAACGCGTATGCATTCCTTTAAATTCTTTAAATGCAAAGAGGCTTGAGAAAATGATTGTGGAATAATGAATTTTGTAGTCATAGAAACTAATTCTATTCATTTAGAAAACTGTCAATTATATTACTAGGATATACTAGTACTATTCATATTTACATGTAGGATATGTGCAAGGTCTAAGGATTTTCTTCTTTTGGGTTATTAGATTCTATTAGAGTTGACGTATCAGGTAATAATTCGTTTTTATGTATAGCTATATTTTTAACAAATTTCACAAATGTTGAAACATAGCCCCATATATTTTTTGTTGGTTACTAAAATACCACAAAGCTTTTATTAGTTTATATACTTTACGTATGCTAGTATGGTCTGACAATGGTTTAATATGGAATTGTAAAATAAAACGTGAGGATTTTGGAAAATATGCATTACAAGATAAATAGCTTTTATGTAAAATAACACAATACGCTTAAATTCAGGATCATGTTTCACAAGTAAAAATGTATATTGAAATATTTTCTGGAAATATTTTTAATATCGTAGATATGTCCTATTTCTGGGTATCACCTTCGTTCAGCAATTGATCTACAGAACACAATACCAATGATCGAATAAACGCGCATGAAATGTGAGAGTCAGCCTATCAGATCTTAGGTTACGTTATAGAACATCCGCAACATTTTGATTCCTATAGCAATGTTTCCACACAATATGATAATCAAGTAATTTGAGTGCCCACCAAATTATTCTGCTAGAAAAAATTTAGCAATTTGTGAGATTCATGAGTGAAGAATGATAAAAATTCCTTTATTCCAAAGTTGACTACAATATGATCTAAGCTTCTGCAACCCCATATCACTACCAATTAATCTCCAGTAGTTACTGAGTAATCGCGTTCTGGTGCATGCACTGTGGCTTATTTCATTATTCAAGATTACCCGCTTTCAATCATGTTTACATCATCAAAAGGGAATACAAAATCCTGTAGATTTGTTACTGGTTTGAATATTTAAACTATATTTATATTTTTGAACGCAACTTCTGCGTTCTTAGATCAATAAAATCTTCAATGTTTTCACTTAAGCGATTATCGTGAATAATTAACCCCTTAACGTGTGCAGTCAAGTTAATTCGAACGAACAAATCAAACCAAACTTTGCACACTCGAGATAATTCGAGCGGGTCACAGATTTTATGCTGTTGAAATTTTCTCATTCGAATGTAATAGAGTGCCGACTGCAAGCATGAGGCTGACTGCGATCTGTCGTCTTGATATCATAAATTTAGATAATGTATTATAATTTTTACATACATTCTTTTGCAAAAAACTCGAAGCACCAAAAAGTTGTACGATTGTGATAAAATTTCGTAGACAAAGCCATCTTAATCGAACATCCAAATGATCAAATTTTCAAGCTCAATGAATATGAATTGCGGTCATAGTGTGCATTTCTGCTGAGCAACTCGCAAAATATAAAACCGAAGAAATAGAGATGGGAAAATTTATCTTTTTTTTCATTTTCGCCGTTGTGATTCCTTAGAGAAAAAACGAATGATGTCATCATGATGTTTTTGAAGACCTTATAGGCAACTGAATGACTTCGAACTTGGTCGCATTGTCGGAATGCGTGAAAATGGGTGGTCATACCGGGCAATAGGTCGTCACCTGCAACGTACAAACACAACTGTGTAAAGGTGTTGGCAGTAATGGTTGCTGTAAGGAACTTATCGATGAAATGAACACTCTGGAAGGCCAAGATGCACAAATGCGAGGCAAGATTGGATGATTGTTCGACAGGCCTGAATTGCTCCAATGGTAGCATTGTTTACTCTTCTACGTACTGCAGCCTTGTAGTGGATAACTACATAAGTCAGTAACAGCCACCTGGACAGAAGTGATCACGTTTGTCTAGTGGTATGTTACGTGCTTACAGATCACAAAGCACTGAGTTTTAGCCTCCACATAGGTGGCCTTGACGCGGAACTAAGAAAATCGCAACCTTCGCGCAGCTGTCGTGGCGCCATCTCCCGGCAACAAGAGCAATCAAAAGTCGTCATATCTACTCGACGCATCAACCAAAGCTGTCAAATCCATTTGACGCAGCAACCAAAGCCGTCAAATCCACTTGACGCAGCAACCAAAGCCGTCAAATCTACTTGACACAGCAAAACAGACTCACTTGGCGCAACAGCAACAACTCACATGCTAGCCATAACTACTATACCTTTCGTTCACCTGTCCACCGACTCACTGGTGAGGGAGTAATGTAGCGGATAACTGCATAAGCGAGTAACAGCCTCAGAACAGAGGTGATCACTTTTATCAAATGGTATGTTAAATGATTACAGATCAGAAGGTAGCGAGTTCTATTCTCCTCGGCTTTTTCACTACCCCTCCGTGGAACATTTCACCTATTCACAGGACTTGGCTGAGACGGGTTACGCACACAAAGACCTTAAAGACGTCTGCCTTTTTCCTCACAACCTCAGAGGAATCGTCTGGAGTGGTGTCACAGCCAATCATCATGGTTGCCATAGGACGGGAATCGCATAGTGTTCAACGATGAATCCTGCTTTACTCTTGAAGTAGATGACCATCTTCTCTGTGTCTGAAGAGTATGGGGCCAGTTGTCTCAATAAGCCTTTATTTTATAAAGGTATACAACCATAACCCCTGGTGTAGGCTGCTATATCATACGACAGTAGGTCACCTCTAGTCATCCTTCATACATCTTTAACAGCTCAACGATATGTTGATACAATCCTGCGGCTGGTTGTATTATTCTTCATGGCACGTCATCCAAGGGCTAGTTTCCAACAAGATAATACCTGGCACCACACCGCTCGCATATCTCTGAACTTCCTTCGTGCCGTTAATACTCTTCCTTGGACAGAAAGGTCACCAGAACTTTCACCAATCAAACATGTCTGAGACATGGAAAGTCGCCAGATGCAGGCACCCGAAAATATCGTAGATCTCGAGCAACAACTGGTGAATGTCTGACAGAATGTATCGCAGGATGACATTAGGAACTGTTATCACTCTTTACCGAGACGTATACAATCATGTATCGCCACCAGGGGCGGTTCCATCTACTATTGATTTAAACATTTGAGCTGTGGATAGGTCCTATGACCTTGATATTTTTATCATCTTATTATCTGTATATGAGCTGTAAACATATTTAATTTCACTAAAAATTATCTCTTCCTTCATTTGCTTCGATGTTTTTGCAAAAGTATATATATATATATATATATATATATATATATATATAAACGAAAAAAGAGTATATGTTTCGAATAAAAAAAATGGGGAAATTTAAGTGCAGGGAAAATCAATTTAGAGTTCAAAAGCAAATTAATAGAAAGACTAATACATAACTATCATAATGATACAGATATAAAAAAAATGTGAGGTAGACCAAAACCTTCTAGAATTCTACGACTAAAGAAATGTCTTTTTTCCAGTTTTGTTCCATTAATATTAAAAAAAAGTTCCCACAAGATACTGCGCTGTCTCCTGTGTTAAAAGGAATTTCAAAGGAAAAAGGAAAATAAAAGAAGGCCGTACATGTGTAATAATTTTAATGTTGAGTGATATGCTGTACCTTGATTCCATATACAGCAGACAAAAGAAAAATTTAGTATATTTTCTTAAAATAAATACTATTAGTATTATGGTTTCTGCTGATAAAGTAATAGTAAATATTTTTATTTAGAAAAATATACTTTTTTCGAAACAGCAATGCGAAAAGAAAGATAATAAGTCGAAATACGTGCAAAATTGAAATACTTTGCTTTTATCTACAACCGGGTTGGGCATTACGTCGATCGCGCAATCGACCGGTGGACGGCCGAGACATTTTGGGGTGACCGACTAAAACTTTTTCCAGTCAAAAATAAAAAAAAAAAAACGGAAAATTCAAGATTGGCTGACAGTACGCAGACTAAGCCTTCTACTGACTATAACTACGAAAACTAACTTCAGATAAAAATATTTTATTTCTTTAATGTATTTTGAATTGTTTCATGATAAATGTATCATTTGATACAATTATATTTGGGGCTATTATTATTAAGTTTGTATTGCGTTTTACTTCAAACGCTGTTTTAAGTGTTGTTTTATCATTTTAGTTCTGTAGGTAAGTACATATTCCGTACTTATTATTAAGTTATAATGATAACCTCTCTTTTCCTTACCTCATCACACCTATGGCATTAGGCAGTAGCATACACAAGAATTTTTAAAGGGAAGGGCTCGAGGGTTGAATGTCTACAATTCTCGTATCATACCCCAATATACAGCCAAACATATTTTTTGATTTTTTCGATTGTTGGGAACAAAAAACAGCAAAAAATAAATTACTGAATAAATAATTAACATTATTAAATAAAAAATTACTAATATCAAATACTTGAAAATGAAGGTTTATGAGAGGGAGGGTCCGAACCCGTAGACCCTTTCCCCTACCTTTGTGTGCGCCATTGACACTGAATGGACCGCAACTCCTTTAAAATATCAGAAGTAGCCCGCACCTTGGAAAAGTCTGCCCACCCCTGATCTACAATGTAGCTAAAAATCCAAAGTAAAATAAAATTTTTAATTGATTCAGAATTAAAATTTTTTTTTAGTAAAACTGGATTTTAAAATGTGTTTTCTTAAATAAGAAAATCGACCCCCCCCCCCGTTTTCTTAAGAAAATGTGTGAGTTAACAGGTTGCTTCCTTATAATCTTTAAAATATATTCCTGATACCAGCCTGCCATACCGAGGAATCTCGTACTATTTTGAATATTCTTAATTTTTTATTCACGCAGGTATATCCAGTACTCATAAGTATTTATAGGATCTAGTTATTTTAATTCTGTACAGAAAAAGTTACATTTCTTAGCATTAAGTACTGATCGCATTCTGAAAAAGTTTAAAAACTAAACGGAGATGACTAATGTATTCAGCAAAAGACTGAAATGACGATAACGTCATCCTTGTATACAGATATTTTTCACACAAATACAGGTTTCAAAATAATATAACCGAAACTTGTACTGTAAAAGGTGAAGTATTAGAGGTGCACATAGGTGTTCAAATGAACCAATATTTGTTATATATTACAGCAAAAATAAATTATTCCCCCCCCCTGTTCGATAAAACTTTTTAAAATATATGTATAATACGAGGGATTTGAACTAGTTGTCCTTTTAATGCATTGATAACAACTGAGGGTTTTTTCTAATAATCTGAGACCAAGAAACTTCTACTTAATTACTTACTAAAAGAATATTTTCTCTTAAAGCTTGTTTCAACTGAAAAAGTCTGTCATCGTTCTTTGTGTAAGTGATGGCCCTATGATCGAATACCAACCCCTTTCTTCCTGTCAGATGATACTGCAAATATGCACTTTGCAATTCTAATCGTATATCATAAAATTTAGTGTTGTCTTCTACTCTATTGAATAATTCATCTGCTCTTCTTGTCAATAAAATTGTCATTCCAAATTAGGTACCTAATCCAGGAACTAGAATGGTGGACACCATGGTGTTGAATGAAGTTTTCATTTGTAATAAGAGTTATATTTGCCCTATTAAGAACATATTTGATATTCAACCAATTTATTCAACCTTGGAGTAATCAGTAGAAATTAAATTAAGTTTGTGGTGAATTTTAATTTAACACGGGGCTCAATTAAATAAGGATTATGTTCAAACCTATTTATATATGGCGATCTCTGAATGATGAACTTCTTATAAATGGATCCGCGATTCTGGCGCACACTCTCTATTAATCTCTTCAATTGAAACCTCTTTGATTTCAGTTAGTACATCATAGCTCCGTCTAATTCTTTCATCCTTTTTCTGTATCTATTCTTTGTTCATTTGTGTTGGGTTGAAGCTAGCGAACTATTTTTTCTGGTGTAAGAATATCTGTGTGATACGCCCACGCGTTTTTTCTCCCGCTTAATCCAACGCACTTCTTCTACGGGGACCACACGATCTACACGCTGTGTGCTATGAACTTTATTTATGCTGTGTGCAGTATTCTTAATCGTTTTATTTAATTGTCCGTAATAAAGTGTGCTGTCCAGAAGAGGTCTGAAGAATTATTTTACAAAAAGAACAACAAATTGGTAGCAGAGGTCCGTGGTTAGTGAATTGTCTTAGTGAACTGTGTGAACTTTTTTACAAAAATGGATAAGATAACTGTCCCCAATTTAAATGGGACGAACTATTTTATATGGGCTCTTAAGATGAAGGCTGCTTTGAGCCTGAAGAGATTGGATACTATGGTTACCAACGAAAAACCCGAAGACCTTAGCCGTAAGGAGGATTCCGATTGGGAACAAAGAAATGCTGACGCTGTCTCGTATATAAAGCTATCCCTTGCCGACGAACAGGCGCTACAGTTTGCGGAAGAGGACAACGCCAAAGTGCTGTGGGAAAAAAATTAGAGGGACTCATCGGACGTGCGGAGGACCGCAAAATCGAAGCGGGCATGAACTCAAAAACCTGATCATGAAAAAAGGAGAAAACGCGGTGGATTACATTGCAAGAGCGAGGGGCATCTCGACTAAGTGTCACTCCCTCGGCTTAGATGTCTCACAGAGGGAATTGGTGTATTATACAGTTCGAGGACTGACAGAAAAATTTACACGCCTGAGGGAAATTTTGAAGACCCAACGAGAGAAATCTTTAGATGAAATCCTCCAAATTCTAAGGGAAGAAGAAGCCTCCGTCAACTTACCATCTAAAAATCGCATGGAAGGAATAAATGCTGGAGCATTTTATTCTAGAAAGAAAAATGAAAGACAAACGAGGCTTTGCTATATTTGCAGAAATAAGAATCATCTTGCAAAGGACTGTTTTTACAAAAATAAAAACACGCCAAACAAAACGATCGAAAGAAATAATCCATCAAGAAATCCAGGTACTTCTTCAAATTCAGTTTTCACAGCTTCAAACCGCGAAGAAAAATTCTGTGATAACACTTGGATCCTGGACAGTGGAGCATCCTGTCATATGGCCAAAGACCCTGCATGGTTTCAGCAAATAAGTCCTGAAATTATGGATATTTTTTTAGCAGATAAAGAGTCCAAAATTGTAAGTCAAGGAACCGGAAAAGTTTTAGCTAAAACTGTGAGTACAAAGCATTGTAATTCTATTAATTTAACAATTACTAATGTCAGTTATGTTCCTCAATTAAGGTGTAATTTACTGTCTGTAACATGTTTAATGGATAAAGGTTGTAAGATTAAATCAGATAATAATTGTGTATTGATATATGATAAAAATAATAAGTTAATAACAAAAATATTTAAAAATAATGGTAGATTAGAAATAAAATTAGAACCTGTGTATAATTCTGAGTGTTATTTTTCTGACCAATCTACTAATAATTATGAAATTTGGCATAACAGGTTATGTCATTTAAATTGTAAATATATGCTTAAAATGAAAGATTATATTGATATTGATAATGTAAATAATTTCAGACGTGAAACTTGTGATATAAGTAAGGTAACCAGAAAAACTCATCGTAGTATTGAAATAAATCAGAGTTCACAAATTCTTGAGTTGCTTCATTCCGACCTGTGTGGTCCAATTAATATCGAATCATATGGTGGTGCTAAATATTTTATGGTAATAGTAGATGATTTTTCTGGCATGTACTTTACTTATTTCTTAAAAAATAAAAATGAAGTGTTTGATATATTCTCTCAATTTAAAGCTAAATATGAAAATTTAACTGATAAAAGGATTAAAAAGATGAGAACTGATAATGGGTTAGAATTTGTAAATGAGCAAATCGATACTTTCCTTGCTAATTCAGGAATATTTCATGAAAAAACTATTCCATACAACAGTGAAAGTAATGGTAAAGCAGAAAGAGCGAACCGTGTTCTTTTAGAAAGAGATAGATCTTTACTATATGAAAGTAAGCTTCCATTAAAATTTTGGGCCGAAGCTATTAATTGTAGTACTCAGGTATCTAATATAACACCACGAAAAGGGAAAGAAAAAATTCCATTGGAAATTTGGACAGGTAATAAACCGAAATTAAATTATCTCAAAAAATTTGGCTGTGTGGCCTATTTTCACGTTCCGAAAGTTTTGAGAAATAAATTTGAAGTTCCAGGAAGACAGGGAATTATGCTAGGATATGCTAGAGAAAGGAGGGGATATCGAATTTATGATATTAAAAATCAAAAAGTAATTGAAGAGAGATCAGTTAAATTCAATGAATCTTTAAAGAGTAGTAGTTATTTAGGTGAAACTGAAAATGAAACATGGGGTATTGACTCGTTTTTTGAAATCTCTCCCGAAATAAACGAAACTAATCAAAATTCAGAAAATAGAGTATTGTCTAATTTTGAAATAAATAATGAGCCTGTGGCAATTGAGAATGATAACTCAATTCCCCTTCAGACTACATCATCGCATCAGACAGGCAGAATCCAACTCCCAGTACTTGAGTTGAATGATGTACAAAATCAAATCCCTGTTAGAAGATCGGAAAGACTAAAATCTAAGCAGATGTCAGTTCATTTAACGGATAATGTACCGAACTCTTATTTTGAGGCAAAAAATAGTGCTAATTGGGAAAATTGGAAATTAGCAATGGAGAATGAATTAGATTCGTTAGATAAACATAAAGTATGGGAAGTAGTACAAAAACCGGCAAAATCAAAATTGATAAAAACTAAGTGGGTGTATAGTTTAAAACAAGATGATGCTGGGAAAATTTTTAAATACAAAGCAAGGCTTGTAGCAGCTGGTTTTAATCAAATTAAAAATATAGATTATTCAGAGTCGTATTCACCAGTTGTAAATATTGAATCTTTTCGATTGTTAATTGCACTTGCAGCTAAATTAAAATTAAATGTTAGTTTCTTTGATGTAAAAACTGCTTACTTATATAGTGATTTAGAAGAGACTGTGTATGTGTTACCTCTACCTGGTTATAAGAAATTAATTGGAGATGACAAAGTTTGTAAATTGAAAAAGAGTATTTATGGTTTGCCACAGTCAGGTAGAAACTGGTACATGAAATTAAAGTGTGAATTAGAAAAATTTGGTTTAAAACAATTAGCTTCTGATAATTGTGTATTTATTAAAATTGATAATCAAAGTGTTCTTATATCATGTATGTATGTAGATGATTTAGCTATTTTTTGTAACAATGATAAAATGTATGAAGATATTGTTAATAAGATTAAAAATGTATTTGAAGTGGTTGAAAACAAAGCTGATAAGTTTTTAGGTATGGAAATTAAAAAACATGAAAATGGTATTTATTTATCTCAGTGTGAATATATTAATTTATTATTGATTAAATATAATTTAGAAAATTGTAAAAGTGTTAAGACTCCAATTGTGAAAGGGGAAGATAAAAGTGTTTCTTCTACAAATGAATTTATTGACATTACTATGTATCAGGAATTAATTAATGAACTTTTGTATTTAGCTAATAGAACTCGCCCTGATATTTCATTTGTAACATCTTATTTATCACAATTTAATCATAAACCAGAGAAAAGATATTATAATTTGGCTAAAAGAGTATTAAGATATTTGATGGGTACAAAAGATAAAAAATTGTTTTATGAAAAAGAATTTGGTATTTTAAATGCTAGTTCAGATGCAAGTTGGGGAAATGCAGAAAATGGAAAATCATTTTCAGGTGGTGTAATCTTACTTGGTAATTCATTAATTTTATGGAAATGTCGTAAACAGAAAAGTGTTAGTCTATCAACATGTGAAGCAGAGTTATTTTCTATTTCTGAAATTTGTAAAGATATAATTTGGACTGTAAATTTGTTAACTGAATTAAAATGTAAACAATTTATAAATAATGCTGTAACTTTAAATTCAGATAGTCAAGCAGCAATTCAGTGGATTAAGGGTACCCGTTCTTCAAATAAATCAAGGCATATGAATTTACGCTTTCATTTTGTGAAAGATTTAATTGAAGATACTGCAATAAAATTGGAATACATTCGAACAGAATGTTTAATTGCAGATTTTCTTACTAAAGCCACGAATGTACAAAAGCTACAATATTCAATGGAAAAAATTTCATTACTCTCATGATTTTTATGTCACTATATTTGTTATATTTTATGTGTATTATGTATATGTGTTTATGATATTGTAATTGTTTGAAAAAAAATGTATCACTCGCAGGAGGGGTGTGTTGGGTTGAAGCAAGCGAACTATTTTTTCTGGTGTAAGAATATCTGTGTGATACGCCCACGCGTTTTTTCCCCCGCTTAATCCAACGCACTTCTTCTACGGGGACCACACGATCTACACGCTGTGTGCTATGAACTTTATTTATGCTGTGTGCAGTATTCTTAATCGTTTTATTTAATTGTCCGTAATAAAGTGTGCTGTCCAGAAGAGGTCTGAAGAATTATTTTACAAAAAGAACAACAATTTGTTTTATTCTTTGCTCGTTTACAAGCACCATTGTTGTTTTAAAAGGCAGGTTTCTGATATCACAAATCGTAGCAAAACAGTTTTAGAAACAAACAGAATGTGAATGAGAACCAGTTGCAACGTAAGTTAAAATTTATCAGAATTAATTACAATTTTTTTAAATAGGCTTGGAAAACCGTGCTTTCATAATAATAATAATAGAATGAATTAAATATTAAGAGATCTGTATAAATAAAATGTTTCTAAAGTTATATTTAAAAAAAGAGTAGGAATATAATTCTGTGTGATTGATATTAATCGGTTTTTATAAAATTTAAATTTAAGAAAAACGTGTATAAGCTTGGTTAATTATTAATCTTGTATTAAATCAAAAATTTATTTTGGTACTTTGCATGATTGCGTGTTTTGATTAATTTGTAACGCATAACCTTATGCATTATGATCTTTCACAAATGTTACCGATTGCGATTACACATACAAATGAAAATACAAATTATTATTCTCACCAAAAATATTTAGCATTTTACTTGAACCAACCTTCATAAAAGGTTTAATCTCATTAGAAGGCTGCTTATTGTGAATGTAATTTAAATTCTGTTTAAGTATGATTAGTTATGAAGAAAAATAACTATTTTATCGGTTGTCTTTTGAAGAGCTTCATAAATAAGCAAACAGAAAAATAGCTTTAAAAAATTATCAGCCTTTTAATATAATTATCCTTTACTCATGCTTCCCAAAGTTCTTATCAACCAAATGAAGAGATTTAATATAAAATAAAGAATGAAACAAAAATTATCCATCAAAAAAGAAGTTTTATTATTTAATTCTTAAAATAAAGCTACTTTAAGGAACATATATATATATATATATATTCTAAGATATAATCTATCAGACAGTCTTTCTCATCCTCCGTTCTTTATCTCAGCCACTTTTAAATATTCTTCATGGAGCTTATTCTTTTTCTCGAACTCAGCAACACCTCTGATACAGCTCTGGTTGAAATTTAATCCTATCATTTCTCTCACCCGAGGGACATGTCCTAACAAGCATGGAAAAGAAAAATACATGTGTTTCAGTTTTGCCTTTTCTCAAATTATTGGAGTTTTCACTAAGGATTTCGAACATAAAGCTCTAAGGAATAAATACTCAGAAAAAAAAATTCTAGAAACGATAGGTAAAAAGTATTACATGTGTCGATAAAAATGAAATTTTTATTCCAAACGATATAAATCTGGAATTCCTATTGTTGTGTGAGTTTTACACAAATAACTTTATGTTTTCTTACTTTCTTTGAGATACAAGCAAAAGATTTTTTTAGAAATATGAAAATAGTATGCAATTTTATAATTTCTTCTCACACGAATTATTTTAGAGAAAAAAAGAATGTGTAAATGTACATCATTTCAAAAATTCCTCATATATAAAAAAATACATTTTTGAAAAAAGAATTAGGAAACAATATTAGTCTAGAAAACTAAAAAAATGAATAAATTTTTTAAACAGTTGGTTAAAATCTTTAAAATGTGTATGAAACGCAATCATTTCACCGATCAATATACATAGACCTAAAAAATCAAGGTACAATACACTCAAGAGCCAAAACATTATGACCACCCCTACATTTTGCAATGAACTCGCCTGGATGACGTGGAAGGCACGTGATCAGATGGAAGTGGTATTTAACTGCTGCTGGAGAGTCTGAAGAAGATTCTTTCACTTACTTCTGTGTGTGATGGGAAAGGCTGCGGATCTAAGCGACTTTGATAGAGGGAAGATTGTAATGGCTTGAAGGCTCGGAACAAGTATTTCCGAAACTGCACGACTCGTGGAATGTTTGTGATCTACAGTTGTTAGTACTCATGTAAAGTGGATTAATGACGGTAAAATCAGCAGTAGACGACATAGTGTTGGACGTCCACACGCTATCGAAGAAAAGGGTCGTCGGAGACTGTCTTGCATGATGAAGCAAAACCGGAGCCAGACAGTGGCTCAGCTGACAGCCCAATACAATGCAGGGCCAAGTAGAATAGTATCGGAGCACACTGTTCAGCGGACACTGTTGGATATGGGGCTACGCAGCAAACGTCCCACTCGTGCGCCTTTGCTGACCAAGCGTCATCGCCAACTGCGCCTGCGCTGGGCCCGAGAACATCGCGACTGGTCCATCAATTAGTGGGAGAGAGTTGCCTGGTCAGATGAATCACGGTTTATCATTCATCACGTTGATGGCCGTGTCAGGATACGCCGTCTTCCAGGCGAACAGTTGCTTCCTCAATGTACAGTAGATCATACACAGGCCGGTGGGGGTGGTATTATGCTTTGGGGGACGTTCTCTTGGGCGTCTCTGGGACCCGTGGTTGTGGTAGAGCAGACCATTAATGCTACAGGGTACCTGAACATCATTGCGGACCAGCGGCACCTTTACATGGCCTCTGTTTTTCCAGCTGGAAATGGAATGTTCCAACAGGGCAACAATCCGTGTCATAAGGCTAAAATTGTGTTGGAGTGGTTCTAGGAACATGATGCTGAATTCCAGTTAATGTCCTGGCCACCTAACTCACCGGATCTCAATCCGATAGAACACATTTGGGATGTCATTGGACGGCAGCTCAGAGTTCAAAGACTACCGATTCGCAATATCTCGGATTTGCGTGACCGTTGCTTAAACATCTGATACAATCTGTCTTCAGCCATCTACCAAGGACTTGTGGCATCCATGCCAAAGGGGGTTGAAGCTGTGTTGCACGCCAAAGGTGGGCCAACTCGTTATTGACAGGTGGTCATAATGTTTTGGCTCTTGGTTGTATGTTTTTCAGATAGTGTTTCAATTAAATACTTGATAAATTTTATAAAATAAGTTTTAATGAAAAATAGTATGTTCATATTAACATCTCCCTCTAATTTTAGAAAAAAAAATTACTTATAAGGAAATTTTTAAAATCTCTATAATCTAATCTAAAATAAATATCCTTAAAAAACAACATTTTGAAAAAGTTTTACAAAATTTCAAAAATTGTTTTATTATTTTCAAAGCTTTGGTTTCAAAATAGTGTTGGTATGTGAAGTTTAAAATTTATTTACCTTATTTCTAAGACGGAGGACCATCTGATAGGTAGAAACGAGCATATGGCTTGGTAATAGTACTATAATGCTTAATGTCTCTGTGGATGTCAAACGACTTTGAAATTAGTTCACTCCTCAAAATTCAAACTCAAAAGAATATGTTTCAGGCCCTTCATTTATTACAATTCTTCTGATTGTTTTCTAGCTGTTTCAACGTGAAGAAACAGAAACATTACTGTACTTTAACTCATTGCAGCCTCGTTTGGGGCAATTAAAAGACTAATTTTGGCTATTACGATTCGAAGAGTATTTTTTTAATGAAGGCTTCTATGAACGGATATCGATGATATGAGTTCTATTAAATAACCAGTAGATCTCAATTGAATCAGCTAACCCATATAGGTTGAACAAGGGATTAATGGTAGTCTATGTTTTTTTCTTTTCTTATTTACTTTCATTTTAAAAAGTGAATCCCTTCGCGTTCTGTTCTGGAGGGAACAAAAAACTAGTTCCTATAAGTTCAATATGCTTGCAGGTGAGATAGAATCGTTGTATGGGCTGGAACCTCTTTGGGATGGCACATGAACTTCAATGCTTCCATTGGAGGTACTGTAAATGTCCGAAATATCGAGCAGAAATTCTTGATCAACATGTGAGTATCTAAGTTGCTGCTATTGGTGATAATTTTATTCTGGTGGACGAGAATAGTCAATCACATACGGCTATATACCTTCTTGATCAGGGCATTAGACGAATGAAGGTCATCTGACTTAAATCCTATGGAATCATTTTTGTGACTATTATGACAGAGAAATTTCAGTATTATGTTCTCCTCTCACTCAGAAACCTTTATGAGCTACAATAGAAATTGCACCATGCATGTCTTTACCATCAAAAGGGAATTTGGGAATAGTATCCTCCTCTAATGTAAATAACTTTATTTGTAGTTAGTTCCGTGAGAATTCCGATTTCATCAACAAAATGGCTTTCAAATTCAAATTTCCTTGCAGGAGTGTGTCAAAATCTGAAACTATTTCAGTATATTCTATTAAAGAATCCAAGACCACTCACATATTTCTTAAATCCTACATTTTCACAGTTCTGCTCAATTAACACTTTCTGCTAGCTCAAGGAAAGGTTCTAGAGTTATACCTCATCGAGAAAGCAATGTTTTAACGAAATGTTATTTCTTTTTCGTCTAAAGCAATTTAAAAATAAATGTCTTTATTTTATATAATATTACGAAGTGGTTCAGTTACATTTTGAGCTGAATAATGCTTACAAAGTGTTATAGTTTTGTGATTGCAAGAACCAATTTTTTTTTATCAACTTGTTCGGGATGTAGCATGCTCGCTACCTGAGCAAAACACTAAAATTAATTAATTCTACATCTCTAAATATATTGCTTCTTTTTCTAAATATATTAGGTCTACCGAGAAAAGTTCTGTCCGTTCCGGTTACAATCAGTTTCAACAAGTATGCGCATATTCATTTGACGCATATTTAGCCCTCTCTTTTTGTCACTGAATGTATAAATACTGACCTAGAAAATTAACTAAAACTTAGATGATTCATAATAGTATTAAGTGAGATGTGATCGTTTACCCATGGCTGTTGATAAAGTTCATTTACGCCACTGTATTTTGCACGAATTCCAACAAGGAAGAAATGCTACAGAAGCGTGTAGAAGTTTATTGAAAGTGTTTGGTGAAGGTACAGTTTCTAATAGATTATGCAGAAGATGGTTTGAAAAATTTCAAGTGGGTGATTTCGACGTTTCTGATAAACCACTCTCTGGGCGACCATCTTTGATCGACGACGATATTGTCAAGATCATATTAAAGCAAAATCCTTTTTTGACAACATAGGAGATTGCTGATAGGCTTGATTCAGCTCAACAAACTAGGTTCAGCTCAAAAACGAAAGGCTAAATTCGGAGAGGTACTGTCAGCAATTGGATAAATTAAAAACAGCATTCCAATAAAAGAGGCCGGCGATTTTCAATAGGAAGGACATCATACTGCTTCATGACAGTACCATGCCACATGCATTCTGGGGACTCGTCAGAAAGTCGCAGAGCTAGGCTGAGAAATTCTGTCGCATCCACCATACTCTCCGGGCCTAGCACCTTCCGATTATCACTTGTTTCTGTCCTGACAAAATTTTTTGCACAGCAAAAAAAACTCAAGAAGGAAGAAGATATCAGACAAGCACTGGTTAAAATTTTGGCCTCTAGAGATAAAACATTTTTTAAAAATGGGATATATAAATTGCCACCACGCTGGCAAGAAGTCATATAAATAATGATGGCAATTATATTATTCAAAAAAGTTTATTCAAGGTATGAACAATTTATTCTTGTGATTTATTCTAAAAATGGACAGAACTTTCCGGTAGACCTAATATTATATGTGCAGAATATGTGCTATTCTGTAGGTAGCATCATCATACATTAGTTTAAAGTAGTTAAAACTATATTGCACAAAACACAAACACAAAATTTTTGTGTTACACATATAAATGAAGTAAAAACCAAATTCCCACTCGACATTAATTATTATATTTTATTTGTTTAATATTCTTTTCTTTAAATTTTATATATGTTATTGGTAAAAATATTATTTGATATCTTAAGAAAATGTATTTTTGCTAGAAATACAACATCAAGTTTTAGTGTTATTTTCTAGAAAATGTTTTTTTAGTTTATACTACAGAATAAATATAACAGTTACCACGTTACTACTGACACGATGCAGGTTTAACAAACAACAAGTCACAATTGTCATTTTATGAATTTTAATGGTAGGAAAATAGCTTTTGAGTAGAAATCAGGTAAAATACGTTTGATATTGTTAGCGTTTTGATTGGGTGGTATTCTGTCATTGGAAATATACAATTAGTTCTAACTTTCAGCAACTACAGAAACTTAACATTTATACCGCTCTTAATTTAATTCTATTAATTTTCAAACTGTCGTTACATAAATAAGGAAATATCAGTTAATACAGGAGCTAACTTCTTTAAAGGCTGCATAAGTCACTCATGGAGGATGCACGTTCCTCAATCATGATATAGACCAGGGGTCGGCAACCTATGGCGTGCGTTCCACATGTGGCACGCGGTACAATTCTCAGTCACACTCTGCGCTACTTTACAAATTTATTAATTTTTTAGTGAAGCCTGCCATGAGTGGCAACTCATGTGGCTGAAGGATGTCATGGACGTAACGCTGGACTGTGATTGTGCCATGGATCAATATTAGGGGTGACCGTGTATCGCAAGCAATGCCCCCCTCATATCATCACGCCAGCTGTGGGAGTGGTGTGTCATTGTAAAGTGAAGAAGGTAGGATTGAGGCGTTCACCACGGGGCCTCCACATACAAACACGATTGTCATCACTTCTCAAATTGAATTTAGATTCGTTGCTGAAGACGACCTGGTTCCATTCTGTTGCAGTCTAATCCCGTCGTGCTTGACACCACTCCGAACGGAGGCGCTGGTGGGTAGGTATCATTTACAGCACACGCAATGAGCGCCGCGATACCAGATGTCTGTCAGCCAGGCTCCTTACGATGGCTTGGGAAGACACAAGAGCCCGTAGGGAAGAAGCTGTCTGTGTCTGGACAGCGTCCATTGAGGCAGTTGGCTCTACGCGTGCGTGTTGTATGATGTGACGATCTTCTTGATGACTGGTCTGCTGGGGGCGTCCTGCACCTGGTCACCATGTAAAAAACGTCTCTTCTGTCCACTGGTCCCAAAACCTCCTCACTGTCAAATCAGAATGGCCTACTTACCGAGCTGACAACCGGGCTTCCATCATCCCGATTATTCTTCCCCTCTCTAACTCTGACAGCTGCTCATATTGTCTTCGATGGTTGTGTATGGTATGTTTATCTTAACTCTTCCTTTGTAAACGTTTCAGCACACTCAATCAAGTTTTGGTTACCTGTTTTATACTCCACGGAGAACGACGTTAAACGCCCTATACCGTCTATACATAAGGCGCAATCACTCTGCATTTCTAATCATTTGCATATCTGTCCGGCATATACCTTCATGCCAAGTTTCGTTAAGATCCCACAATTATTTCTTGGTGCGCAAATTTTTACGGCCATGAGTGTTGTTATATCTTATGCTATTTATCTTTATGCTAAGAAATATCTTTAAATGATGCAAAATTAATATAAAATGAAATTGTAAATATCTATATTATTGACCTCTATTCTCTAACTCTGCATGTACTAAAGCGGTAATCGAATTGTTTTAAAAGTGTCCTTTTATGTGTCTTGCTCAATCATATTGGTTGCCTGGTTTGGCCCACCACAACTAAAAAGTTGCAGACCTCTGGTATGGATCTGGCCAAATGCATTACTAATAATACAAAGTTTGTTACCTTGGTAACCAGGAGTAATATCTTTGGATAATACGGATTTAACTTCAGATTTTCTTTTTTGAAGGATATCTAGATCATCTTCATCCGGAGCTTTTTCTTTCTCAAGTGTTGAAAGTTTCAAGCGGCCTGGAAGTGAGGGTAGGGCTTCTATTAGGTCGTGCGTTGCTCTTCCAAAACTCTGGCCAATAATTTCTTTATAAGCTGGGCAATGTCCTGTATATCTGATATGAATATATGAATCCAATTTATTTATAGATTACTGATATTGTAGTTTTTATAATGGATGAAAAAGCATTATCGATTTGCTTACATTCCATAAAAATATTTTTCTTGTATATTGAGCATTGTTGATCGACAAAAGAGTTAAGTTTTTATAAAGCATTTGAAACAGCTTATTTTTTTCTCTTTTATAAATCTTATTCTTATTAACTATGCCTTCCAATATTTTTGGTAAATTATATCATCAAAAATTATTTTTATTGAATGAAAATTTATAGTTTTTCAGACTACAAAAAAAATCTTATTTTATTAAATATAAAAAGTTGCTTACCCACCCCGGTAAATAATAGGGATCCGGTATTGCAAAAGGATTTTTTTCATACTTGCTTGGAGTCGATTCTGTCATTATTGTATTATCTATATGTTGCAATTTTAAACTGAAAAAGAAAACCTATGTATATTAGGCAAATAAAAAGTTTAAAACTAAAAATGAAAATAAGAATAAATATTTTTTAAAAAAATTATTTATTTAAATGTATGTCTTGTGTAAATAGTATGTGATTTGAAAAGAATTACTTTTCCAGTTATTTAATGTTATTAATACATCAATAATTACGCAAACGAAACAGAGATCCATCCTAAAATGTAGATTAATTTATTAGATTTATGCTAAATGTACATTATGGCGTTCGTTCAAAAAAGAAAGCTTCTATAATTATTTTAAAAGCACTAACTGTAATATAACCCAATTCTCACATTTGACAACTGATCCTTTAACTTAAGTCTTAAGCTTTTTCTAATTAAAATTGAGATATACTGCATGTATAAAAATTTTAATGAAGAGTGTAAAACAATGGGGCAAAAACTTGTAGTAAATTCAGTGATATTTATAATCCTATAAATATATACAGTGAAAGTACATTGACACACACAAGCACAAACTAATACGTATATGAATTCGTTGAAATGCCAAAACACGGAATAGTGAAATGTAAAATTTCAAATGGAATTGCGTAAGAATTTTTCAATGGACAATCCCCCGAATGGGGTTTCATTTGTAACCGAGTGATAGATGTGAAAAGTTCTTTGATTAGATTTTGACTACTCATTGGGAGTTATTAGACTTAAAATGCGGAGTGTTATTAGAGCTAGACACATGGAGCATTCCACTTCGGAAATCATTAGGTAATTGAACAGTCATTCTCTTATAAGAAAACCGTTTATTCCAAATAAGGAAGATGTTTGGATTTCAAAAATATTTTCAATGCAAAGTGAATTTGATATACGTGAATGAAGTGCAGAAGAATTAGAATGTGTTTAGAAATGCTGTCACTAACGGGAGAAAAATTTATCAGTAATTTAAACATAATTAGCACAATAATGGAAGATACTGACATTATCAACTTGCGATATATATTAATACTTCATTATTCAACTAAATACTAGTCTTTCTTACAAAACCAATTGACTTGCACCTCTGAGTTAGAAATTACAATCGACTAGTGAATGAAAAAAAAAACAATAGCTGCAACTAGGTATTAAAGGTTACAGTAAATACGCAATTGCAATTGTAACTATAAATAGAAGGAAATAATCTATGAAAGAGTAGGAGTTTTTGAGGACTCATAATTCTATGATATCATCCGCAGACAATTTTTTAAAAGCAATCTTTTAAAGGTTCCAGTATAAAATATCTAAATGACCACAAATATCGTGAATTTCATAATTTAGGGTTTTTTTATGATCACCTTATGTCTAATTCGTTTTGCAATCAATGAAGGTGACGAATATGTAGCATACAGGCTTATATATTAAAAGAAGAATGTACATTTTCCCGACTTATATTAAAAATAAGAAAGTTAATTTTTTTGTTTGCTATTGGCAACAGATAACTACATTTTCTTTTATAGCCAAGATATTTTGAAAGCAAATATTCACATATTCTATAAAATAAACGTTGTTGGGCAAAAATACCCATTATTTGGATAGTTACTGTTTTAAATTTGTACAAAAAATATTGGAGTATTATTTGCATCGCATGATATTAGGCTGCTTCGCTCTATAATATATATATATATATATATTCATGCATGTATATGTGTGTTTGTATGACCTTATCCTAATAATTTCTATCAACTTGCAAAAAAAATGATAATAAAATAAAAATTAAAAAAAAAATACATCTAAAATATCTTGTAAGCAAAATTTATTTCATCGCTCTGTATTGGAATTATTTTCTCTTCTCTTATTTTTGAAATTCTGTCGAAATGTAAGTACTTTATCATACAAAGCATGATTCCACAGCCTCTTTCAAAGTAGGGCTTAGGATTTATGAGAAAACCGAAATTCTATACCATTGTATAAAAAGACAAGTGAAGGCGGATTAAGCTTTTTATCCGAAATGGCAAATAGTATTTCATGAAGTATTATTTGTCTGATGTTTCGGATTGGAATTCAATAAATCACTTGAAAAAAGTTTTATTCGGGATATATTTGTAAAGATAAAATTTCTTACTGATTCAACAAAAAGATAGAATGTTGTAGAGCACACACACAAAAAAAATAAGGCGATTCTTAACAATTAATATTTATGAAAGGAATTATTTTCAAAATCAAGGTAAACATTTTTGGTTGTTCCTTTTTTAATTTGTAATAAACTAAGTTATGAAAATTTGTGTTAAGGATTTATGTTACAACTGAATCCTATTAATTACGGAAATAGCTAGAAAAATGTTTTATGATATATTTTTATATATAATACCAAAAGATTAAAACAAATACGTATAAGGATGATAATGGGTGCAAGATAAGGTATTAAATGATATTCTTAAAAATGATAACATCTTAAACTGAAATCGTAATCTCATGTAAAAATATACGGTAAACTCTCTTGAATTTTTTTTCCAGAAGAACACCTAAATGGATTTTATGTGAATAAATTTGGGAAAGCATAAAAAAAAATACATTACTATGAAATATTAATTGGCCGTCTTCGTCAAATGTGCGAGAACCTGAACTAAACGCGGAACACATTTTCAAACAGAAAAGCGATTCCATTTTCATGAAAATTTGCAACGTTATAATTTATACATTCGTTTGTAGTACTGCCTTTTTAAAATTTGAAAATATTCTATAAATAATTTAATTTTTCATTTTAAAACATGTAAAGGGATAACTCATCTAGCATTACGGTATAGGGAAAAATATCAAAACAGAGTTTATACCGGAAAAAATGGATCAGCTCAAATATAATAGTATGATAAATATACTGCTCTCTGTCTCTGTAGGATAGTGTAGAATAAATATAATATTAAATTTAGAGTATCTGAAAAAATATATTGCAGATTAGGGTCTTATTCTTTAACATTACTCGAAGACAGTCTTAAAGAAAACAAAAATTTAACATTTAACAAGTATTTGATGCTTGTGGGTATTGCGTGTTTAAAAGTGAATGTGGGAGAAACTTGTGGTGCCATCTGCTATCAATCAACTATAGCAATTCGTCGAAAGACATGCAGGAAACGTTAATATACTTTAAAACTGCAAGAAAATGATTAAGCTCCTTGCTAGTTTTATAACTTGATTTTACGTAAAAATACTAAAAATTTACAAGTTGCAATTTATTATTGCCACCAATGCTAGTGGCTATTCTTTTAGAGCAATTGCATAGTGATGTCTTCTTTAACTTATTTCAAAACTTTATTATATTCATGCAGCGGTTATGAAACTGTGGTACGTGAACCTTCCGGGGTTTCCAACGTTTTTCATGGGGTTTTTTCGAAAGTATCTCATTTAATGTTAAGATTCCCTCTTTTATGTGCTCTGAAAGGCCTCCTTAAAAAAAGAGAAAGATGCACCATCCTTGTCTCGATCACTAAATTGCTCCCAATAAAAAACCCAACTAGAACAAGTATTTCGATCATGAATATTGATTCAGCTTCGTTTTTTTAGTTTTTTGGAACTACATAGCCATTACTATAGCGTAGTATTTTCAAAATTTGTGGAAACATATAGGCGAAGATTAAGAACTAATACAGACTGTTCCGCTCTCTATCCAGAGAGACGCGGTTTATGCACGATGGAGTCCCTGCACATTTTTCCCACCAAGGTTTGTAACTTCTTGAATGACACTTATCCGTCGCAATGGATAGGACGTGGCGGACCTATGGCCTGGCCTCCTCGCTCACCGAAGCCTCAACACACAGAACTTTTTCTTCTGGCGGCACATGAGATCTGTAGTGTACGCGACACCTGTGGACTAAATTGAAGATCTCGTGTAGATAATTGTTCTTGTTGTGAAAAAAATTAACGACGCCAGGAATCTTCGAGAGGGAGCTTCTGTTGTTCCTTCGCCAGTGTTACCTGCGGAACTACACACGTAGTCGGCATTTTGATCCTTTGCTGTGAGTTTTTTACTTAACAATAAATCTGATAGTGCCACTTTTGGAATCGTTCAGTTGCTTTCCGAACACTGTTGTAAGATTGAAATTCTAAAGTTCCTATTTCTGCCTCAGAAAAGTATGTATTTCTTTACCATTTGATAGGAAATTCAACAGTTAAGGGCGAAGTAATGAAATACTTCATTTGGAATAGTGGCAACAATAATTCTTGTTCCTTCTAATTTTTATTTAATCGTTTGCTGTGTGCTATGAAGCCATCTGATTTGGTATTACTACTGCAGTTATTTCATATGTTACGTGATGTTTTTGATGTGAATAAAAATAATCAAAAGGTTAAACTACAGATATGTGATCTGTAAAAAAAATATCATTTCTTTGATACTATTGGCTGTCTATCTGACGAAAAGGTCATAAAAATCTGTCTCAAAATTGTCATAATTATGTAATTTAATGCTTAAAACAGTTTGTGTGTAAGATGCCACGGTAATACATTGACATAATAGACAGGATACAGACCGGAAGGTGACAGGAGTAAAAGGTGGACAATTTTCGTTTGTTTGGATAAAATTGTACAATTTGATATTGGTATACAATTGTTCAATTACTTCGTTACGATAAGAGATGTTTATTGGAACTAAAAAAGTGTATCTTAATGTGGTTGTCGAAGAAAAATCGGAGGAAATATTACAAGCGGTTTAAAAGCCAATATATTTGAGAAATCAGATCCTTAGCTATGAATATTATAAGAATGATTCGGATTTTGCCAAGCAATTGGATTCTAGTCTGATTTTCGGTAAAGAATTAAGAGAGGAACGATTACTTGATGAATAGAACTATAAAAGTTACAAATCAAAGAAAAACTCGTTCTAAATGGAATAATTTTGTAAGAAGCTTAAAGAAGAGTAATTTTGTAGCTGGAAGCATCAAGTATACGTTCCAGTTTGAATGCAAACTTGATGCTTCCAGCTAAAATCAAAGTAAGGTGATAATTATCTTGTTGGAAACATTATATTTGTTTGTTTTAGGCTGCATATATTTTGAAACTTTGAAAGACTTTCTAGTTTTTAAAAACCATTTTTATTTATTTATTTTTTCACTTTGTAAACACAAAACAGAAATAATGTTTCATTATATTTACTTTTCATCCATTTATTATTTTTTAAAATTTACTTAAGTTATTTTATTCAAATATTTTTTTTTGCAACAAAATTTTAGAGAAACGAGTTATTTGTTTTCATGTAGAAATTATGATTCATTCAATGCGATACTTTGGGGAACCGATTAACAGTACTGAGTGAGGAATTACTGTATATAATATAATTTGATTTAAATTTTTGTGCAACGTCACCCTCACAAACAGGAGTGAAGATGGACCTAGAACTTTTGAACCTCGTTCAAGTGACGAGGACGACACGAGTTCGTACCTCGCTCTCCTAAATTTCTAAATAGGAAAATCCATTCTATGTTTGTTGCATGCCGTGGTAAATGTTTCTGTGGTTTTGTCTAAGTAAATATTAAGTGTCATAATTTATAGTAGAATGTTTTACAATTCTATATGTATGTGAGTATGTGTACATTTTTATGCTTTTGTCTAGTTCAGTGCTTCTCAAACTTTAAATATTTGTGACCCAATATTCAATCATAATTTTCATCACGTCCCCCTCCATACAATAACAATGTACTGAATTCAACAATACTATAATCTGAAGCGAGACCTGTATAGTACGATTTTAACCTCTTAAGTGCCCCCGGCGTATATAAACGTCTCGCTCAGCCAGTGTGTTAATTACCCCGGACGTATATACACGCCTTTCCGAAGTACGATCTTTTCTGAGCATTGCTATCCATCAAATTATTCCGAAGGCTTTGGAATGCAATAAATGCCTTAGAAGGATTTACTTATTTCAGAGGATTTACTTAGTTTAAGGGATTAATTATAAACCGTACAAATTATCAAGATAAGTGTTAATTTTTATTTTTAATTTTATATATGGCAAGCTTATACGGGGTCATTGGTAATTATTAAACTTGTTCTTAACTTAGCAATATTAAATTAATTATAAAATACATTGCGCAGTACTGATATATTTATAAGTGTATTGTATCAGTGTAAATGTGTACTTTATTATTTTTTATTATGTCAGAATGTATTTTTTCGCTTACTTTCAGTTTATTAATAATTTTTTAAAATAATCTTTTGTGTCCGACTTTTTAATACCCTCGCGCCCTCCTAGGGGGTGAGCCCCACAACTTGAGAAACACTGGCCTAGTTATTTAATAGACAATTTTGTCTTTCCTGAATTGTTTCATCACTCGCAAAAATTTAAATGTCTTTCCTTACTATTTATCAAAATCTCTTTTCACCTATTTTAACTTTCCATTACAAATACTTGTCTTTACCATGTTCATTTGAAAAGGAAAACATTGTAGTATTTGAGAATTAAAACAAACAATATTTAATGTAATTTTTCTATGTAAGAATTTTCAATCACATTCATGCAGTATGAGGTAATACATCGTGTTTAATATATATTTTCAAAGATCTATTGGTACTAGTAAATATTTTTAGTGGTTACAAACGTGCCAAGCGAAATATGACGCCAAGTTTATAAATCATAATGAAAAAAAAAAGGAATTTAACAAACAGAAATGTGAAAAGAAATAATTTATCTTAATTTTCTCTCTAGAATTCATATTCCTGGTTAAAAATAAGTTGCAATTTATTCTTCACGCAACTATAAATCAAACACAGCAACTAACGTGTCCTTAAATACTATGTTATATACTTTATGTTTTCGACTCAAGTTCATTTTTATAAATTGAGTGAAAGGTCGTTCTTGTAGTCACTTGAAGGTAAAATAAAAATAGTCATCATTTTGAATGATTCAAAAATAGTTTTAGGAAACAAAAGAAAAAATTGTTTTATAGTTTTTATTTTTACTTTTGGTGTGGTATATTATTGTGGCGAGATAGATGCTACAAAAAGTGTGATTTATTGTCGATTATCGATAAATTAGGTAATTACTTGTCTGTGTTAGGATTTCCATAAAAGAATCTATTTTGAAACTATCTGAAATTTAGTACACATATAATTTCAAACCAGAAGAAGACAATTTAAATAATATAAAAGAATTTTATCAAATAGTAATTATTTTGAAAAAAAAATCATTACATTTGTGAGGTAAAATCCAGAATAGATGGCACTAAGATGTCTGCTATCTTGAGTTTTAAACTTAATTATGAAAGAAAAAGATGGCAATAAAATATGTTTCCAACGTCCAAGTCTTGTTTTTATTCATGCTGTCTTTTACTTCCTTCTTCAATTTTGAAGAATTTATCTCAAAATTTTATTACGTTTTTATGCGGGCATATTTCCCCCTCACTATGTAAAGTATTGATTTTCCTGATCCCTTTTTCGTTGTCTTTATGTTGCGACTCCATAAAGTTTTTTTTATGCGTAAAATTGATCTCATGTGTTTGTAACATTTTCTGCATTTCGAGCAATGCGTGGTATAAAATTTTTAAAGTACTCATTGGGTGTTAAATTTCATTCTTCTACTTCATCGAATAAAGAAGCATTGCCTTTTAGAAAACAGCATTTTTTAATTAATTTTGTTCGATATAAAAGTACAGGTAGATTTCTCTCACAAAGTAGTACTTTATAAGTAGATTTTTAAAATTTTAAAATTTTTGTCAATTTATTTTAAGTACTTAAGAATATATTAACGTTATTTTAAAAGTTGGTTTTCCTATTATTTAAAATTAGGAGATTCTCCAATTTTTCTTGTTTTTGTTACGTTACTTGTTTCAAACAGATTTTTTTTAAAAAAAAAAGCTTTAAAAAATTATATATATAACGAAATGTTAAAGAGAATATAAAAATTTGGATTCACACACTTTTTGTTACTGAGTTCATTTTAATTTCATCTCAGCCTCAATTTTTGATTTACAACAAAATAAGGCAATGAAAAGCATTTAGATGAAATTGTATTTCTTAACAAGATGACTAATTTGTCTTTAACAATAAGATTTTTTTAGGAATGTTTGGTCTGCAATGGTAAAACACCAATCCACAGCTTAATTAGAAATAAAAAAATTAATTGTTATTGCAATTCTTACTTTGAATAGAAATTGTAAAACACTGAGAGATGAAAGATGTATTAATATTTCCTTTTATGTACCACTAATTTGAGGCAAAGAAATAAATACAGGAAATTTTTGAAACACTGTTTATCTCAAAAAGCTTCAGACTGAGACGAGTAAAGAAAAGAACAATCCATAAGAAAGGTATATCTTTTTTACATAGATGTCCTAACAGGTCTATCCATGAGCCTGTCACTAATCCCCCTGGAGTAAATTTATTTCTTTTTAACTATTGTTGTATTGAAAATTTCTCCCGAAAAAGAAGACCTGAGTTATTCAAATTGTGACGGATCTATACGGTCTTTCACTATTCCCCCCCCCTTAATACAGTTTATTTATTTCAACCAATCTTCACCGAGAGCCAGGTGTGATTTATGTAAATAAGCTATATTATATAAATTCGGTTTTCGCGAGTTAAGAAGCTAAGTAGTAGGAAGTAAGAAGTCAAGTGAATTAAAGATCGAGGAGTTGATACGTAGTTGTTGACAAGAGGAAGCGAGCCTGATACGTGTGGATGTACGCGAAGAGAAGCGGATTTAAAATAGTGAAATTCATTATTACGGAGCGTGGAGTCTTCACTCATTCTTCCAGCCATATAAAGGGCCTGAAGTCGTCACGAAGGAACCGCCGCAGTAAAATATAAGGTCAGTGACTTTGATTAAGAAAATCGGATTATTCTCGTGCGGCGTAGTTGTAATTGTGCACGTTTAAGCTTTCCTAGATTCAGTGAAATTTTGTATTTATCCGCTAGTATTGATACCCCACTTCATTACTCCACTCTCACTTATTTATCTTAACCTGAATTGTGTTGTGTCTAAACTTGTTTACTGATAAGCATCAATAAATCAGTTTGAATTTGAATTATGTCTTTTGATCATTTAAGTCCGACTACACATCCAGCCGAGTTTTCAGATAGACTGGAAGGTATTAGTGTGAGGGGTGGCATTAGGTCACCACAAAATGAAGGGCTCTATTTAAGCATTGACTTTTAGATACACGAAGTTAGTAAGTGGAGATAATCGAGAGTTAGTCAAAGAGTAATTGCTGAATGAGCAAAGATTGCTAATTGACGATTTAGTCAATAAGAGAGCTTAATTATAAAGACTGGAAGTCTAAAAACTAAGAATGGAATTACGGTAAATTAGACCGGAGACATCCAAAGTGCTCCAAGAATAAATGCATTAAATAATACTCAAATATTAGATATTTTTTGCCATGTAATTGCTCCTATATTTAGCAGAAGTGTGCATTTCTTTCCCTGGGTTGTTAATTTAATTGAGGGAATAATAAATTATAATTTGAACTGATTATTGCTAATCTTTTCTTGTACCCTCAAACACCAATAACCCCTGCGCCAGCAGGGTTATTACAACGTAAACAAAAGGCTGAATATAAATGCAAACTGTTAAATTCACGTAAGTAAGCGTAAGAGTTTCAATCTAGTTATGCTTTATGTGTGATATTGGAAGTATTTAAGTAAGCGCAAGTAGACGAAATTTAGTATTTATAATAATATTTTAGATTTGAATTAAATCTTATACTTAATTTACATCAGGGCGTGATTTGGGTAAAATTTATGCAATACTTTCTAAATTCTGTCTAAGTTCAGACTATTTAGGTAAAAGTTTTGAAATTATCATAATAATAATCATTAATTTAATAATTTAACTTCGAAATGTAAGGTTTGAACATTGCAATATATAAATAATAATTTAAAATATGTTATTAAAACATATATTTACTTTCGCACATTTTTAATATACAGTTAAATCAAGATATTTAATTAAATATGGGAACAAATCCATGCAATAACTAAACCATTTTTCTTAAAGTTAAAGTAAGGTTTTTACTTGGAACACCTTTGTTTGATTTATTATTAGTATAAGGTTCATTACTGGTCTAGATGCACAAAACAATTTTGAATTAACAGAAAATGTGCATCTTTAACATAGACAAAGCTCTTTAAATACAAAAAGGCAAAAGAGGAAAGACAAAAAGGGTATAAAAAAGATCGGTTAAGTATTCTATAGGCGCTCTATCAGGGTCTACTGAAGACAATAAGAGATACTGTGGGAAAGAAAAGAATCAATTGGAGCGGGATCATAAAACTCATGCTTACCTAAAGGAGGTTCATTCCTAAAGAAGAAAATTCTTTTATTCTTCTTGAAATTTATTTTACAGAAATTAAAGCTATAGCTTCTGTATAATTTCAAAAATAACTACGAAATAAACGAAATCCAAAGTAATCCTAATTCAAGACAAATCAACAAGTCATTTCGAGAAAAAAGAGCAGCTTCGCAATAGTTCCAAAAATTTTTCGTTTCATCATATTTTTTGAACATTTCATGCATTTCAAATTACAAGGAAATTAAAATAATATACTGGATTAAAAAGAGATTAATAAGTTACGTAAATAAATACTTTACTTGTCTGAGTTTCATTTCATATAATTTTTCTTCGTTCTGAATTGAATTTCGAAAAAATATTTCTTTTGAAATAAATTTGTGTGTGTGTTTGTGGCTTTTTTATTCAATACTGTAACCCCTCATATATATATATATATATATATATATATATATATATATATATATATATATATATTATATATATTATATATATATATAATATACATAAATATGTGTGTGTGTGTATATATATATACATGAAGCAGTTTTTAACAATTTATCAATTGTTTCTTAAAAGTGTTTTGTCCAATCTTTGTTTTTGTTTTAAAATTAAAACTTAATTCTTTTGTACGTTGTTATAATGCGCTGTTAAATAATTTCAATAATTAATTAAAACATTAAAAAACTCACTAGTTTCAGGCAAGTTAAGAACTTTTTAATGAACATTTCATTACCTAATCATTTCCCGAAAGCCTAAAATATTTTTAAATTTTAGCTGCTCAAAATATTTTTTAAAAAAATAAACATGACATAAATATAATCAAAAATTTATCTTGAGGCTAAAAATATCAGAATTTTTAAAAAATTATTTTAAGAAAAGAACGAAATACTGCCACATATTTTGAAAATATTTTCTAATAAATAAAATTAAAAATAGCCCCTCCCCCCAAAAAAAATTTAGAAACAGAAAAATAGCAGTAAAAAGGACTATTTGTTTCATTTTTATAAAACTCGCTATAATTTAATTTAAAGTAATACTATCTTATAAAATTTAAGTAACTTATCTATGATTAATTAACACTAGATGTAAAATTCTGATTTACCTGAATTTAGACTGAAAATCTCTGTCGAAAATTTAGAAAATTTAGAGAAACCTGAAAACACAGAAAAATGTTCCTAGTATATTGACAATCCTTACTTAATATATAATAATTCATGTACGACAAAAGTAATATATATATACAAAATAAAAAGTTTACAAATGTTAAAATTTATATTAAATCTCGCACAAAATGTTGATTATAAATATCAACATCATTAGAGTGATAGTTAATATGGTAAAAATACACACACAAAATTGCTATAAAACTAAACAAAAGAAAACAGAAGTAATTTCAAGAAATCCGCTTAAGCAAAATCAATCGGAAATTTATAGTACATAGTTTTTTTTATATAATCTAATTTTTGATAGTATCAATAGTATTATATCAGTGATGATATTAGAAAGATGAGACTTTAATGATATTAGAAAAATATCCATTGATAATGTCATCAAATAAATATAATTAAGCATCCCATTATATACCGCACTTATCTTTATTTCTATGCGAAGTATCGAGATGTTCTGGACTACTATAGTTTTCTGGTTGGCTTAGTTCTAATTTAGTTACTAAAGAGGTTAACTATTCACTCTCCAACTAAAGCCTACTGCTTTGTTAATGCACATCATATCTTTCCTAAATTCATGGTTCTCAGGAAGTTTGGAAAGTGGTTTATTTGACAATATAACGCATAACAGTTCTATATAACAATTATTTAGAATTCCTTACTCATATTAGGCTCAATTACTTTCTTAAGTAAAAGAAAATTTGCAGAAATTTTTTTTAACAAATTCTCAGTTTTGAAGAATATTACCTTTTTCGCTAGTTTTATGTTAATCAATAATCAACCAAAATAAGAATACAGAAAAAGGCAAAATTTTAATGCGAATTTTTCCAAGCACGAATATTTTATTATCAATAAATATTTTTTATTTGCGATTTATTTATAATGAAAACGAAGAATAACATTTTACATTATCAAGACAACATCAATCGAAATCTTATCGGCAGAATAAAAAATATTTTAATGACATTTTTTTTGGTTTGACGAAAATGGTTGATAGAATTTTATACAATGTAACTAATTATATTAATCATTCTATCATCAGATCATAATTATGCTTAACCATTTTGCCAAGAAATTTTTTTTCATATACTAAATGATTTTTCTTCAAGGGAAATTATTGATATACACTTTTTCATATGACATTTACCTAAAAAAATTATATGCTGGAAAGGAATTTATGTAACACGATTGGAATCACTTAAATTAAATATTCAAACTAAGTCATCGGTTATGATAACAGTCTTTTAAGTGAGAGTTTCGTGACATTTTTTATTCCATGAAACTCCTTCATTAATAAAATAAAAGCCACCTAACCATTTTTAAAAAAAGAATTTCAAGGCATTCTTTTATAAATAGCTTATAATTTATTTTCCTGTATTATAAAAAGGCTGATACAACAATGAATTAGCATTCTAGCTGAATTGTTTCGTGTAATATCTAGTGTAAATGTTTAATACCTTCATTTTTTAAATATTCAAATATATTGATTAAAATTTAGTTATGTGCGGCAAATATTTTGTTTCCATGGATATATAGAGAAAATATTCTATAAGTAAGCATGTACATAACATGCCAATGAAAATAAGCCACCAGGAAGAAAAAACTGTGCGAATTTCAGGGTAGGTGCACCACACCGAGTAATACAAATTGCGTACAAGGGCAAGTCCTCTGACGAACACTAAATAAAATTTAAAAGCAGGATTCTGTAGAATGAGTAATAGCTAAACCGTTATTTCTGCTAGGGACATGATAATAGAAATTTTTATCTTGTTTTAGGCAACATGTGCAATATGTAAGAATACCAGGCCATCCACAACGGGTGCAATGGACTAAATTCATGTGACGTCATAATCACATGATAATTTTAAACCACGTGCTTTTAGCCAATCAAGTTCAAAAACACATGTGACGTCATTGTCACGATAAATGCAATTATCTATTTTCAGCAAATCAGTTCATGCACTTCGTTGTTGCCAAATAACGCTTTTTACAGAAACATTTTTTTTGAAAAAATTAATATTTGCCACTTTATTTAAAAGTACATGTATAAAACAAGACTTTTTTTCTTCAATTTTAAAATCTTTTTGCAGAAATTTCTTTATAACTCTTGAGCATCTTTACCCAATTATGCAATTTGAAATTTTACCTAAGTTTTACAAATAGAATAAAACGTACTAGCTAGTTTATTGTCCGTTTTGAATTGAATGTAGAACACGTGTTTATATTATCATGTTACCGTCATGAATTTAGTCCATTCCAGCAGATGGGCGATTTCACGAGGAGCATGATTATTGAATTGCGAAGGGATTGGTTCATACTGAAAATCTCAGCTCCCATCCACTTAGAAGCGACTACGATTTTCTGGTAGGGACAAAAAGAGATGGAATGGGGAAATATGGCAAGTTTTATGAACTAGAATTTAGAACAAAATTATTCATTAGTAAATTAGATAAAAAATTCTCGACTATAAAAAACTATATTCAAAAGCAACCAGCTTTTTGGAGAGATTTGGTTACATTCGTAGATGAGAGCACATATAAAATGCTTCTTATAGTAATAGAAAACAAATGACACGGCGGAAACCTAATATTTAAATGGAAATAAAGACTATTATTCCTGAAAAACACGCAGAATGTAACCAGATAAAGGTATGAGTGCAGCTTAAATTTGCAATCTCCATTTGATTGATAGGAAAATTGACAAATTTGTTCGTTAAATAATTTGAAATAAAATTTGAAACAAACCACTCAAAAAGCAATCATTTATAAATATTTTAAACTTTATCAGGGCAATGAACTAAAACATAATGCTTATATTTGCAGACTTAGGACCTATTATAACTGTCCACATGCAATTAAAACACTTACAAAAAGTCCAGTACTCAAACCTTTTGAACTCATTTGTGATCATTTGTAAATTAATATCCATGAAATTGTGCCTTTTTCTACACAAATAAGCATTGAAAAAGTCTCATAAGAATGGGGAACATAGAAGGAAAGTTTGGGGAAAATATCTGATAAAATCCTCTACCTAAAAGGCAGCATGAAATCAAAAAACGTAAAGGAATCGGCCCAACATATTATTAAATTTGCAGTTTTTATAAAAATATCCCCAGTTCTTTTTTGAGATATACTTTTATTTAATACACAGAGGTATTATAATTTTATATTTATTTAACAATGTTTTATATAAGTCAGTTTTGAGCTTTATAAAATTTTTTAGCCTCTAGATATGATATGTAAGAAACATATCTTAAAACGTTTTAATAAATAGTAAATTTCTATTTAAAAAAATGCTTGAAAAATTACTTTGTACCAATAATTTTTTAAGTTAATAAACATTATATCTTTATATCAATAAACGTTGCATTTGAGAGATAGGAATTTTAATTTATAATATACTGTTTTAACATTTGACTAATATATACTATTATAAAAATCATAAAGAAAAACCCATTTAAGCAATTAAAAAATTCACCTGATACATATAAGGAATTTATAAATGATATTCATTGTACATTATTAACATTATTTATATTTATTTTGGGTAAGATATTTTGATTCATGAGAAATATTTGCTGAATAGACATATAACTCATTATTTTTAAAAAAATATAGATTCGCTAAAATAATTAAAAATGAAATGTTAGAAGAAATATATATTAACATAGAAAAAAATTGATATATTATTAGTCATAATATTTACTTACATCTATTTAAGCTATTGAATTTTGGGAAAGATTAATACAAATACCAAATTTAAACAAAGCATAAAAAAATTAGAAGTTGAGTTGTATGGTTTTTTACTTTGTGTAATTTAAAAATAATTCAATTATAGATTGTGTGGGGATGTTTTAATTAAGAAAGGTTGCTAAAAGATAGTTAAGATAAAAGTTATGGTAGTTAAGTCACATCCACACATTAAGAACCATCATCGTTAAAACCATCTTTTTATTTTCTACACTAAAAATACGATATACCATAAATTCGTGGAACAATGATTTTTTATAATTTTCACAGCTCGCGTGCTTGATAAAAGCAGGACCAACGTTCAAGATACTTCGCCAAATTGGCAACTCCGATTTCGCTATTGTCGTGCGCGCTGAATTGTTAATCATGTGCTTCGTTTCATATAATGCCAATAATACATAAATACCTAAACATTTTTAAAAATTCATGAAAAATTGAAAAAAAAATTAAATGAAAACTATTTTTAAAAGGTACTAATTTGATATCGAAGCACTACGCTCCAAGTTTTTGTTTATGTATGTCAGGATGCTCGATAACATTACAATATTGAAATATATCAACTACATTAATACATTGATAATTTTATCGTGTGGTAATGAGGTTGCCATGGGGATGACGTATATTATAGTTAGTTTTTATTGATTCCTTTTTCGTGGTAGCCCTATTAATTTCTTTGAAGATTTTAATTCGATTTTTTAAAAAAAAATTAACTATTTTCATTGTATTCATTCTTCAAGCTACTGCTTCTATCTTCTGTTACAGTCTTTGCAGAGTTCTGTTCAGTGTACTTTGCACTATTTTTGAATATGGATGTTTCTAATATCATTGGTGAGTAACATGATATTTTTTTAAAGAATATCAAAAAGAAAGAAAGCTATTTCAATACTTCAAAATCTTTCGTCAGAAAAATGCAATTATTTAAAATTATTTTCCTGACAATTTGTTACAGCTATGCCGCCATGTTGGATTTCATATCACTCGACAACAAGCGTTGATTTGTGCGTAGCGCTGCGATATCAAATTAGTTTCTTTCAATAGTTGAGTCTCAAACGTTTTTTTTTAAATAAAAACATTAATTAGGTTAAATAAAATAGCCTCTCTCTCTCTCCAGATTCATTTACGTTTGAACTTTGGAGAAAAAAATGATCATAAAAGTTACCTTATATTAAAATAAAAGTTGCATCCGAAACATGTAGGGATTAGACCAAATTATGCAGAATTGATGTAAAAGTATGCCAACAAAGGTGATGTTGAAAACTGTGAATATGAAACAAATAAAATACTGCTGATATTCTTTTAATCAGCTCAAACGAGCAGTTGGTGGGCTACTTAGGTGATTGTTTGGATGCAGACCTTGGTATTGCATGCTGCTGCTTCTTATATTGCATGTAATATCTTTCTAATGATTCAAAATTTAAGTTTTAACAAAATAAATTGTTGGTTAAGCTTTGGGAGTGTTTAAATTTTAACTTTTAAATCAAAACTTTTCATTTGGGCTCAGATACTATAAGTGATTTAAATATACTTTCCAAATAGGCAGAAATTTCTACTCGAACATTACGTATAGACCTAAAAATGAAGGGGTAGAGGACAAAACTAAATTAAGAAGAGGGAAATCTATTTCTTAATACAGAAACATTTGCTTTCAATAGACAATAACAAACAAACAGCCTACACACTTACATAAGATAACAATTATGTCTAAGAAACAACCATCCCATCAAGCTCTGCACGGCCACCTGGCTAGACAGAAACCGAAAATTCTTTTGGCTATCTGATAAACAGAAATATGAAGTACATTAATCTTTACTTCAATGATATACAGCAAATAATGAGCAATGGTTCGGTCTTCTCTCTCTCCCTCTCTCTTAAATCTTTTTTACATATACATATTAAATATGAAAATTCATTCAAAAACTATATAGGTGCAAAAAGAAATCAAGATAAATAAACCCGGGGTTCGACCCCGGCCCAAGTTGGTGGATTTTCGTGATGCAGAAAATCGACAGCGGCCATGGCGTATGATTATACGGCATGTAAAAGATCCCTAGAGTGTCTGTTTGGCTTGGACACTCTCGGCAAAATTAAATCCTAGTATATGTTCGCATCATCAGAGCTCAGGTGTCTCCATCTGTGGAGGAAACTGGACGTCAAAATTACCTACGGCGATTGGTATCCGCCTATATGGCGCCGCACTGAAGAGTGATACCAGCTTCTGGGGATGTACTAGGTCTGCAATGGTAAAAATACCAATCCGCAGCCCCATTGGATAATAAAAAACTTCAGAACTGCAAGGTATACTGACTGTATTAATTCGAAGCTTTAGTAGAATAGAAGCATAAAGTAGGAAATATTCTATGAATATATTAGTGAAACGTCTCTAGATTATCAAAGAAAGGTGGGTCATGAAAATAGCGGCTATTCAATAAATTTCTTCCAAAAGATTTTAATAAACTACACAGTAATATCAAAATATTTCGTTGCATTTTCTCCAAATAGAATACAGATAACGATGCAAAATTAAAACTCTTCAAATGCCTTAAAATCTACATAATAAAAAAGGGGAAAATCTTATAATTTCTTTACAAATTTGCCTAATTTGATTTTAACTAGGGTGGTAGTAACCTAATTGGCTTGATAATATGTTTATTTTACTTTTATTTGATTTCGGGGAGTTATCCTTTGATTTCTTATTTCCAATCTATCTCCACTTAAATTATTTACTAGTAATTTTCCACATATTGTTAACTGATGATCAAAAACTGTATATTATTTACGAAAGAAATTTAGCGTCTACAGCTACATACTAAGATCTTATTTTAAACTCCTTATAAGTGATCACACAATTTCCGTCCGTCTAAAAGGAGGAACATATTGCTAGTACCACGTATTTTGTTCACCATTGATCTATCTACTTGAGTATTTTCTACATAGCTTAGTAATGATCTTGTAATCGGATGTTTTTTGGATTAGGACTTGTTGCTCCAAGCAAAGATAGTTGTATAATGAAGGCTGACTTATATACTAAGTATGTCGTGTTAAAAATAAATAGTCTTCATATTCAAAGTTGGTATTGAGAGAGGGTGCCAACTCAAACATCGACATCTTTATAACAGCATCCTTCCACTTGACAAAGTAAGTAGTCAAAGCACTTACCCAATCATGAACTGAAATTGTTTATTTTTACACGAATTTGTTGGAATACATTTAAATGGGCCATTTTCTACTAAAATCAGACTGATTTTTTTCTTATAAAACACGTTATAATGTTTGGCTATTTGATACGATGTGTGATTCTTTCTACTCAAATTACTGTGTGAATACTTCAAGTACAGCAAATCATCTTGTAAAAAGGATTCAAACTAAAATTAATCGGCTATATTTTGATAATATTTCACCAAAACTTATTTTAGGTTAAACATAAAGATAATATATCTGTAAGATTTTGTGTTGACTGACATTTTAACGATTGTAGCGGTATCATTGAAAGCCAGTACCACCTGGAACTAAAGTGACGGCCTTGGCACAGTGGTTAAGTTACTGCTTTGGATCCAGCAACCTAGTAGGTTCTTGTTCCTCTGATAAGCGCGCCATTCATTGCGATCTAGCTGGAGCTTTAGAAACTTGAACTGTCGGGCGCTATCTATCCACAAAAGAGCTACCTCACAAATCACTCTGACGCAGCTGACAAAATCGTGTATTTACCTGACTCCCCACTGACTATCTGCATGATATCGTTCGTTTGCCTAACCATCAACTCACTTGTGTAGGGAGCGGGTCATCCAGGCCAGCACAACCTCCGTACCAAAGTGATCCTTTGGTTCAGTGGCGTTTACTCAGCTTCGGATCTTAAAGGTCCTGATTCTATCCTCCGATAAGCGCTACTTGTTTAATTTTGAATTTTTGTCGAAAAGATTATTCATTTTTTTGGCATATTCTCTGTCATTTAATAAAGGAGTTTGGAGAATTATATTTGAAATTTTAAGATGATATCTTGGGCATACAGTTATTTGGGGTGTTTTCATGAAATATTTGGTAAACTGTAAAAGTAAATAAATAATGCACCAAGCCTTGCTGATAAAATCAAAGTGTTTGCTTCGCGAGAGTTCAGCTAAAGACGATCAAGAATAACTAATTCTTGCTATTAATGAAAGAGTCCTAAATTTGTCGTATGAGTGTTTATTAGAAAATTTGAGGATCAAATCATATCATTTATCGAGTAAATCACTTTTACAGAGTTTAAAAATTCTAAGCTTCTTCATTACTTTCACGATCCACATGTGCAGAGGGCGCTATTGGTCCTCTTTGTTTACAAATGCATTTCAGTATGCCTATAGTCTCTAACCATGGAGCACAATGAACCAACCGTCGCTCAATAAAAAAAATCATTTTAAAGAATTACAGACCACGGTCTTTGTTTAAGTACATAACTCAGAGACTGCTTACAAACTGTTCAATATATACATTTATAGAAATCCCACACCATTTGTGGTCAAAGTTAAACTTATTTCATCCAATTACCTTCGTTACAGCTTCAATTGTGGGTCACGTATTCTCATACATGATGAATAATCATTGAGCATTATATATATAGTTCTTAATGTGTGCAATTAGTATGTTGCTTAAAATAAAATCTTATTCCAATTAAAAAAATTATGAATTCATATTTTTTGTTATGGATTATATTTGTGATATACTTGCTGTGTCCAACTGCATTTAAAATCAACTTTTTTTTCAATTCTTCGAAGGTAGTTTAAGAATTTTTAAATACGTTTTCTGTTATATAGCTTACCAAGAGTACATTTGTGTTTTTTTCTCTACAACCTCTTTTAAAGTTTGCAAACTTTTTCCAATGTATTGGACTTTTATTTTCTGTATGTGGAAAGAATGTACTCGGAAGTGTACAAAGTGAATTTTGCGTATTAATTCTTCTTTCATTGAAAATATTTCTCCTTCTAATGCTTCTTTGAGAGCTCCAAATAAATGATAGTTAATTGATACCTATTCCTGGTATTAAAATGATAACTTTTCCGAACCAAAGGAAAAATGTTCGAATGTGAAATTTCGTTAATTTTTCTTGTGTTATAACAGTTTTGTAGAAGGGAGGATGTCACATTATTTTTGAGAATTAGAACATAACAGACCGCAATAGAGCCTTTTTTCCGATGTACTACTTAATCCTCCTCCAAAAGTTGGCAGTAGTACACTGCATTAATTGTTCGTTAGTCATGAAAAAAATTGGTAAACACAATACTCTCCAAATCACAAAAAACCAACAGTAAGTTTTTGCAGCACATAACCGGGTTTAGCTTTTAATAAAATAGTTGTACTCATTTTTCTCTATTCCACACAAAGCCGTTTTATTTCAGGAGTTCACTTGTGGTCAGCGTGTCGAGTTCGAGTCTGGTACCACTGAAAACCCGCCATGTAGCAGAGCGCGCGATGCACGTTTAATCTGTTGATGTGGGTGGAGGAGGGGGTCCAGCTAAGGTGTCGTCCTCGTCACTTGACCATGATCCAAAATTACAAGCTCTCCCCAAAACGCCTTAGTATAGTTGAAGAGAACGACGTAAATAATCACTCATTCATTCAGGAGTTCACTGATGCATTCATTTTTTGTCATGAAGTTAAATTCGCCTCAAAAAGCTGCATATACTTCAACTTTATATCAGTTCAAATGTCTGAAGAATTTCTACTTTCGCCATTTTTAAATTTTTATTCAAAATTTGAGACATGCACCTTGGTAGGTTTTATTGAAATTGCAACTGAATCTTAATAATGAATTTTACTTCTATTATTTATTCTCATTTTATTACTAATTTCGTTAACTATTGTTTGTCAGTAATCAAGAAAAAGGCTATGGATTTGTTGAATTTTCACTTAATTAACCCTTATTCTCAGCTGACTAGTATGATTGAAATTTCGAACTTCTTCATGGCTGTTTTTAAATCCTCTGAGCCATTTTCATTCTTGAGAGGTCGATAAGATATTACTGTTTTCCAAACAAAACCAACCAAAGCCAAATTTCAATTAATTCAACATTTTAAACTTTGAAAACTTAATAAAATTGTTTGTTTTACATCTACAACAAGTATTTTGTGTGTTTTCATTGTTCTAACAACTAAATAAATGAACCTATGAAAAATAAAACAATTTCAAACGAATAAATAAAATTCAAATATACTGTGTCTACTTTGGCAAAAAATACATAAAAATCGTCTGCCAATATTAAAAACATCTCATTTATATTTGATTCCAACTTCATATAAATAAGTAATGTTTTGAATATTCACAAATAACTTGATTAAAAACTGTGTATATAAAACTATAATTTTAAAATTTATCTAAAAAGTATCTTAAAAATCATCATATTTAAAAAAACCCATTCTATATCAAAAGAATTTCTAATAGTTTTTGGCTATGTGACTCTCTTAATTGATTCAATAATTGTTAGAGTTGATTCTTGTTTTGGGCTATACCAAAGCTTTGATGAATTCAAAGTATATTAGTTGTGGTATTTTACATTGAAGGGTAATTACGTATTATATCGCACAATGCCAATGTTCAAGATAACTCGCCAAGTTGACAATATCCCGATTTTGTATGTGTTGTATGTGCTGAATTAGTAATCATGTGCTTCGTTTCATATAATGTCACCAATAGGTTGCGATAATACATAAGTAACCATTGAGTGAGTTAGTGAGTGAATATTAACGTCGCAGTGTTCAGCTACACGAGGGCTTTTGGCGACGGTCCGCGTAATTTTGAATCATGGTCAAGTGACGCGGACGACACCTGAGCTGGCACCCCCTCTCCTAACTACCACACCACACCAACGGGAGGACGTTTGAGCTCTCGACAGACTTAACGTTCATCGCCCCCCTACACGGCGGACCTTCAGTGGTACTGAGATCGAATTCATGACACGCTAGCCATGATCCGATGCCTAGACCACTTGGCTACCACGGCCACAAGTAACCATTGAAGTAACACACATTGAAATTTTCTTTAAATTTTTTCTTAAGTTATAAAACTTTGTTATATATATATAATATATACTAATTGAAACTTCTTATAGTCAGACTCTACAAAACAATAAAATATAATCAATTTACAGAATCTTAAAAATAAGTTTATGCTTCTGTAAAAAGATTATATTTTTATAAAATTTCTAGTAGTTTAAAAAAATTATTACATTTTTATTGTTAGCGATTTTATATATATATGGATGTGTATTTTATATCTAAATATTTAAATTCTTTATATTTTACTGATTGTAAACTCAAATTAAGAACAAATCTGTAAATTTAGGTCAATCAGCAAATTTGGAATTTTAGTTGAAATTACGTTTTTTAAAATAGTCGGATATTTTTATATAAAAAAAGAGTCTTAGAAAGGAAAATGCATTAGTTAACTGATTTATAGCAAACTTGTAATGATGAAAAATATGATAACTTTTACCTAAATACCACTGTTATTATCATTTAAATAAATATAGGAAAATTACTGATTTTTGTGTTGCTTTGTAAGAAATAAAAATCTTAAATTATTCTGTTTATAACATCTAAGTAATAATTCTTACAAGATTGTGAATTGATTTAACTTTGATCTAAAAAGATCAGAAAAACAAACATTTTTTCTATAATATATATGTTTTAACATTTTTTAAAATTATTTTTAGTATGGTAAAACAATTTCTTTTGTGTTATATTTTACTTTGCTATTATGGTTTGCATGACAAATTATTATTTTAATATTTTCTCTCTTTTTGCATTGCAACATAGGATTTCAAACTTGAAGAATGTTTTAAGCCATCTGGTGCTTTCCTTAGGTTTGATGAACAAGTTTTGGTTCGTGTAATGGATTAAAAAATAATTATAACATGAAATTAATATTTAATTTTCTCTCGTGAGTAACAGTTTGATCTTTCTAAGCCCCTATAAGAAACATTTCTTCTAATTAGTAAGGGATAATCTAATGTAAGAAATTATTTAATATTAAACTTATAGAGTTTTTATAAATAACATTTTGTAAGTGCTATAGTTTAATAATATAATTTATTTTAATAAGTGCTCACAATCAAATTATATCATGTAAAAATATGAAACATTTTTTTCAGTTGTTACATAGAAATGTAACTGCATATAAATCTTTTCATATTTACTCTCTTTTAATGCAGCATAAACCGAGGTATTTTTAGGAAGAGTTTTAAATATAAATATAAGTAAATTATATTAAGTTAGATAAAAAATGTCTGATTTTCTTTGGTTTCAATTGTCTCAGCTCAAGCATACGAGGATTATATTTTTTTAAATTTTATCATTTAAACATGTGTATTGATGAAAAGAAATTTTTAATAAAATAAAAAATATTATGTAAAAATCCACATTATTTCACATTTTATCGTGATTCATTTATATATTTTTGTTAAGAGAATAAATGAATAATTTAAAGGAATTTTCAAATAAAATCAGTGTATAATTAAATAGAATTTGCTTGGAAAATATTTACACATCTATTTACATCAAGTTAAGTTTTTTATTTTTTGGGGGCATAGTGATGAAATTCATAAAATTTTAAAAAGCATTAATTTATAATTTTTTTTTGTAACTTAAGCTTAATTGCAATTTTACGGATCTACTGTGTAATTGACAATATTTACTCAAAACTTCAGCTTCAGAGATTAATGTATGTGCAATCATTTATTCAAAATCAAATAAAATTAATTCTATATTTAGATGTATAATCGGCATTGAAGTGACGTAAGAACTAATAACGATGAAGTCTATGAAAAACAAGTATCAATGATATAACGAAACATCATTACCTATATTCATCACAAAGCAGCAGGTTCCAACTACTTTTGTTAGGTGAATAGATATCGCATTTACAAGGCAATATATTGTTTTGGACATTAAGTAAAAGTTTCATATTTTTCAAAAAGTTTAAAAAGAATAAATCACTTCTCTTTTGTTAAACATTTTGAGAAAAATGAGTAGTAAAGTTACGGGGAAATAGAAATGAATAACTGGTGCAAAATAATTGTGTGGAATAATATGATATTAAATCTATAATTCATCCTAACTCTCATTTCATTATTCTTACACGTCTGTTTGTAAAAAATGCAACACCAAGGGGGAATCATCAGAATTAAATGAACTCTGCAGCAAACATCAATTATAGGATGTTACTTAAAACATTAAAGTTTCAGAGCCACCACGCATGCGTGGCGTGCGCAGCGCCCTATGAACTGAAGCTGAAAGCATATAAATAGAGGGCTGTAGCGGGACGTTGAAAATAGTTAATGGTTATTTGTTAGTAGCTAGCGTTTATAGTGAGCCCTAAGTAATCCCTCCACGACGAAATAAGGAGAAATTCCAACAACTTACGGAGTTTGAACGGGGGAGGATTATTGGCCTTCGAGAAGGAGGATTTTTATATCACGCAATAGGAGCTCGTGTGCAGTGGAACAGTTCCACAGTGATGCAAGTTTGGAAGCAGTGGACCGATGAGCACCGAACAACTAAAAAACTGGCAGTGGCTGACGGAAGGTGACGTCAGCGCGTGCGATCGACATCTGCTCCGCATGGGGGTGAATGAACGTACAGCATCCTCCAGGCAGTTGGCAGTACGTTGGTCTACTGCTACAGGTGTACTAATGTTGGCTTCGTCAATTCGTCGACGTCTGCTGCACAGTGGATTGCGTGCAAGGGTGCCTTTATACAGGATCCCCCTCACGGCAAACCATCGATGGCTGCGTCTGCAATGGGCTCATGAGCACAGACCCTGGAAAGCTGATTGGCACCAAGTTGTCTTTTCAGATGAATCACGCTTCAGTTTGTGGGACCACGATGGCCACATTCGTGTTAGACGCTATGCTGGTGAACGCTGCCTTCCAGAGTGCATTATCAAACGACAAGGTGGCCTAACACCCGTAGTTATGGTTTGGGGTGTGAGTTCGTATCATGGACGATCGAATTTGCTACGAATTGAGGGTAATCTCAATAGCAACAGGTACGTCCGTGAAGTGATACAGCCTGAAGTCGTTCCCTTCCTTTAAGGCCTCCCTGAAGCAATCTTTCAGCAGGATAATTCCCACCCATATGTTGTAAAGACTGTTCCAGATTTCTGTTCAGCTCAACACATGCATCTCCTTTTCTTTTCGTCGGATATGTCATCTATTGAGCACGTGTGGGATTTGGTTGGTCATCGTCTCGCTCGTGATCAGCATCCTGCAGCTTCAGAAGAGGAACTTTTCTGCGCACACAAACAATATGGAATTCTCTTCCGCAAGCAGACATTCAAAATATGTTTGACTCCATGCCACGTCCTATATTAACACTTATTGCAGCGCGTGGTGGCTACACCAAATACTGATTTTAGACACTTAATATTGTTGTTTTTTTTGCTTTGAAAATTTCGTCATTTATTTGTACTAATACAAGTCGCTTGTGCATTAAATTTCATTTAATTCTGATGATGCCTTCATGGTTTTGCATTTTTTACAAACAGCAGTTTTTATAAAATATTACTTCAAAATTTTTTTCTCTTTTACATTTATAATCGTATTTTTCAGTCACAAAAACAGTTAAACGATTAATTTGTTTTATACTTCAGTTCGAAACTTTTATTCTTGATTTAAAAATTGTGTGTTTAATGATTTAAATGTTTTCACGATGATAGTGTGAATAATATTTAAATATATAAGACACTAGCAGATACCAGCCCGCTCGTATTCCACGACGTTATATGACTATATATTGTTTTTTAAGTTCTTGACATCTCAGCATTAAGTTTTTGATTTATTGAAAAACGTTCTTATAGAACTCGCCTCTTGGCTAAAAAAGGACAGTATATGAATTTCTACAACGAAATTATAAATATTTTTAACTTTCCCGACCCTTAAAATGCATTTTTAGTGGATCTCAACAAAATAAACATACTTGCGAAATATAAAGTCTCATGATGTAATCGCTCAAAAACGGGACCTTTTGTCTGGAACTCCCGCAACCATCTTTGAGAGTCCTTTTCCACAAAACCCGTTCTATGTGGAGTAGAACTTTTCAGAAGAAACATGCCAACTAAATTTCAAGTCTTAAGATCTAATAGTTGCAAAAAGGAATTTTCCTTATGTATGAAGTCCCCATAGGTTAATTCCCCTTTGTAGGTTAATTCCATAAAATCCGTTGTTATCGGATCTCAACTTAAAAAAGTAAACATGCTTTCAAAATTTCAATTATGTACTTCTAATACACTCATGTCCATAAATTAAGGATAATGAAGTTCAGGCAAAGAAAGAAACAGAAGCAAAACAAATTTGACTTATTTGTAAAGTCTATTTATTAAACAAAAGGTAAGGAGCAAAAAAGATGCTATATGTTTGACATAATTAATAAAAATTGCGATTTTTACTCCCTGGAGCAAATTTTAAAAAAACTTATTTACAAAAAACAGTATAGCATGGTTAGTATGATGGTTAATACGGAGTATGTGTCTCGGACGATGCAATACAGGCCTTACAAAGCCTACGCATGCTGAATATCAAATTATCAATCGGATCTTGAGGAATATTACACCACTCATCAAGCAATGTCCTCCGAAGTTCCGATAGATAGGTGGGAGGGGATTGACGGGCTGCAATTCGTCAGCCAAGCATATCCCATACATGCTCTATTGGATTAAGTCCGGTGAGTATGCTGGCCAATCCATACGGGTGATATCCTCCGATTGAAGACATTCGTCTACAATGTTTGCACGGTGAGAACGGGCGTGTCATCCATAAACAGAAATTCAGCACCCATGGCGCCCCGAAACAAACGTACATGTTGTTCCAGAATGACATCCCGATAGTTGTGGCCTGTCATCGTTACACTCTGAACATGCAGGTCAGTTCTGGAACAAGAATAATTCCTCCCCAAACGAGCCATCCTGCACCACCGTAACGGTGTCGTTCAATGGTGTTCTCTTGGTGGTAACGGGTACCTGGCGCTCTCCATATGAAAACAGGCGAGAATCAGAATGCAAACTAATCCTGGACTCGTCGGAAAACATCACACAAGACCACTGTAGCGATGTCCACAATGCATGCTCTCTACTCCAGGTTAATTGCAGGCGACAGTGAGTTGCGGTAAGGGGAACACATCTGACAGGCCTACGAGCATATAGATCAATGTGCCCTAAGCGTCTGTACACGGTCTGCCTTGAAACTGTCGTACCGGTAGCTGAAGAGAGCTGACGAGACAGGTCTGATGCTGTGCTCCGTCTGTTTCTTTTGGCAGTAACTGCCAAATACCGGTCCTCATTCGGCGTTGTAACTCGGGGGTGACCTGTGCTGTAACATCTACTCACATTACCATCATCTTGGAATCGTTGCCAAAGCCTGGACATGGCACTCTGGGTATTCCAAGTTCCTCGGATACTTACAGCTGGGTACTTCCACATTCCAGTCGTCCGATAATTCTACCACGTAAAAAATCATCCAAATGCTTCCTTTGTGTCATAACTATGCGGTTATTGCACTGAAAGGCTTTTAAAGCACTTGTGAACAATTTTACTTCTTTGCCACCATTCCTTATATACCCCTCTCTTACACTCTCGTCATTGTGACGTACTATCCGCGCCATCTGGTGGTTTCCTGTAATTTGCATATTCTTCTTCAAGATGTGTGTGATAATTCTACAGGTGAAATTTTTATTTTAGAGTTCAATTTCTGTGTGATTCTGAATTATCCTTAATTTATGGACATGAGTTTAGTTCAAAAACGAGAAGTTTCATCTAAAACTCTTCGCATCCTTCTTCTGCTGACAATTTCCACAAAATCCGCTCTTAACGGATCTCTACTCAACAAAAGAAACGTACTTACAAATTTCAAGTTCGGAGATCTCGTGATGAGTGAGTGAGTGAGCCATTTCTCCCCTATATAATTGATAATTTATGAGATGATAATACTAATGTTAATATAATGATAATAAATATGAGATTATAATGTTGATAATTTATATGAAATGTTATATAACTAGTAATTCCGACTAATTAACGTAACATATTTTACAAAAATAAGCTTAAGGACTTTCAAATAGAAATTTTAAATGAGAGAGCATTGATATTTTAAATACACTCGAACAAGAAAGGAATTGTGTATAATAAGAAAATGAGTAATTTATTAAAAACCCCGATAAATAAATGATTCCTTCATATTTTAAACTCTTCAACGAAAACCTTTCTCATCACATATTTAATAAAGTATTGAAAAGTCCCTCACATTAATTTGATATAACAGTTCCATAACTGACAAGGCATTTTATACATAAGCCAATATTTGTCATTTATATTCTTGTAGGACGTTAAGATCCAGGCAGCTCATTACAACAAATGCTTCGAGCCAGGTTCATTGTAAGAAGGCTGTGAATCTTTCATGACAACTCTTTTGCGAGAATATGGTGATTAAACGAGTAGACTTAATGGTGGCTAGTTCGTACAATGTGCCTATTTAACGGTCCAGGATTTCACTTTCATGGGTGGGTGAGCTCTCGTAGGCGTCTAACAAAAACTAATCCGTTCTATTTTCGCGTTTTAGCAATCGTGAGAAAGTTGTTGGGAAACCATCTTGTGTTTGACATTCTATTTAATCTATCACACTGCATATTTAATGCTTTTATTAAGCTGATTTTTCTTTCTTTGTGGGTAGAATTTAATAATTTTTAAAATGGAAAGATTAAACTCAGTGTAGAATAATAAATGACGCTGATGTGTTAAAGAGCCTTTGCCTGACAGGAATAAAGGCAGCTTCGTTAAATTACGTTGATGAAATTCTCGATTAGCATAATAAGGTACCGTCTTCTTTTATGTATAAGTACCACTTTAGTATCTTTCAGTTTTTCAAATAATTTGTTCTTGAGGGATTAGCGGCTTATAAAAATTCGAAGCATTTGTATGCAGGAGAGTAAGCTTATAAATTTATTCAAACTAAGTAGAAATATTTCATGAGAAGTCATTTTACTAAAAGAGATATTAATTCAAAGGGTAAATAATTTTGTAGATAACAGTTTGTTTGAAGAAATATCTTGGGAATATTAAGAATGTAATCGGAATACATATTAATTAAAAAATATTCATTTGATCATTTAAAACTGAATGTTCAATTATTTTACACGCTGGGAGATTTCTCATTTGCTCTCTTTTTTAAATACAGATTTCCTTATCTGTGGTTTTTACAGTCTACTCAATAAATTTAAACATTTTTATGCTGTTTTTATTAAAATTTATGCATTTAAAAACACGAGCATATCAAGATCTGAATATATTTCAGAATAAAACAAAAATGTTCATCATGCATTTTAATGCTTTATTAGCATACTGAGTGATAAGGTTATTTAAGTTAAATTTTTTTCTTCATTACACTATGATTAAAAAGTTAAATTAGATTTTAAAAAAGGAGAAAAAATAAGGAATTATTGATTAGTTACTCTTAAGATCTCAATGTGAAATGTAGAGCTGGTTGGATCAGGTATAACTTTAGAGTTACTTTGTAGAATTAACGTTATGTATTAGTGCCAATTTTATATTATGAGATTTATGATATAAAGCTAGATTGATTTATCTGCATGAAAAGGGATTCTTAATGTGCAAAAGGGTTATTTTTTACATTAATACCAATATATTACGTTATGATATTCCTTGTATTACATCAACGGTTAAATGAAAAATTAATTAATTAAAATATATTTCTTCAATTAAAATAAACCATTGCGCTGTAAATATAAAGTTAGCATTTTAATTTTAGGTTATAGAATTAAATTATGCTATAAACTTCAATGTTCTAATTTAAACATATAATTAAAATCAAAGGAAAACTTTTTTAAATTAATTTTGTTTAATATTACTTTTCAGGGGGAAATATCAAAACAAGATGTAATTATCAACAAACTTCAAATATTTATTTATAAGATAATATTAATATATTAAGTTTAAAAATTTTCTGAGAAAAACTATAACACTATGTTAAATTTCTTTATAGAGTGTGCAGCTTCTAAAATATGTCAAAAAAGATATATATATATAATACATATAAAAGAATATTGTTTTACAATGGATTTCCTCCCACTGTGATATCCATGAAAATGACAGAGCTGATTTTCTAGCTAAAAAAGGCATTGGTATTTTACACTGCTTTCAGAGAGGAAAGCCGTACTCTTCTATAAGCAGAGTAATTAAAAATAGAGCAAAGAGGAGATCTATGGAATTTATTTAAATTAACAAATTTTGGATAAGTCTTGGATATAGACGCTGAATGAGGTCCCAGATCGCCCGAAACGATATACAGTTTCTGCTTTCAGGCTGGAAAACGGGCACGACTGCTTTGTGGTTCACATACATAGACTAAAGGTCCTTTCCTCTCCAAACTGTATTTTTTGCATGTAAAACTCCCTAATGAATGTTGAGCACCTGGTGATTTACCCCGTTGTCTCTGGTAACATCTACGATAGATACTAAGGGCCACAGAGCAGTTACAAGCTCAGCATTCTGACTGACTTCTTGTGTTGCTTATTCTTATGTGTTTTGATTCTTTGTTTTATTGATCTTACATGTTGTTACTCCTTGTGTGTTTGTGCGGAGTATTTTCACTCTAGCAAATGATGTATTTATCAAGTGCTGATGCTAGAAATAAAAATAAATTTGAAGGGTAGCAAACTTTTACACTATAACAACATTCGGACATGGAACCACGATACATCAGCTCCTTTACATGGCGGGTTCCTCAATGGCATCGGAATTCAAATTCATGACTAGACATAAGCAATGCTGACCACTAATTTGCAAACATGTCTACTTGGCTACTTACTGTAGCGAGATATTTTACATTTCAATGCATTTATCCCCAATATAATAATCTTTTGAAGTAATTAATTAGAAAAACTGCTTATATAAATTAATTAATCTACAGAGTAAAGATATCGACTCAATGTGGATTTCAGATTTTCGGAGAAATGGACTCCGAAAAATCTAAAATGTGTGAACTTATGATTCAGAAATAACATAAGCATCTCCTTTTTGTAAGCCAATGCTTCTCAAACTTTAAATATGTGTGACCCAATTTTTAATCATAATTTTCATCGCCGCCATACAATAACAATGTATTGAAGGGATTCAAAATAAACTTTGACACTAAAGCTGAAATACCATTTTAATTATAAACCAAGCAAACTACAAGATAATTATTAAATTTTTCACATAACAAGGCCATGAGAGGCACTAGTAATTATTAAGCTTGTTTTTAATTCAATATTGATGCATTAACTACCAAAAATATTGTGAACAACTGATACATTTATAAGTATTTATATCTGTGTAAATGTGTAATTTTTATTTTTTACTATGTCAGAACTTATTTTGTTTAACTTCCTTTTAGTAAATTAAAACTTATTTTAAATCTTTCATTTTCGACATTTCAATAAGCTCGCGCCCCCCTTACCTAGGGGGGCGTGCCCCACAGTTTAAGAAACACTGTCGTGAAGTGGAGGAAAACGAAGCAAATACCTGTTGCACATTAGTGATTTCCATTGAATGCATTTGTACTATTGTGTGTTATTTGTTTCCTCATACCAAAATTGCTTTTTAAAATTTTTTTTACGTTATCATAAAACATTTTGAACAAAATGAAACATAGCTTAAATACGATCTAACATTTTGCCATTTTTAGAATATGCTTCCTACAATTTTTAGCACGACAAAAATTTATAATGCGTATTTTGCAAATTTATTTATATACTACCATATTAAAGATTAGTTTCCTTTTTACACATGCTATATAGTGTGATTACAATTTTTTTTAAAAAAAATTATTTTATTTAGTATACAACTAATGAAAACATTAGCATTTCAATTGTATTAATTTAAGATAAGTATGGTCGAGGAAAGCTGATTTGTTACATATGTGTTATATAAAAACTTTGACCTTAGTCTTGTTGTTAGTTCTGTTTATTGTTTAGCCTTAAGTTAGATTTATAACTATTTAGTACATGATTAATAATTACACATATAAATATATAGGATGAACCCAAGGTCATACCCTGTTATAAAATTAATTACAAATCGTCCAATATAATAATATAACTTTTGTAAAATTGGATAAGTCATATTTTGTTGGATTTTTTTGGAGGCAGTCGATGATGCAAATGCTCCTTCAAGAGTAACTCAGGGGAACATTTGTAAGAAAGTTATAATTTTTTGTAGATCTGGCGTCGATTCAAGAGAAAACCTATTGCGTGTTTTGGTTTCACGTAACAAAATCGCCCATTAATGCTTAGCGTAAATTTCGACGTTGTTATGAAAGCAAACTTTCTGGTGCAAAACTAATAAAACGATGGCATGAAATATTTAAAGAAATAGGCAGCGTTAGGGATCTTCCCAGAAGTGTAGTGTTAGTAAAGCTACTGTTAAAACACGTTCGGCAGTCCTTTCAACATTCAATTAAATCAATTTGTGAAGCATCCCGTGAACTTCAAATATTGAAAGCAAGTTTGAGAAGAACTCTCCGTAAAAGGCTTAGGACACAGGCTTAAGTGCAAGACCTGTTAAAATACTCTTGGTGGGAATTCCTTTTATTGATTCCAAGAGCTACCACACGTTGAAATACTATGATAAATAGTGTTACAAAAATTCATAGTGATACTTGCAATATATCTAAACACACATACATTGGTGGCCAAAATTGTGGACATTTTTTAAAATTGTCATATTATTCAAGTTTGTATGCCTATACAAATTGTTACGTTGCACAAAATGCAAAGTCTTTTATAGTATTTTAAATAGAATTTAATACTGAATACAATGCAAGAAACAAAATTCAAATATTTCCACCACAAAAGAAGTTATGCTGCAATTACTATTGATATACATTAGATACTGATAGCAGTTAGTTATCAGTGCTTAGTGGGGTTGCGTTTATTTTTTATTATAGGTTCACATCGATGTTTCATTAAACTAAAAATAATTTTAAGCTTTTCCTTTGTTTTTACATCATGGCAGGAAATAATTATATCCTCAATTAGTTCCTTTTTTTATGAATACCTCATTCCGGCGAGAGTTTTCGAACGGTGCCAAAAGTTTTTGATTGAATGGATATCAGTACTGTTTCCTGGCCAGGACAACACCTAATTGATCTTAAAATGATACCAGTCTTTCGATTGATTTACTTTGTGGCAAGGAGAAGAATCTTAGTGAAAAATAAATGAAGCGTTGTTGGTAAATATATCTCTTATAGAGGGTAAAAGTTTGGGTTCTAGAATGGTGTCAATGTATTTTCTGACATTCAGTCTCCCAGTGATGATATGAAGACGCCCGATAAAATCTGCTGATATGCATGACCAAATAATAAAACTATGTGAGTACTTCACTGTTGCCTGGATGCAGTCAGGATGCAGCGTTTCTTCTATTCTACGTCTGACATATTTTCGGCCATCACTGCCAAATAACGATATACTAGTTTCATCCCTCCATATAACTTGAGACCACTAATCATTTGTCCAATTAATTTGTTACTTTGACCACTGTAGTCATTTTTAGTGCTGCTGTAAGTTGAGGTAATACATTTTTTTGTGGAATTCTACCTCTTAGTCTAAAATCTGCTAATCTTCTCCTGATTGTTATCAAACTGACAGAAACACCAGCATCATTCAAATCTCTAATGACGGCCGTTGATGAAATTCTTCTATTTTGGAGACATAATATTTTTGTTCTGTAACTAACAGACGTGGTGCACCCTTTTCAGCCTTTTCCTGCTTTGTGTTTTATTGAATTTGTCTCCTGATATTTTAAACAAAACTTCCAGTCTCTAGATGTGGCTACTGAACCACCCACCTACCTTGTAATTTTAACATAGGAAAGACCACTTTCTCGTCACACATATTTTTCTACGAGTCAAATCTACTCTTTTATTTGATGTCATTGCTTTTTGACTAAAAATCATTGCTGTCCTGGCTAGGAAACAATCCTGACCTCAATCCTGTAACACTTGTGACACCGTTTGAAAACTCTTGCCCGAATGAGGTACCCATGAAATAAAAAGGAACTAATTGGGAATATAATTGTTTCCTGGCTTCATGTAACAACAAAGGAAGAGCTTGAAACTATTTTCAGCTCAATGAAACATCGATGTGAAGCTGCAATAATAAATAAAGGCAATGCCACTAAGCCCTGCTATCATCAGTATCTAATGTATATCTATAGTTGTTGTAGTATAATTTTTGTTGCGTTGCAAATATTTGAGTTTTGTTTCTTAAATTGCATTCAGTATTAAATTCTCTTTACAATGGTATAAAATACTTTGTATTTTGTGCAACGCAACGTTTTCTATAAGCATACTAACTTGAAAAACATTGCAATTTTAAAAAGTGTCCACAATTTTGGCCATCACTGTATATTTAATTATACTGGTTTGAGCACAAGAATTATTTTTAATCAGAGTGAGGCTTTGGGTTCCCCCTGTATTATACCACATATTTTGTCTTGAGTTTATAATAAAGTTTAGAAGAAAGCTTTCCATTTAATTTGCCAAATATTCCCCCATAATGAATGCTAAGTAAAAATCATTAATTTTCTTTTTCAGTTTATTATATTTTACCAAGGCATATTCATTATTTTTATCACGAATCCAGTAAGTAAATTTTTCATAAGTTATATATAATTCTCTTCATCCATAGTATCTTATACAAGCACTAATACTTTCTTGAGCAAGGTACTGAATTTTTCATAAATTTCTTTCTTACTTTAAAGATTATTTGACCTCCTAAAATTGGATTTTATTTTAGTTTAATGCTTAAAAACAAAAATACAGACGTGACATGATGTAAAAAAATAAATGTTTTTACATAATTGTTCAAGTTTTATTCTTACTATATAATATTTGCTGATAAAAATTATTTTAATTGCTAAATAAGTTTTTATTTATATGAATATAAACATATCTTTAAAAATATCTTAAATATCTTTCATAGTTTACTGTAACAAGATAAAAGTTTATACAGTAGTACCACACTAATAGTTTTTAACAAAATTATCACCGTTATTAATTTTTGAAAGAATTTTAAGTAAGAATAGGCTTATTTTAAAAACATTTTTTAACTGGATGCAGTTTCTGGGAAACACTTCTTTCATGAGACTGTTATTTTACAAGAATAAGAGGAAATAAAGAGGTTGGTTAATTTTTAAGCAAGTGTGAAGAAAGGGGCTAGATTTCCTAAATGTATACATTTCTTTTGGAAAACATTTATCAAAATAACTTTATGTAGTTTCATTCATTGAAATGGGTGTGTATTCTAACGTGTCTTGTAATTATCGTTATAAAAGGAGTAATTATAAATAAAGAGGTAATTGAAGTAATAAGGTACACTGCTTCCTTACACACTATCTGCACCTTTATTGTAGCTAAAATTTTATCAATAGTTAAAGAGCTAATTTATCAATTATTAGAATCTAAATATAGTGACCAAATTACTTGTCCCCTACTATTTATTTTTATTCTTCCTTAAATTGCAATTATAAAAAAAATATTCATACATATTTTAGAAAAAGTACTTGCCAAATTAATCGAATCTATTATTTAATGTTAAGATTGTTTTTGTTTTATGATGCTATCAACAAAAGCTGAGTTTAGAGGGCAGAGAGCTATGCGACAAAACATCGTGAAAGTATCTGAAATTTAAAGAAAAAATAATATTACACAAAACACACACAGAAGCGTCATAAGGATGTATAAAGCATATTGAAATAAAGTTAGCGCAAAAGCTTCATCATCTAGGGTACATAGACACAAGAAAATAAGAAAATGACAAAACGTGAAGAGAGGAAATTGAAATGGATTGTGAAGAAAAATAGAGAAAGCAGACTATTAACAACTCTACAAATTACAAAGGAGTTCAATTTAAACTCAGAAATAAAAATCTCTCACAGAACAATACGAAGAGAACTTAAATTTCTTAGATTTGAAAATCGTCGACCAACACGAATACTCTATTTGTCGGCTTTAAATCGAAAAAAATCGCTATGCTTGGGCTAAGGAATATAAAAATCTGGGACGTATAAAAGTGGAAAAATTGTATGAACCGATCAGAGCCATTTTACTTTTATTACAAATGATGACAGACAAATAATTCACCGGGAACAACGTGAAACTCTTCATCCAGATCCCGTACAGCTAATCATGCAAGGTAGAGGCAAAGGAATAATGATCTGGGAAGCATTTGTTTAGAATGGGTTCAGTTCTTCTATCACTATAAAGGGTAACAAAACTGGAGAAGAGAATTTATGACGTCTAGAAAATGTTGTTAAACCATTAATGGAAGATTGGTTTTCAGATTAGTGATGGAACATATCAGGACGACAAATCTATTCCTCATAGCGTCCAAACTGTGCAGACCTGGTTTGACCATAACCATTATGTATTTCTCTTCATCTGAAATGACCATAAAAAAGTCCAGATATCTGTGTAATCGAAAATTTGTGAGATGAACTGGAGAGGTATTTAATTATCTTCCAACAAATGTCAAAGAACTAAAAATATCACTTCATTAAGCTTGGTTCAAAACTATTGTAGAGGCATGTCAGGAACTTAATACATCATTACCACGACGAGTTAATGCTCTATACAAAGCAAAAAGCGAAAGCACCAAATATTAGATGAGATGACAAGTCAATTGGCCCCAGAATTTTTTTATTATTCTTTATATTTTAGTTCTTTGAAATAGTAATGTAGAAATTTATTTTAAAATGTATATCGAATTTCTGTTGAGTTGCTGTTGCTAATGCCACCTGTCTGACGTAGTCAGATCGAGGCCCACGAAATTCATCATGGCATCGAGCTAGATTGTACACCTGTCGTTAGCCGTAGCTTTGAGCACCGTTCAGGTGACAGTACGAGTTGTCTCGGTTCCACCCCAATTTAGAGGGAGAACACCCTGGGAGTGGTCAATTGCCTCCCACCTCTCTTCTCCTTTCACCAACCACACGAGAGGACTTGCGGCTCGACAGCTATTTAGAGAGAGTACCCCCATGCCGCGAAGGCACTATACATTTACAAACATTCATGCCTTCTCCGGGATTCGAACCCAGGCCCTACGGCATAGCAGTCAGCGTCGCTAACCACTATACCGGAAGGGCGACCTCGAATTTTTGATTAATTTAAAGAAAATATAAATAAGAAAAAATAATTGAACTAACCTTGAAAAACATGTAAATTGCATTTTGGAAATTTAATAAAAATAGATTGTTTTAATTCGCTAAAGGGTGCTTTAAAATGTTTCAAACTATTAAATAAAACCTTTCAGGATGTCTTCCAGTTTTTCAAAATAATAATTTTTTTTTACCTTAATACATTCGTATTAAATTTTCTTATTTAAGCCCGTGTTAATAAACAGTAAATTCCTTAGAAACTATCTCCGGTGGAAAAGCTTTAGCAATATAAATCTCTTATTAATACACGAAGTATTTGATAGTCAACTGTGAGTAATCATTCGTCGTTTAAAAAGGGTGCTTATATTTAATGCATAGTTATTTATCCATTACCATAATATTGATGTATTCATTAATTTTTTTAAATTAAATTCCCTTAAGTGTCAAAAATTAGTAAAATTTAAGAATTTGACGTTAAATTCACACACATAACATAGAACTAGTTAACACACATAACCAGCAGTAACGTTCGTTTTTTAAGTATATAAAACAGAAATGTAGAAGGCCATTTTATTCACTTTATTTCAAACAATGTTTCGTCATTAGATTACAAATGATTTAATAATTACAAATAATTCTAAACATTTAAATCCACAGCTAAAATTAATCAATATTAGTTTTGCTTAGATGGCAGTACGTCAAGAGGGATTCTGTAATTGGTTTGATAATCATATGATTGTATTAAAAAGCATTTTAAAATTACAAAGTATTCAACAAATAATTGAACAGAGTAAAATTTTTTGTAACTTTACAAAACTCTGAATTTGAGGTAAAAGACAATTCATGAGTTTTATTGTTATTAAAATTATCGTTTTTTTGAAAAGATGCCCCTTTTATTATTGATTAGTTTTTAATTTAATTTTTGAAAAATAGCTAGAATTTTCTAGTAAGTCTTCTATTCTTTTAACCAAGCCCAAAATATAAATACAACTTAATTTAAAAATTTAATAAATTAATACCTACTTCATTTTTATTGACCAAGTCTCAAAATTACAAGGTACGTCGCCATAAGCACGCTGTCTTATAGTGTGACGTTAATATAATTCTCACTCAGGATTATTACAATGACTAAAAATGATTTAGTGTTTCGGGGTTATTTTTATTTTCTCCATAGATTTTTTAAAGGATTTCAGTTAAATCGGAATTTTCCTTTGCAAAAACTTGAATACAAAAACTGTATAATAATGTCTTAAATGCAAATTAATGATTACATTTTACGCATAATGTAATTCATTCTTAGTTTATCATTTAAATTAAAAAGATAAACAATTATCCCATTAAAACTATAGTTAATTTTAAAAAATTGTAATCCGAAATTTAATTTCCTTTTTCTTTTTTTAACTGCATTTTTTTCTTAATAATTTATGGTCTTGTCTCATGAATTTTTTAGTATCATGAGAATCATGGATTTCACATTGTGTGATTTAAGTAAATGTATATTATCAAAGTAATATATAAATTAACTCTTCAAAATTATATAGCTCAAAAATATATATTCAGTAATTTATTAAACTTTCAAGTCATCAAACATATAACATGAATTTTTATATCTGTGATGAATAACACAAACCTGAAAGTAAATTAGACTGTTAAATAAATAAACTATTTTTACGAAAATATTCACAATCTTTGACGAGACACTTAGGCATGCACAAAGAGAGGAAAAATACATGTAAAGTTAATGTCAGATATGTTTTCTGATGAAACCAACTCTGGTTAATTCAAAAACACATACTTAAATATTCAGTAGTTATTAAAGCTGTACAACGCTTAAAGGAACGACTAATTTCTGTAATTGGATAATTTAACTTGGAATAATATGGTCGCTATTAAAGTAATATGCTTCTGCTACCCCAATTTAATTAAAAGTCCTTGCTGTACCAGTTTTGAGGCCAAAAGCTCCAAAGAAAATTTTTATATTTAAGTATGATTAAATCTTGATTTTTAATGTTTATATAGAACTACTGAAAATGAGTAATAATTACAGCATGAACAAAGAGTAACTCTGACTTTGATGTTTAATTTCAACAAAGAATTCAGTACCTCGATACTAAAGGATAATTTTCGTAGGTCTAATAATAACAATGAAAGAGAGAAAGTAACTAAGTTTCCAATTTTTCTTTTGAAAGTTTAGAGTGTGATAACATTTTTCCTCCTTTAAAATGATGCGGATTTTACTCCCTTAAAGTGAAGTTTAATTAGGCGAAAGTTTCGTTTACATCTTTAATATTTAGCTTGAGGAGTTTAAAATTCATTATATTTTAATACTTTAGTGAAATAAGCTTCTTCTCAATCATTATGTTCTGCCTCAATAAAGTTAGATAAATATTTTTAATTTAAGAAACGCTTGTTTTGAAATTTTAAGCCATATTTTTGAAAGTAAATATATTTAACTCGCGTATCCATTATATTGTACCTAATAAATTTCATTTTGAAGTTTAATTGACTTTTTTGTATACCTGGCACATATTGATACGGAAGCCTTTTTAATCCTCCTGTAGTATTTTTCAGATATTATGTTCATTTTAAATTTTTTTCGGCATGAAAAAATGTTGTAAAGTTGAGAACAACTATTAAATTAATCTTATCTGGTGCAGATTACGAAATAACCATATAAACTATAAGGTCAATACGAACTTTGCATATTCAAATCTTACATAAATTTCTGTTGTGTGAATTTATTCTATGTTACTGTTGTAATAAAATTATCCTTATTATATCAAAATATTTAATACAGCGAATACATGAATTACAATGTCATGTATGGTATTATAAATTGTCATAAATTTACTATACTAATCATTAACTTTTGCAAAATGTACCATTCTACCAAATTGTATTACAATTTTTTTCTTATATTACAAGTAGCAAATAATAGTAAAAAGAGTTAGGATTAAATATACATTATTATTGATTATTCTTTTTTAGAATCCAGTCAAAAACATACATGAAACTAAATAACGATGAAGTAATTAATTAAGGACTTATGAAAAAAATTATATGTAATATCAGTTAATTTAATTCATTATAACAATATTTAAGGAATAACCCAATCGCATCAAATTTCTAAAGAAATCATTATAGCGATAAATTTAATGCTTAAATGAATGCACTGCTGACATTAAAGTTATAACATAATGAAGGAGAGATGATACAAACGTCGATTTCGTGGGAAAGGAGAGAGAGAGAGAGAGAAGCGCATCTTAAAAAATCAAAATTAGTAGCTTTTGGGAGCAATCGAAAGTAGTAGGAGGTAGAAACGCATCTCTAATTCTGTATAAAAATAAAATTACAAAGCGGGTTCCTCATTCATAAATCACATTAGAATGTTGCTCTTTTGATATAGAATTGTTTATGCCATGCATAAGAAAGAGGAATGGCTACCAGCACATAAATAGGAGTTCGATAATAGCAGGATCTTGACCTACAGAGAGTACGGCTTTTAATTTCGCTGAATGGCTAGTCGTATTGGTCATGATCCAAAAACTATCGTGTACATGTGGAATTCAAGGGCTCAGGAGGATAATAGCAAACGTCATGTAGGACCTCAACGTTCTTCTGCCATTAGTGCCGAGAGGACATATGTCAAGTTTGCCTTCCCAAATTGTATAATCTCATCACGGATCTTGTCAGCCAGTGGGCTTCTAATGGTCTTGCCTGCGTGCCTAAAGGTGTGGAAGAAAGGGAAGGAAGACTACCCATGTTCTAAAAAACTTAGTTTACTTACAACACAAACCACAGCGCAAGTTTGACAAATCCAAGTTAAGAGATGCACCCAATTAATAAATATGGGAGCAATTGACGAGGTAAACGAGATATGAGAAGACTTTAAATACATTAGTACACTAACTTAATTCAATAGCTCTGACTTTTTAGCTATCGAATCTAGATTCAATCTCAAGTGACAGATTGTCACCTTAAGTAATACAATTATCAGTTACTAAATATCCGCGTCTCACATTCAATTTGATTAATGACTGCATTGCTAACAGTCATCCTATCTCTCTAGCAGAAAGCCTGCTGAACATTATATAGTAGTCAAAATTTTGGGACAAAAATTCTCCAAGAAGACTGTTAATAGAAATTGCGTATAGAGCCGTCACAGGCGTGTTGGTACAAACGATAAGCTATCACAGGTGGTTGAAGGAACATGTGCTGGCAGCACGGACTGTCTGCTCGGTTACCTTTATTATGTCTTTCTTAGACGCGCTTTAGCATAGAGATGCTCTGTGACGATAATGCGTCCAAAGACAGAACTAGATACACGTCGTTTCTTCAGATGAGTCTCGAATCTGTATGCAGTGAACATACCTTCAGTTTCGGAGACATCAAATGTACCAGAAGATAATGTTGAATACCAAATGGTGTCCGTCGTATCTGACCTGCACAGAATTTTATTGTGGCTCTATCAGTCAAAAATTCTCCAGCTTTATTTTCGAATATCTCATCCATTGAAAAGATCCGGGCATGGGTTGCTGAGTGACCATGACGTCACAGTTTCCCAGCACACTACGATTGATGAAACATGACATAGATTTAAAGTAGCACTGAATAGCACTACGTCCTGTCACCCAAGGGTATACAGGCTGTGAAACAAGGAAAACATTTTCAGGTTTAATTTTTTAAATTTAATATTTCTTTCAAAGCAATGCAAAAATGTAATTGAATAAATATAGTAAAATTCGTTTTTTTAAAGAACATAATTCTAAATGTTATTTATAAAAAATAATTAAATAGAATCTGAATTTTTTTTCTGTTTGATTTCAATTCTGATATCTTATTATAAATAAATAGCTATGATTCTACAGATACTAGTAATTGTAAAATATACTTTTTTTAAATGATATATCTGTTTGAATTGGATTAACACTCTTATTTACTACACTATAACATCTACTTGTGAAAATACTTGATGTGAGAAACAAATGAGGCTTGACTACCTTGAATTAATTCTCTTAATATTGTACTATTAGTTACTATCAACTTTCGAGAAGACCTAGACACTGTACGCAGTAGCACAAGTTCTAGAACAGTTGATCAATTACACTGCCTCTGATTCAATTTAGTCTAAACTCGGATTTGTGTTGCGACAGTAGATGTATCTGGATTAAGGTGCTGCTGAATTCCTCATGTTGTTAAGTAGTACTTGAATTTAATAGCACTCTAGCAATGCCTTTCAATTCTAATCCAAGAATTGTTAAACAATTACACTTTTTAACATTATTATAAACATTAAAATAAATATATGCAATATATGTACACTTTGCCATATCATATAATTAATGTGATGAGCGAAGTTAATAATAGATTACCTTAGAATATTTTTAAAAAAGTATTCCTATACGATAGGATATTTAGAAATACTCATGTACCTCTTCAGACCAGATATATTTTAAATGAGGAAAAAATAGTTTTGGTCTAATAGTATAATCAGATGTACAAGAGCTAGGATAAAATTACATTTTTATAGGTAGTAGTTTTGTACGTTAATAGGTACACATATGTGCATCTCAGGTCTTAACTACAACACTAAAAGTACAATTCTTTTTCCAATTATATTTATTTTAATGAATCTTTTTTTTTTAAATGTAAAAAATGCATTATAGTTAAGTTTCAAATGAAATTTTTGAAATATTGTAAGCAAAAAATAATTGCATTTAATTCAAAAAACAGGAATCCTAGATTTGAAAACTTCAAATCTACATTTTAATACAAAATTTGTCACATATAAATCAAGGGAGGAGGGAAATTTTCAATTCTGTCATATCGAATTTCCGAAAAAATTGGGGTCCAGCTTTTATTTTCCAGGTGTTCATTATAATATCTAGTGGTATACCTCGGTAGTATGATTTATACATTTTCCATCTTTATTTTCAACAAATACATCAAACTCGTCAGGCAAAACTACATCTTCATAATTCCTTTCACTTGAATAATCAGAAATACAATCGTTCTGATTCATAATTTCCTCTATTTCTTTTCAAGTTAAATATTATAAATCAGAATATAACAATAATTGCAATAAGGTTCTTAAAATATATGCGTATAAATTAAACCTTAGATTGGAGACAAAATAGTAATTTATGACCAGTTATAAATAAACCAAATAAATTTCGAATTTGCACGAAATATCACAAGATAAAAACAAACTTCTATGCAGATTTTATGTATTTCTAAATTTTGCTTAAATTGTTGACTAGAATATAAACCATCCTGATATATATATTCATACTTAAAATGAAGTGTATAACTATAAATCAATATATAAGCATGTCATTGTCATAAAACTTAACATTACACGCAAAATTTCAATATGAATATCATTTGCATCTGAAACCGAATAACAATCGATATGCACAGATGTGCACCTCAGAAGTAAGAGTTTAGAATAGTATAATACTGTTGAAAGAGTGATAATCTAACGATCTATCAACTCTTGGAAATAATCTACATTAAACGATAAATTTTATTAAGCTCAAAAGTTTTAATTATATATTTAAACAACAGCTTATTTTTTCGGCTACTTGTCGAGTCGACCATTGCTACTTTGTGCGATGAAAATCTCCAGGGAAAAATATTAATATCATCCTCTGGTGGAAAGTGAAAATCATGAACGTACATGAAAGATAACCTTCAATCCCGATTATTTTCATCCGTTAAAAAGATACGAAGTTAAAACCGTGAGTACAAATATATACACTGGTAATAAAAGTTAAGAAAATCGTAAATGCAAAATCAGGAGTAAATATGACGTAAATTATTCCAAATCTCTTGCGGATATTAATTGGGTGAAGAAGAAACATTGTTTTATGCAAAACTTTAGTCAGTACGTCCTGCAAACACCGGCATGTCGGAATGCTGAGAAACCACTATCGCAGCATAGGCAGTTCAGAGAATTTTCAGCAACTGCTGTCCGAAGGAACTTTGTTAACCATCAAACAAGGTGAATGATGGCAGAAAGACGCCATTTGGACATGTTTACGAAAGGAAGAATCGTTAATCTTCACGATCACAAACCAAAGTGTCTGAATTTAAGATGACCAGTCAGTATCCAAGACAGAAAGAGGTTCAAAGAATGGGAGATGTTACCGACAACCAATATCAGGTCGACCAAGAGTCACAACCTCGCCAAGACCAATATCTTGTAAGATTGCGCGACGTCGATGGGCAGTACTGCAGAACACTGGTTCAGCACTCACAGTCTCCACAGAATACGAATTTCGAGACAAACTATTTACAGGAGACTCATTATGCTGGCCTGTATGCCAGAAGATCAGACGGTTACATTCCCCTCACGTCTGCGCATAAACGCGCTCGTTTGAACTGAGTTTGAAACATCAACATTGGAGTGTGAGAGTGGGAATGTGATGTTCAGTGACGAGTCCTGGTTTAGTCTGAGTAGTGATTCGGTGGGTAACGATATGGAGAACGCGGAACACGTTTTGAACCGAAACTGGAAAGACATCATTTTCCATCAAGGAGTATGGTATGGGTAGACATCATGATGGACGTGCCGTGACCTCCCATTTCTTTGATACTGGGTCTGTGATCGCTCAAAGATACAGAGACGAAGTTCTTACCTTATGTTCGCTTGTTTCGAGGTGCTGTGGTCCTGACTTCATTCATGGATGATAATGCGCCATCATCGTGTGATTGATGACTTCATTGAAACAGAAACATCCGCATGTCGTGACCTGCAAACTCCCTGATTTAAATCCTATCGATCATGTATGGTATATGCTCGGAGACAAGTTGCATCCTTTCACCCACAAGCTCCGTTACAGAACCGAAGAGAGCCTCCAAGCTGGAACCGTTTGAGCAACTCATTCGTCATCTACTTAGCAAGTATGGTAAAGCGCTGTGTAGCGTGCCGCTGTCAGAGGTGACCACACCTTATTAAACTGCAGCATCAGTATTTTATTTAATGTTTTGTTTCATTTTTAAGTTGAATCCTTCTATGCTCCATTTTCTTCAAACTGCTACTTGGATAATAAACTAATTATTATCATTCTTTAAATTGCTTTCCTTATTTATAACTATTTGAGTCTAATCACGTTTCCTGCCATTCTGATTTACAGTTCTTCTTTATTCCTATTCTCAATTAACTTTCTTTGGTGTCACTAGGTCTAAGAGGATATCAATACATAGTAAAATAATGTACAATAATAATTAACAGCATAATTTATGTATCTGACTAATGGAACTTTAATTTTGAAAATCGTGTAAACGAATACTTTTTGATATTTAGTGTCCCTTGAATTAGAATATACATATAAAATTGCTGAAAGAATATTAATAAAAAAAATTATTTAATGCAATTTTTTGGAACTAGTGAAAAAAATTACATACATTCAAAGTATTTTCCATTTAAGGAGAATAATTCTGTAATTAAATATTTTGCATATATATATGTAACTAAGACTTTTCTCTCTACAGAGTAACTTGGTCTAAGATTTTTGGAGTATATAATTAAGAAAAAAGGGGATTTATTCATATTTTAACAGATCAGAGAGTAGAGAAATTTTAACAAAAAAAAACCAGGTTATTATTTCAGTTGATAGTAACTCAGAAAATAATGTGAAATTTTCAAAAATCCTGGATTAGGCTCTGTACAGAAGTCTTAGCTATATATATAAGGGGAACGTTATTATTATCGAAGTGTTTTCTATAAAAGGAGACTATATTGAAAATATGTCATTTTTTCGCCAAAACATTTCACTTAAATAATTTTTTATTTTTCTATTCTTAAAACAATATAATATGTATATTTTAATTCAGGTGACAGGAACTATTAAAAAATTATTCATTTATAGACTTTTTCAAAATATCGTCTAGGAACTGGTAGTCAGATATCTGAAAACGTTACGAAAAGAAAAATAATTGATGAAGTGAATGATTCTATTAAGTAATTAGTGCTAATAGCTAATGTTGAATTTATCTTAGATGTTGTTAATTAATTTAATTATCTGAAAGATAATAAAATAAAGCTGTCTGATGCGTCAAATTGCTATTACTTTTCCAAGTTACTGACAAAAAACATGTGGTATTTTTTCGGATCTGATTTAATTAATTTATGTTCATTAATTTTTGACTCTTGTGTTTGACAGTATTTCCTCTTTCACTCACCTATTCAGTTTAATGTAATTTTCATAAAATTTAACTTATTGAAATTAAATTAAGTTAAATAATTCACATTGTACATTCTTTTCTTTCCTTATCTTTTGTTTTGTTTAGCTATTTGTGAATGAAATTTTGACTCAAAACAAAACGAAGATTTGGTTTCGAAAATTTGTTAAAAAGAAATTAAAATAATGATTTGTCAATAAGCGAAATACAAATTTACCAGTTCTCTCAAATTTCTACCGCATATTCCATATATCAACCATGGATAACACTTCGACAATGTTATGAGAACACTGATTAAGTTCTATGCATAATACCAAACATTAATTTTTTAGAGAATGCCATTAAATTTTATAACTTGCGTTACTATACATCAAAACCTCGAGGCGAAAGTTTTAACTACGAAGACAGCAGTACATTTAGCTAAATATTCTGTCAGTTGTATCCTGCTGTAAATGATGATAGATCAATATGTTGCTTCGAAAAGCGCGCGCGCAGTTTGTTAAAATATTTGACATCCGCGCTTAATAATGGCAATCAAGTTTCCAAATGCTTAAATATTTGACTTGACATCTAGGTATTTTGAAGGCATTTACTCCTCGCTAATCGGTCAATTTACATCTTGAGCGTAAATTGTCATCACAAATGCTGTCCACTCTAACGAATTATTTCGCAATGAGTGTTGGAATGATTTTCATCTTTAGCGCCCGCGAAGTTTCAAAAATATTTCATTGTTTAAATGTTTTCAGTTTTTTGAATAATCAAAATAAAAATCAGAAATTTATACTGAGAGATAGAGAAGGCTTTTTATTTGAATGAAAAATTAAAGATTTTAATTTAAATGAAGACCAACTTTTTTAATTTTAAAAAATTTATTTTTTAACTTCAGCTTTTAAAGTAATAACAATCCGTGTAGTTTTTCAAATTGTTATTTTCCTTAAAATAATTTCCTGTAATTATTTAATTTGCTCTAAACTCTCAGAGAAGGGCATTATTTCGTCAAATATTTAAATTTTTTCCACTTGATTTAACACGTTTTACTTTTTCTCTGACTGTGTTTAGTGCCTATGAAACCATTCGCTTTATTGTATAATTATTCAAAAATTCGTGAACATATACTTTAACAGATTTAAACAGTACAATATTCAAATGATTACTATATTGAGACGTGAGAGTAGTATTACGTTATTTTCTAAATAAATATAATAAAACGGACCACTTTTAGAATTCATGTAAATTTTTGTTTAATGCACCTTTTTGACAGCTATTTTCACACATCCTTCTTATACTTAGCTAATATTTGCTTACTAACTAAAACAAAGTATGTGAATATTATTTTAAGTTATATTCTTATTCTAGGTTCCTTATTTAGTGTTTCAAGAATTTAACATCATAATTTTTCAAAGTTTTATATTTTAATACAATGACTATGTGTTATTGGTAATCTAGGATAAGCTGTACACGTCTCAGAATTCCTTCATATATTTAAAACTATTATTTGAAGTAACTTAATCTTATTAAAATTGGCTTACATAATAAAATAAATTTAAAGTGAGACAGCTAAATGGGTATAGTTTAGTACAATTTATAAGGGATAAATTTATCAAGTATGCCATTATCTTAAAATGGAAGTATCAGTAAATATTTAACTTGAAAAGAACTGCAAGTATTCAAGTAGTGAGTGACTAATAATTGTGATTAATATTTTGATATATAATAGCTAAACTGTAATGCTTAATCTTTCTAAGGATTTTTAAACCTATTATAATAATTAATAGATGTCTGGCTTTATAAAATATTCATTTAAATTTGATATTTCATAATTATGACTTTAAAAAAATTATTCCTTAAATGTAATTTTTTTCATCGTTGTTACAGTATAAAATACTTAAGATTTTCCTTTTTCAAATTAAGTAATACATTTTTTAAAGAAGGAAAAACTCATTGAGAGAGAGAGAGAGAGAGAGAAAAAGAAATATCCTCCAAATAAATTAAAAGTAAAAAAACTTTTTTAAAAACAAGCTTTTATTTAAACGCGCTAAAAAGAATAAAATAAATTTTTCTTTAAAATTTTTTATTATCAACTTATAACGTCATTACACAATTTATATGATATAAAAGCTTGTCGCGAGATTAAAGCCCTCTTATTTACTTAATTTGAAAATTTTAAGAAATTGAAATCAATCAGATCAAGTGAATTAATTTACTTGTTTATCTGCAGAGGTAAATCTCGCGACAAGCTTTTATATCATATAAATTGTGTAATGACGTTATAAGTTGATAGTAAAAAAATTTTAAAGAAAAATTTATTTTATTCTTTTTAGCGCGTTTAAATAAAAGCTTGTTTTTAAAAAAGTTTTTTACTTTTAATTTATTTTTTACTTTTTAGTTATCCCTGGATAGGTTTCTCAGCCTGTTCATCTCATTCAACGCATCATTGTTGCTAGGTGTTTGGTGGTTATTTTCGAACAGTCGAGTTAAATGAATTCTCGTAAAAAGGGTACTAGACGAAAAACACAATTTTTTCTTAAATCCGTAAATTTTAAGCAATTCTTTCAATCTTCGTACAGATCTTGGGTAATATTATCCTACACACGAAAAAAAGTTTTATGAGATTTTCTTCATAAATGACGAAGTTATTAAATATTAAAATGTTGAGTATTTTTTGAAAAATCGTAAGAAAAAATTTTCGACATTTTATTTTTTAAATGACTGATTCTAAAAGAGCAAATCATGAGCTGTTTTAGTACGGAATGTCGATTCATTTAAGCAAAAAAAATTCATGCGCGTCGATTTAGACATTATTTTCATAAAAACGCATCGATTTTGACTTATTTAAAAAAATCGTAAGAAATACAAATATTATTATTTTGTAAAAAACATTATACCGTATCGGGACGAAATAAATGATCTTTCAGATTCTATAATTATTTTTTGTCTGAGCTTCATAGATTAACCTCTTAAGCGGCCAATTTTTTTGACCAAAATTTCCCCCAAAAAAGCCCATTTTTTAACTGCATGTAACTAAGCATAATAATTAACAGAACGCGCGAAAATGGAAGATTTTTATTTTAATCTCCGGTTTAAAATTTTACTCACCTTTTTTTTATTTTATAATTTTTGAACACAAAACCCCTTAAATGTTTGCTTTTAATAAGTACATTCTGCGTACTATGAAGAATATTTCACATATATCTTAAAATATATTTTCTTCCACTTACCAAAAAATTTCATGTTTATACCTCTTTTTCATACGATTGATAGGATTTCATGTGTGTGTGTGCATATTTATATGCACACACAATATGAAGAATAGTGTAACACTAAGTCTTATATTCCAATGGGGATAGAGATAATATCGACTTCTTTGGATTATCTATCCATTTTCCTTTTTCTTAGGCAACACATTGTACATTTCCTTGTAAATCCCTGTTCTTTATCTAATATTTTCAAGAATATATATTCTTGCCTTCAGTGAAAAATTCTCACCTTCAACACTACCAAAATTCTGACTGAAGAGTAGTTCAGTACCATGGACAAACTCTCTCTGCATCTCCTAAAGACACACTATACTAATAACCTTATTATAGGAATAAAAATGTCTGTGCAAATAAAATATAGAAAGAAAAATTTCGGTGCCTGTACAGCGCACGGGCAAACCGGTTGTGGCTAACTTTCAGGAGCCCGTAAGGTGTACGAGCAAACCAGTTAAGGGGTTAAAGTTAGAATTTCTATAATACTCCATCTCAGTTTAACTTGGCAGCGTTGAGAAAGGTATACAATGTACCAATCTACTTGAAAAATAGCTCTACTTTTTTGTTTTGAATTTAAATCCAAGAAAATAGATAGAAATTTGTAAAAAAAATTGCATATGTTGTAGAAATTAGATTATTTTTACGTTGTAGAAATGTAACTATTTTTTAGGCAAAGTTAATTAATACAGTCAATAGCGCAACGTTATGAAATTCCAGTTTGGCTGAAAACCGATTTTCGACGCCAACTTTTGTCATTGTTGTAACAATAAAAATATTACAACAATGCAGATATATCCAAGTTGGCGCCCAAAATTAGTTTAACGTTTTTAATTAATATCTTTTTAATTAATTGCAATATCGGAATATAAATGGTCAAAACATGCATTGTCATCCAAACTAAACGTGTATACAAAATTTCAGCTCAATGGGAGGAAGATATCAGCTTCAAAATTGAGTTGCAAGATTCCACCCGAACAAATTACATACATACATACATACATACATACATACATACATACATACATACATACATACATACATACATACATTGTAAGTTAAATAAAAGCTTTTAAAAATCATTTAAATTATACCAAACAGCGTAACTAATATTAACGTGCACTAGTTCATTAAGTTTTTTTTTTTTACTTGTAGTCTTAAGAATGTTTCAAATATACAATGAAAAATTAATTTTAAATGAATTGTCTCTTTGCAATAATTTTAACTCTCCCATATATATATATATATATATTGTGATTAATATTTTGATATATATATATATTGGGGGGTAAGTCAATTTTTCCTCGATTTTCGATCTTTATACCTTGAGAAAGTAACTTCTGGGCAAGTTAAGTAAAAAGACAAAAAAAAAAGTTTTTTAATTTAAAAATATGTTTTCCTTACTCTTTGTACTTTCCAAAAGACAGAGAAGTTTGTGAATTTTTCTATTTTTTGTCAGTTTCTTATTATTATTTAACTTAACAATGCTGAAAAGTTGTTGCTCTCTTTTAGAGGTTTGAAATATAAAAACCAGAAATATAAATTATAGCCTGAAAATAGTATATTTTTTCACTAAAAGCTCAAAACACACACACACACACACACACACACATATATATATATTTATAAAACTAGCAACATTTCATAATTTGATTCATCTTTAATGAATAAACCTTAACAAATTGGAATAATATCTTTCATTTAATTTTTTTGTTTAAAAGAACGTTCTTCAAAGCTAGATTTCAGAGAAAATTCGGACATAAAAAGGAGACTAAAAATTGGAGTATCACAAGCCACTCATATTTGACGCTCTGGCTTTGTTTTACGTAAATTGTCTTTGATGCATGTCATACTCTTCTTTTACTGACACAACAGCCCCAGGTGAGCCAAGAGGGCTCAAAAACCCTTTTCCATTCCGATTTCAGTTTAGCAACAGTTCTCCAATTAGTCGCCCTTAAAACTTTAAATCGACCTCTACACAATCAGCCCGTTTCAATTTGGGCCTAACCCTCGTTCTAGTTCCAATAGTTTTGTAATTAATAATTCTGAACGTCAAGGATGACGGGTCCATGCAGCAGATATGGCCCACGAACTTCAAATGATCAATCTTAATGGAGTTAATGACATCTGCTTCCTGAAATAACTTATATAATTCGAAATTATTCTATTCTCTTTCACAGCACCAAAGATATATCTAAGAAGTTTTTTTTTTCTCTCTCTCTCTGAAAGATGGCTAACTGCTCAGTCTGTGATTTAGTCAAAGTCCAAGTTTCAGAGGTTTTCTAAGGGTCTGATAGATTGTTTTATATAGCATAATTTGTGTATGCCTTTTAATCAATTTTGACTTTAATAAAGTTCTTAGATCATGCACACAGTAATTAACAGCAATAATACGTTTTTAATTTCAGTACCTATGTCATTCAGAATGTTAATGTTTGAACCCACAGAGGCATATCATATCCAGATTCTATGACTATAGATAGATACCTCTCCAGTTCACAAAACTATTTAGACTTTTAGTCAATAGTCGATAGATTGATGTGACACATTAATTTCTTGATAAATATTTTTACGTTTGTTTTCACACGCATTTCGAATCTTTACTGTTAACATAAGAGAGTGTGGTAAAAATGAATAGGAATGCAATATAATCATCATTATTAGAAAGTTAGTTTTCGTTCATGTTGTTTTTATTTTTATAGTGGATCAGAATCAATGCCAATACTCAGCCCATATAACGAAATAGTCTCTAACTAATTTTCAAGGAAAATCTAGGAAGACTTCTAAATATGTGAAACACCATTCCGTTAAGAGGTTAAGCAATTAAAATACTTTTCTAAAAACAAAAGCGCATGAGAATTAGTGAGAAATTGACTCTCCATATTCTAGATAACTTCACATATACTCTGTTTTTCATTGAAATGATCAAATGATTCAGGCTGATTTGAAGAAGTTTTGTCTTATTCTTTTACTTGATTGGTAGATGAAAACTCCTTAATGAAAGCATAAACTTTGTGTTCAAGTAAAACTTTGTGTAAATCTCAAGGGTTTTTCATGAGGTTCAAGTCTAGGCTTCGACTAAGCAAAGGCAAAACGTTTAACTGTTTTTTTTTAAAAATCATTTCAAAGTACATTTAGATGTGAGACAAGAGGAATTATCTTGCTCAAATATCTATGGGGAACCACTTGAAAATGTTCCAATTTGAATCAGATATCATACAGCATAACGCAATATCATGGAGTCTTTGTAAATCGCACAATGCGTCTTCATTAAAAAGGTTGTTCAAAGCATTATTGATCCTACTTCCTTTTATTGATTAAAATATTCAATTGGTTCTTTTTTCAAAAAATTCAAACTGTTTATTTGTAGCCATAGCCAAGGTAACCGTCTTTTCCTCAAAAAATATAATTTGTTTCCAATATTTGTTCCAGGACATTTTTAGCTCATTAAAGTCTTTATTTTCGAGGATGCTCCAGTGACTTTTGTGTTTTCTTCATTTTCATAAATCTCGTGATAGTATTTAAGATTCTTCCAAATTGTTACGTATGAAATTTATTGCTTTTCGAAATTTCACGAGTTGTTAAGACTTTTTTTAGTTGATAGTCAGAAATTTTATTCAATAGCCCGTACAATGAAAAGGCTTCTTTTACAGGTCATTTTATTTTGTTTCAATCATTTTTTCTTAATTACGACAGTATGAATGACAGTTTCTAAACGCTTCGTTAACCTAGCTGGTTTTCTCTTATAGATTTATGAGTACTCTTATAAAATATTCTTCACACTCAGTTATCTCTTTAACTCCCTTCCAAAAACATCTTTAAATTTAAGAACAGAAAATCACTAAAAACGTAATAACAGTGTGACAAGCTATCTTCTCTCTTAAAACTGAGATAATATTTAATATAGATTAGTTAAAAAAATATAGACCCTCTTAAACCTCTAATATAATAGCTCAGTTTATAAATAATTTAATTATTACTACATAATAACCTTATACGTAAACTTGATAGGAATTGAATGATTTTTCAAGAAATACAGCTACTAGAAAAAAAATCAGCAATGCGTTGGCAAGCCTTTAGCCCTGATGTGAACTGTTACACCATTGAGATATAATTCCAAGTCCACAGTTGAACTTCTCCGAAATTTCGTGCCATGTCCGTGTCATACTAGATAATGAATTCAAATAAAGCAATCCAACCACAGTTGTAGACATCTGCTTATCAAAGACTGAACGTGCTCTATTTGAAAGATCTGGGGATCTCACCGGCCAGAGAATTATTAAGTGCAGTAGGAAAGTGAACCTTGATTGATTGGGCATTATTCCATTGAAATGCCTGCGCATCTACAGATCCGTGAATGGAAGGGCAAAATTATGGGTCATGGAATCTAGTCGCGACGTAGCCCTTTGTGGAAAAAACATAATGACTGGCAATTAAAGGGGTGCAGCTATCTAATGAAACGCCTTCTTGTTGTCAAGTTATGTGGAGCACTAAAACTGAGAAACATCCAACGCAGTTCTGGATTTCTCCAGGCATGTCGTCGCAGATCAAAAGGCTCCTTTTGAAGCGGGATTCATCTTTGAAAATAATTCTACTCTAATACTTGTTATTACAGAACGAAGGGAAATTATGCCCTAGCATTGAAATTTCAATTGTTTTCATACCATCTTGATGCATCATTGCAGTGCGCTGGAGACTTAACTAGTTTTCTAATATCCGCCAAAAAATTCTTTGTATACTTTATTGTTAGGTGAGTGCGTACTAAACTTCGTCACACTCTAATAGCTTCTTTTCGGCGCATCACTTATTTGTTACAGAGTACACCTTACCTAATATCGAATGAATAAAACTCTTACCATTATTTGAAATATAATAACTATTCTGAATTAGACATAAATCTTAAACTTTTAATATTTTATTTAATGAGAAATTTCTAGAATTGACAAGCTTCTTTAGGAACTTGTTTTAGAAGCGTTATCATTTTTATGCACTAAGCCAAAGTTGCTCTAATGATAGTCTTTAGTATTGAAAGAATATTTTGCATTTATATATATGTGCATACTTTTTCCACAGCATAATCCTTCATTTTTATTTGAGTATAACATTTTTTTACGCAGTGAATTTCTCATTTTGAATTTGTCGTTCCATTTATCTTCATCATCAAATATTTGTCACTATATTTTATAAGCAAAGTAGGTTTAGTTTCTCATTTTTAGAGAATCATTTAGTTAACTTGAATTTCATTTGTAAAATTTTAATTTTTTGAGAATTAATAAAATGGAAAAGAGACTAAACGTAAACCTAAATCTAATTTCTTAGAAAACCGTCATTTTTTACATAAATATGTTTTTTTTCTCACCAAAACAAAAAATGTGTATTTATACTATCCCATTTTTTACACTTTCACTACTTGACTGTTTTAAAATTGAGGAAATCTGTTAATGTAAAATTTAATGTTTACTCTGTGGGTAATTACTCGTGTATCTTAAAGATGATTTTCCATGTTTGAATTTGAAATTCGTACGAAGAGTTCAAAATGTGTTTAAAAAAGAAGCATTTTCGATCGTAAGGAAGTTTGAATTACATTCTACATGATTTATTGGAAAATGTTTAGAATAAATTGCAGCTCGTTTTCATGCAAAATGCATGTGTTCCATTAAAAAAATATTTAGAGTCTCAAGAAACTTCTCAAAACTCATATTCTAAATATTTTTCATTTATGGCTCTTCAGAATATGGGTAAAAATGGAGATTTATGAGTATGCTTTACGAAGAAACCCTGAATTTAAGTGCACTTCAAAGTGCATATTTGGATTTTTTTTGTTATAGAAACTTCAAATATAAATAATGATATTTTCAGTTGAGATGAATCAATTCCGATGTTTTGATCCAAATGAAAACATGAAAGGGGTACATATATATATATATATTATGTGTTTGTGTGTGTGTATTAAAGATGGGAAGCTCAATTTTTCTCAACTTAAATGTGTTTTTAATCTCATTTTTTTGCATATTTTTGTGTCATAACTTTTACTGTCGATATTTTACTTCATTTTAGGTTTCTTATAGTCATCATAAAACATCAGATAAGCAGTATTTCAATTCAATTCAATGCATTAGTGTTTATGGCTCTTTTTTATGCAAGGCCACATAATTTGATTCTGTTCATTTTATTATTGTAGTAATTTTAATTATCATAATAATTTTCAATATTAATAGAGCAATTTACGAGTTTTATGTTCCAACTGTATATTTCACATTGAGAGATAAGATTCAAAGATTAAGAGATAAATTAATGTTAAGCAAAATTAAATTAATAGATTATTATAATTGTGTACATTATTATTCAATAATATTTAAACTTGATAAAAATTACTACGTAGTAGTAAATTAATCAAACATTAAAAATTGATTTGAGTTTGATAATTAATTCTTGAGGTTTAATTTGATTTATTTTAATCAAAAATCTTTACAGATTTATGTACACATAATCTTTTTTAGACCATTTTAATGGAGTATTAAGACTTTAGAATATTTCTTTTTTCAGTTTGCATTCATATATAGAAAAATAAACATAAAATTTTAATTTTCATGAAACATTGAGGAGTAAATAGTTATGATTTCATGGACAAAGTCTTTAAATTTATTAAAGAAACAAATTAAGTAAATTTTATGAAGAAAATTATTAAATAATTTTAAATTACAATGCTTTCTGGACTTCTGACCAATTTCTGTTCCAACTAACAAATCTAAGTAAAATATTTAGGTTTCTAAACCATTTTCGTTCAATTGATTTAAGAAAATTTGTATATTAAATGCAAAGATTTAATCCATGTATGTATTTTCGGTGAAACCAATGTGAAAAAGGCATAATATGAATTTTAATTTACATAATATACATCGTATTGGAAGCATTTGACTCTACAAAAGTAGTTGTATTTCTTTGTTTCCTGTTTTTCTTTCTTTTGGAAAAGAGGAGTTCTAAGGGCTGGGTGGTCTCAATTCCCATAGCTACTAAGTCATAAGTCAAGGTGAAAGCGTAATTAATGTTAATGTTTTCAAGTGAATTTTTCGTCTGATTTTCAACAAAAGAGACGTTGTTATGCAATCTCTAGGAATCATTTAAGTGAGCGGTAAAATAAAAAAAATTTATTATTACTAGAATTTTAACTGTCTGACAGGCTTAAGTGTTTTTTTTTAAAAAACGTATTGTAAAATGATAATGATACATATCTTGCTAAACTTTTTAGATAAGCTGTCTTTTTAATTAACGCAGATATTTTAAGGTATGTTATGCAGGTTTCCTTTTCAATGATAATATCTAATGAAAGTTCATTTAGACAATTTGATTTTTTTTCCATCACATAAAGTAAAATCAAATAATTTTCTTCATTTAAAAAAAATTCTGAAATATTTTAGAGCAAATCACTTTTGCTATATTTAATTAGTTAAAAAGTGCGTAGATAGATGTTTCACAAAATGAATTTTTATTAATATCATTATTTAAAAACAGAATATTTAAGTGACTAGCACAGTCAGAAAACAAAGATAAAAAAACGATATCATACTGAAAAATTGCTTGAGGCACTCTCTTGTGGAAATAGCACTACAGCTATGTAATCTTTTTGAAAATTAGAGTCTGTTTGCAAAGAACTTTAATACCGAGTTGATAATTATGAATGATTAATTTCAGAGATATGCTTTACTATATTAGCAATTTGATATTAACTAACGGGAGACTATTATTTTATGGATACATATATGTATTTCTTTTTATATAATATAAATAAATTGTTTTAATAAATTATGAAAAGATTAAGGGAAACAAGACCTTTTTCACCTTTGGGAAATCGATTTTTATCTTAAAAAAAGTAAATTTAATGCTGAATCCAAAAATGTATAACATATATAGGTTTAAAGCTTAATACCCGAGTAATTACAGTTTTAAAATGTAAACAACAGCTATTGCGGTTACAACAAATGTCTTTGTATCTGAAGAAAAGCATATCTACATACATTTCCTCACAGAATCAGTTCTTGTCAAGATTAAAAACGTAATTACAAATGTATACATAATTTTTAAACATGTATTTAGAGACTTAAATGCAAAAGAACTTATACTAAAATGTTTGCATGACCGTACCCAGAACCCAAATGAAAGCTTCAATAACTGTATATGGAATCAAGTTTCAAAAAACACAATTGTGAGCAAAAAAAAATCTGCAAATTGGTGTAATGGACGCAGTGATATGCTTTAATGAAGATGCACATGCAGGAACAAAATTATTAAGAGCACTAAAAATAAATCTTGGGATAAACACTTCTGAAGGCCTTCGAAAAATTGACGAAGTTAGAATTTGTGAAGCCGAAATGACATTTTAAAAAGACAGCAAAGAGGCCAAGACTATTGAAAGTCAAAATAAAAGGAAGAATGATGCTTTAGAAGTGTTTATGCAAGATGAATACAAATCTGGAATATTTTAAATATCACATTTTAGTAGGCTGTACCATTTTATTTAGTTTTTTTCATATTACTCAAAATGTGTTTTTCTAGATTTTAGGTACATCCGAAGAAAAATCTATCTATTATATTTTGGTGAAATTTTGTGTATGAGCTTTTGTATAATAATAATGTATTTAATGCTTCTAATTTAACTCTTGAAATGTTAGTATTTTTATTTTTACTGCCAATTTTCTAAAAAAAATTATCATTTTTATCAAAATTTTAAAAAATTGAGATTCAAATATTTAAAAAAAAAATTTCTTAGCAATGAAATATAAAAAAAACTAGAGCATTATAATAAAGGTACAATTTTGTAACTAAAACAGCATGATTTGTTGTTTTATTTGTTATAAAAGGAAAACTACAGGTCAGCTACCTAATCAACACCATGTATACGGAAGCACCTTTTGAAGTGTACTTTTTCAAATCCTTATATTTCTAAAAATATTGTACTTATTTAAAGGTTTTATGTTATAGTATATTAAAAAAAGTATGTAGATTGTGTGAAAAAAAATTTTTTTTTTGTTTATGGAGTCTTTTTGGTTTTGAAAATAATGTTCTTTCGAAAATCGAAATTTTGCTTGTTTTGCATCATCGAGAACGTCCCGGTTCCCTTAATAAATTTAACAAAATAATTTTTATGAATGTCTAATTGTCGCACTTGAAACCAAGATTTTATATACAGTCAAACTATAGTTTTGCATCGGACAAGTATTTCTAAAAAAATAGAACAGAGAAAGATATATGGTATCAATCCTTGTATGACATTATTTGGTTAAACTACTTGTGTTGGTATGTTAAGACTAAATAAATGCTAAAGAATTGTTTCTATTGCAAATATTTCTTTGTAAAATATATACTTTTCAAAGATGTCACGTTTATGTTCGTTTCTGATTCATACTAAATAACAATTCTCGTATTTCATTGTTTCTAAGAAACGATATTTTTATATAACAATATCACAATGAGTTCTCAAAATGCTCATTTCAGTCTTGAAGAATTTACAGCAACAATGAAAAAAAATGCAGAAATGGGATTTTGTAGAAAGTATTACAAGTCATACCCATTTTTCATTCCGGGGCCTATTTTACAATATGAAACAGTGAGTTGATGTCTTATTTCTCAAAATATTGCTCTCTGCTGCTTGCAAATGCTCTGATGTTATCATTTTTCTTTTTATAATTTGGTCAAACGAACGCTTGCTCGGGTTTTCTACCCTATAACGAACTCTAAAGCGTTTTCCCCACGCTTGTGAATAGCTTATTGGAAGGGGTTTTTTTTCTTTGCAAAATGAAAAACTGTTTTTTTTCCCCCGACACCTACAGAATGTTTCTCATAAGCAAAATAGCTTCTGTATGCTCAGTTACAGAAGAAAGGTAGCATTTTTAAAAAACAGAAGTTGTGAGGTTTATTTTCTACGCTATACATGAAATAAAGAATAAATTGCCTATTCTTGATATAATAATTCATTCCCATGTAATATTTTTAACTTTACATAAATGTATATGCACCCCAAAAATACATTATTAATAACCGTAAAAAAGGAGAATGCATATTTGAATATTCTTTTTATACTCTCCTTCTATATGTATAAATGACATCGTTTTATTTCACAACCTTATAAAAAAATCATGTATGTTTGAAATTAAAAATGCTAAAAATTCTTTTTGCGTTGAGCTAAAACCTAATTAACTAAAAGAAATCACTTTTAGAATGCAAATTAAGTATTTTTACATCAGCTATATATATTATAGATTTAAGTTCGGAATTTCAAAAGGTATAGATAAAGAATACTAGATAAATCTAGTGAAAAAATTCCACATTGATTAGAAAGTTATAAAATTCTCCTTCTTGTAATGTATATTTAATTTAGTTTTGACAACATCTAAATCCAATAAAATTTAAAATTACTAAAGTAAAAAAAATACTTGAACACATAACTTGAAGAACATTAATAAGCATAGAAATTGAAATACAAAAACAGATAATTTCTGTTTAATAAAAATCACTTCATTATACTTTGGAAGAATAATGTTTAATGTTGACGTTTTGAGCATTTTTTCATCATTCTGAGCAAGTTGCAAAGATAATGCAACGTGATTCCAACTTCTTTTAATTAAATATATTCTTTTTTAAAGGTAAAGAAAAATATTTAAAAAAGAAAATCAATAATTTTTATGTCATGGTTCTTCAAGGAAATCCCATTTTGGTTCTCGGAATAGAACCAATGGTCTTAATAAGCATGATCATTAAAAAAAAGAAATTAAAACTCTTCCAAGTAAAATAAATAATTTTACATTTTGAACTTAAATTGGCCTAATGTATGTTCATTAAGTATATTCTTATTATCCTTAACGATTTACGACTGAATTCGCTAACCAAGTCAAGCAATTAGATATTTAATTGTTTTTCGTTAGAAAATTTTTTTGTAAGATTTCGTTTTATAAAAAAAAACCTAAGTGGAAGAAATAACAATTAGCATTACCAACCTTTATAAATCAACAAAATCATACGAAATATAAAATTTTTTGTAGCAACATGTTTACGCTTCATTTAAAAAATTGTAAGGAAAATGTCTCATATAAATGTTTAAAATTTTACATATCTAGTTAAATAAGATGAATAAAAAAATTTAAGGTACCTTGAATAATAAGTTTATGCATTTGCTAACGATATTTACGGATGAAACTTTACTAAAATTCGAATGACATTTTGTTTTTATTTAAATAATGTATTAATTAATCTATAATAAATTTAATTATTACTATTTTATTTACTAGGAAATTCCTTTTTTAAGAAAACCTATTTATAAAAATAAACATTATTAAAATTAAACGCATAGAATATTTCAAAAGGATAAATAAATTAGCATTTTATCTTTTGCAAACTAAATTTACAGATGAAATTTTACTAGATTTCTAACGACATTTTGTTTTTATTTAAATAATGTATTAATTAATCTATAATATATTTAATTATTATTATTTTATTTACTAAAGGAATTCTTTTTTTAAGAAAACCCATTTATAAAAGTAAACGTTATTAAAATTAAACACTTAGAATACTTCAAAAGGATAAATAGGTATACAAAATGTATTAAGTTCGCTTTTTCAAACACTGTTAAAAAGTGTTTATATTTTTGAGCACTTTAAATCAGGAATTTTATAAATGTTTTTAATCATAATCCTATATGTTTGAGATGACAAATACAAATTTTCTTACATTATAAGCAAACTTTTCGAAGACTTCGATACATAGTATTAATTCTCAAGTCACCTACTTTCAGCTAAATGAAAATAGTTACTAGCAATTATATTTATTAAATTCCACCGCAGATACCTAGCTATTTTGTTGTGAAACTTTCCAAACTGTCATTAATAAAGCTGTCTTAAAACAGGGAACAAAATGTTTAACCTTCACAGGTTAGATATGAACAATATATTGAAGACAGTAAAAAAGCCACTAAAGTTGCAAAAAAAAATATCCTTACCGAAGGCGTGAAATCTCTTAACTAATTATTTATCTAAAGTAAAGCTTATCAATTCTTTCTTTGCCACGTATAACGTTTTATTGACTCAACCTATTACTCAAGTCCTGGCTTGTCATTGTAGTTATTGCGAGCCCACACTCAGAATAACAAAATAAGGCTTACCCCAACAATAGGGAAGAAACACTTCGAATAAACTTAATTAGTGTAATTAAGTTCAGCTCCACAAGAGTAATATATCACCCCGGATTAAAAGTGTTAGCTGCATGACAAAGAGTTTTCTAGTGTTTGAAATAAATTGTTGATTTATTGCGTAGGGATGGATGATTTATATTCTTCAAAGAGACTTCCAGCCGTAAGTAAATATATGCAGTTAGTAACGAATCCTTGGATGGAAAGTCTCATAGTTACTTGAAAGGAAGGAACTTTTTGAAAGAATGTAAACGCCGGTAACTGCCTTTTCGACAAGCGAAGAAGAATCGTGGGAAGTATGTTTGCGTTCGTGAAACAAATGTATTCTAAAACTTCAATGTTATTACAAAAATATGTGCTTTCGTGCACTGTTTCTTTCTTATAATTAAAAATTTGTTTTAAGCTATCAAGAAATAGTTTGTAAATATTAAGTAGCTATTCTTTAAAGTAACTAAGAATTTAGTTTAGCAAATAAAAATTATCAGGATATTATAACGGATAAAATCTTAATGAAACAATGAATTCGGAATTTTTTTTTATTAAAATACTATTCTTATTTTCTATAAGAGTGCTTTAAAGTTAATGTTTATTCATATGTTTATAACTAATAGAATTTAGAATTCTAATAATTATGAAACAAGGAAATCAAGTTTTTTCAAGAAATTGTAAAAAGGAAACTTCTAAATCGTTTTTAAAACTTTGGTAGAAGCTCACTATAATGAGGTATTGTCATAATACTTATACGAGCTATTCGGCTTTGAAACCAGTAACATATTAAAGCATTCCTTTTTGTATTATCAGTGTGTGTGTATTTCTTGGCTTTCTTCTCAGAATATATTTCACATTAAATCATGAGGATTTAACTGAAACTTTTATTAAATATCAGTTGCAATAAAAAAAGATGTGCTTTTGCTTCAATTTTTGATTTATTATTCAGTACAATATGTCTCTAGATATGCGGTTGCACATTAATTCGGTGAGTTGGTGGATGAACTATTACGAAATTTTTTGCTATACTCGTTCTAATTGACGAGTTAGATCCACCCGGCTCTAGAGACGGTCGAAGACGTCTATTTAGCAGCGACCAAATGTTCTATTGGTGGGAAGTCCTGAGAACGCTGCGACTAGGGAAGTATTAACAAAACACTAAGATAAAAAGACCAACAGTTGATCATTATCTTGTTGAAATGTAAACACAAAGATCAGAAAAGAAAGGACAGCACTATGGGACTTAGAATCTCTTCACAATGTAACGCCATGAAGTAAAAGTGTCACACATGTAAACCAAAATAGTATAGCTATCAAAGAAATGATACCTTATAACAGAGTTCGGAATTAAATGGATCTCGATCGACGAGTGGACAGTCAAGACATTTTGGGGTGACCGCCTGAACATTAGCTGTTAGTAATTTTTCCGAGATATTCAAGAATGGTGGCCAGTATATGTTGAGTAAGTCTTCTACTGACTATACGAAAACTATAGACAAATATGATTTATTATTATTAGTTTTTTGAAATGTTTGATAATAAATGCATCATTTGATATTGTTATATTCTTGGCTATTAACATGTTTGTATCTTGAGTCTTGCTTTAAATTCGGTTTTAAAAGAGTAACTTTTTTATTGTAGTTACCTATGTTGGGGCACAACCCTCGAATTATATCTGACCTCAGACCTCAACACCCAAAACTATAAATGTGCCTACCCGACACTGGTGCAGGCTCCAGAAATATAAGTACCCCCACTTGCTCGAATCCATAAACAGAGAGAGACCACTTACCTGGGTAGTATAAAAATCTTTATTAACATAAGCTCCAGAGTTTCATACACTAAAAACATTAAAAAGAATTTTCACTGACTAAAAGAACTAACTTCACACGTTAAAAACATTAAAATCATTAACATTCAAAGTTATCTTTCTCCTCTTATATACAGACAAAAACAGCCAGCGCCATCTATGGAACAGTCTGAAAAATCAAGACAGGCTGACAAATTCACAACCTAGGTAAGTATATACTCAGTATTTATTATTAAGTTATAATTATTGCAGACTTTTTTTTTTGCTCACCACAACACTTTGAAAAAAATTTAGAAGTAGAAAAAGTCTACCCTGGAAAAGTCTGCTCACCCCTGCTTTATATTATTATCCTTAGGTATTGGACTAGAATTTCAGTCAGGTTATAATTCTATTGCTATTCTAGATACCTTCAGATAAGACTTTACCAAAGGGGTCCAATTTGAAGCTGAATCATCGCTAAAGTTATTCTACGCTAAGCCGTGAGATTGCGGTGAAATGTTCTCGCACTTAGAAAATGCAACTGACATTGAAGAACGGTGATGGGAAGTAAACGCAATTCTGGTGATCCTAGTCCCTGTTCAGAGTCGCCTATCACTGATCATTGCAATCACTGGCACCCCGTCCAGTTGCACGACAGATTATTGATAAGGACACATCAAGAGATGCGAACGACGACTGTAAAATCACTATGTTCGCGTGTTCTGTTTTCGCTTTGAGTCATGTTCTATGCCAACATCGTCGAACAGTAGCTTGCTCCGATCTAAATGTTAAGAGAACCTGTGATTTGAACAACCTTCTTCTTTTGTTCAATTCTGTATTCTTTCTCAAAAACGGCGAGATTTGCCCATATTGTTTGCGAATCCAAATGTGCAGCATTGGATTCTGCATCTCTGTTTATCTGAATAGATGAAACTACATTCGCATTGAAGATACACCTTAGTATTAGAATGCTGTCTCTGTTTTATACCTTAAATTTATGTTCCTTTATAATGTGCTAGAGCTCCAGATAATCTGTCATTTGTCTCCAAATGTTAATTATTTGTATATTCTATTGTAAGGTTTTGGCATACGCAGTTACTTCTCATTGGAATCTGAGGAAATAAAAATTATTTGTGCAATATGTATAAAAAAGTTACAGAATTTAACTAATGCTGTGATAAAATTTATGTACTTTAGGTGTTTATATCTTAAAGTAAGGGAATGAAAGCAGTTTATTCCAAATTTATTTACATATACATTTAATGAAAAGTATTCTTTCAAGTAGATAGATCGAAGTAGCTCATATAGAAGTTAAATTTTATACTGAATTTTTTTAAGCAATTTCAACCATGGGAAATTTTTAAATTTGACATATTCAAATATTACAATAATAGTAGTAATAACAGAGCCAACTATATAAAAACGCACCCCTTTCTGTCGTTTTTGTCTGAAAGCTATCTTTGCTTTATTTTTAAAGAAACTAATTCAATATCACGTTGTTTAGTTTAAAAAAATTCTCATATTAATACCATACTCCAGCATTACTGCCATACAGAAAGCAAGAATTTTGGCAGCTTATATTTATTTCTGTTTTAATCAATATTTCTCCGTTCAACTGTCATAGAGATATTTCATATATTTCTATTATAGAGCTGCAATGCTAATAGAGTTTAAGTTTGTATACTGACATCAGATACTGTGTGCATGTTAAATTCGTTTTAAAATTTTTAGGTCGTAAACTTATAACTAGAATATATATTATAAATAAGCAATTCATATTAATACTGAAACAGTTTTATATGAGAAAAGAGTTTTGAGTTTAAGTTATATTCGATAACAAAAGATAAATGCGGTTTTAACGTATGCGGGATTGAACAACTTTTTATTCGTATTAAACGTAACTAAGCACTTTATTGCTTTGAAATTTTCGAAAACGTCTTAGCTTCAAAGTTATTGGAGCATTTTCAAAATTTGAAGCCTACTAAGAAATATTTTATCAGAATTAAACCAATTCATGGGTTTCATTTATTTTTACAGAAGAAAAATTTGATTATTGAATAACTTTTAAAATTTTACTATAGTTTAAATAGAATATTTATTAAACATTTTGGACTATTTTTGAATAATATTATGAAATGTCAACGTTATTGTATAAGAATAAGAATTATTCTCTATGCATATATTAATCTTAACGGCAATTTAAACCTGACCTTATTTGACAATAATATAAATCTGAATTTGTTGGAAAAGGAAGGTTATATATATATATAAGCTGTTCACAAGTCAAAAGATAAAACCAAAAATTATAATTTTTCGTAACGGAATTTACTTAAACCTTAAAATGATCTTAAATTTTGTTGTTAATCCCTTAAGTGCCGTGGGCGTTTATACACGTTCTGCTCAGCCTGTGCCTTTAGTTCCTTGGACGTGTATACTCGTCCTTCCAAAGGTCCTTTTGTATTGTGCTGCTCTGTTTAAAACTATTCCAATTGCTTTGGAATACAATAACATGAGATTGACACACACAGTGATTCTAAAAAATTTACTTATTTCGGAGAAGAAATTGAGACGAAATTTGTATATTCTAAGAACGAGAAAATTTATAGCTAAGCAGTTTTTCTTGTGTTTGTGTTTGAGTGTGCTTATTTATATTCTTCATTTGCTATCATTTTTGCTTACCGTGTGTAATAGAGGCTTTCTAATTTTTTGTAGAATTGCACTAAATGTGATACTGGTTTATGTGTGCGACCAGAACAGGTAAGTTATAATTCTTTTTGCTATATTTTTGACTTTTTCTAGAGATTAAAATTTTTTTTTCATTTTACTATATTTTACACTCTTTTTTTTCTTTCTTTTTTAAGGTGAAAGTAAACAAATTTTAGATGAAAAAAACACGCCTTTTCTTTTCCCCCAATAAACCGCGTAACAACGTACGCCTGTGGAAAAAACGGTGGCACTGGAGGTGAAATTTGAACTTTTCCTCTGCAGTTAAGGAGTTAAATTTCATCCCTTGTATATCTATTCACAAAGAAATATTACATCAAAATAAATTAAGGTATATTATTAAACCATCCATGCAAGTTGAAAATTATTATTATCGCACTCTGGGAAGACGATAAGTGACATTTACAATAAATTGAAATATTTCTTAAGCGTTATAAATTTGTTCTAGATTTATTAAAAGTATAAACTGAATTAAAAAAGGCAATATTTTATTTCTAAATAGAGCAAATTTTTGTTTGAATATCTCTACAATTTTTTGTTTTAAGATTCATTTATTCTTCCCTGATAAACATGATTCTATAGGATTTAAGAATATGTTATATAAATTTGCCAATTTGAGAGTAGTATCACTGAATTAATTTTTTTGTTTCATATAAAATCGGATGAATAATTACAATTTTATTCATTATGGAAAAAAATGAATATCCAAGAAATGCATGACAAAGCGATCAAGATGTGCTATTCTTCTCGAATGCTTATGTTCTCATGTGTCTAATTTTTTAGGACTTAAGGTATCCGACAACTTGCTTGACAACATTTTTTTTTAAATAGAAATATGGTTTTTAGATTTATTTAGTACATTTTAAGAAGAGAAAAAAAATTCTTATAACTGAAATGGGAAACAATTGGTAAAAATTTACAAAAAACTACATAAACGTGGCCCATTTTGTACAAAAAGTTTATGAACAATTTTTTTAATTTCAATGTGTTGCTTTGCTACTCATTTTTGAAATGATCTTCAGGATAGGAGATATTTTAATTTTTACAAAAACTAGAGAACTTTATCTTAGATACTATATGAAATTGCTTAAAGTAACAGTGATTATATTAACATAACGGACTGCAAATTTTGTATTAAAGTGATTGATAATCTGAAGGTTAAAACACGTCCACTATTATACAGAGCACAGACAAAAAAATTCAGATAATTATTTTCAAACCTTTTTTAGAAATCGCAGGCCCCATTTGAGCATTATAAAAAAAATCACAATTCAAGTAAAACACATTTCAAAGTATGACATCTTGCTTAAAGTAGTGGTATCTGCTTTTATTAAAACACTAGTAGTTTTTGTTTTTCTAGTGAATGGAAAATAATAAATTTGGCATTTTTATACAGCTAATAAGATGGCCAGTAAAAATAAAACCACAAAAAACTTCTTAATTTTTGGCAGAATTCACAATTTTAGGAAAATCGGATACCTTAATAATGCTATATTAATATTTTTGCAAGTTATATTAAAAGAATATTACAAGCATCTTAATACAAAACACATCAGAAATAAGATGATAATGTCTCCTTAAAATTGTGAAATCTGTGAGATATCAAGTGCCTTAGACTTCATGACTTGACTTATTACAGTTCCTTTAAAATATGTTTTTAAGCATTCCAGTGGCATTCAAAAGGAAAGAAAAAATCTAAACAATCAATCCTCCATTTGAATATTTATTAAGTTTGGTAATTTTTATGACATCCTAAATAAAGCGAATATTTCAAAAAAGATATTTCCCAATTCGCATATAGCTATCGGTAAAGCGAATTCATGTTTAAAAGGGCTTTTAAAATTTCTTTAAAAGTATCGTGAATATGGATTCAAATGTTCCTTAATAAATGCAAATGAAATAGTGGAACAATTGAAAGTGACGACTGAATTTAAGACCCGAAGAATCGGACAAAAAAATAAAACAGTTCTGTTATGAAGGGTTAATTTTATTTGTCAAACAATGCTTTCAAAATCAAAATTTTCTAAGCTTAATCGATATTATTTCTTCTATGGAAAGATCAGAAATATTTCATGATAACCAGGCATCAAATGGTCTTTTTTGCATAATTCGAATCGAACTAAAAATTGTCTAAAGGTGTGATTTTCTTTTATATTATAAAGTTTTAAAATGTAACCGTGCAAGATAATATCGATTGCTTTAATAAAAAAAACAATTAGAAAAGTCAAATTTTACTATCAAATTTGCTTTAAAAATCACAAAAGCTATAACATTTATAAAGTTTAATATCAAGTAGTATCCAAATTTTGTCACTTTTCTTAATATTTTTTTAACTTTACCAATACAACCATCAATATCAGCAGAAAAATCTTTGCCTGTATTGAAAATAACAACAAGAATATAAAAAGTCTAAAATTTACCAAGATCGGTTTTATTCCTTAGTCATTGTTTGTATTAAATCCAAAAATTCCACAAACAAATCATGAAGATATCAACGACCTTCTTATAAAACTCGTACGAAAATGAAACAAAAATAACATTAAACTACCAAAGAAGACTCTCTCTAGATATCAAACACAATTTGGTAGAATGAGTCGTCTATCCAATTGTATTAAAGTGTGAAGTCCGTTATTTCATAGAATAACTAGGTATTTGATGAAATAACTAGACAAGTCAGTTGCAGTATATACAATTATTAAATTCTACGACTTAACTTGGTATTCTGTAGAATAACGATTATTTGATCATTAAAGTATGATAAACGGCACTCGAAAGTTTTTTGAACAAGTTCTAGCTGCTTTTAGTTAATTTTGAACCGCTTGTAACTGCTTTGTAATAAAAAAAAATGTGTAATAGTAAGACCTGTGCATATATGTTTCAAAAATAGTAGGCAACGCAATTCAAAGTATCCTCACAGCAATCCTTGCTCTAATAAACAATGAAAAGTAAAATAAAGGTATATTTCTTTAAATTTAAGTTAATATTCTCTTATCTTTTTGTTTGAAAAGGTTTACGCATTGTTTTTATGAAGCAACAGTTTTTCTTCCTAGCATGCGTTTTTTGATAATATTTAAATATAACTATTTCTGCAACATATTCTTTTTTTTTTGCCTTTTTGTGTGACTAATTTTAGCAATATGAGCAATAATAAATTATATCATACGTTTTTCCTTATTATTTATCAATTAATCATCCGCAATAGAGCTAAAATGCATTTTTACGAGAGATTTTATTTTTTATGATTAATTAATTCATAAAATAAGTTTGAAATTGATTATTTTTCACTTATAAGCAGTCCATCATTAGTTATTTCATAGAATAACCAGCTATTTCAGAATAACTATAGGTGAAGTATGAAAATCTTCATTTATTACATACTTTAACTGACTTGTCCAGTTATTTTATTAAATACCTAGTTATATTCAATGAAATAACTGAATAAATACATAACGAGAATTATTTTTATTATTTAATATATTAATGCAATTTTTATGGCCAAAAAATTTAATTTCATAACAATAATTTAACTATATGTATGTATACTTTTCACGGAGACCTCATTTTTACAATTTTAGCTATACAGCAAATATCAAAGTAGAATAAGTAATTGTTTTTTGACATGAAGCTCGTTTCAAATTCCCTCAAATTAATTTTACAACGGGCTCAAATTCAGGCCATCTCATTTAAATTGTGCAACACTCTAAGCAAAAAATTGTAAAAATAAGTTCTGAGTATTGGCGAGCTTTAGCGAGTATAGTTATAGGTAGTAATCTCCAACTATCAAATAATACTCTATTGCTCTGTTATATATCTTAATTTTCCACTTTCAAAGAAGCCTCTTAAATACATAAATTTTCCAAGTACAATGAAAAACAATACAATACTTAGGACACTAAGAACAATAAGAAATATAAAAAAATTAACCTTAAAATAAAATATAACAAAAATATTTATTCTCAGTTTCAAAAATATCTTTTACATATCCTTATTTCAAATTTAGGAAATGCAACGTTTTTATTGAAACTTAATTTAATAGGTTTTAATTGGGTCTTAGTTATGCACTATAATTAAAACATATAAATGAATTTATTTTTTATCCAATCACATAGATTCGTTTTCATATTTAATCGCCTTTTAATTATGTAATTTACATTGTATGTTGCTTTGTTTAGTTTTTAAAATTATTAGAATGAAGATACATAAAAACAAAAAATGTTAATCCATTTCGAAGTATATTAATTTTGAAAGGAATTAAAATTAAAGTTAAAAAATAAATATTTATACGAATATAGCACATACCATTGCTATATTTATAATTCTTTTATACAAAGAGCCACCTACTAGACATTTTTGAACTTTAAAAAAAATTATTTACTCGCATCTCATGCATAGTCCATGGATATAGTTTTGTGGCATCGTGATAGTTACTTTTAGATGCAATATATTTATAAGGAAAACTTAATCATAATCATTCTGCATATGACCCCTCTATCCCTTTTATGTGAATGCGTGTTTGTAAAAGCTGCAAAAGAATATTATTTGATAGATACAGTGTTGTGTTATTTTTAAATACTCTTTATATAAAAATTAAGACTACATCACATTTCAATGATGAAAAAAATATTTGAGACTTTATTATCATTAATTGTTAAAGTAATAAAGCTGGTTATCATCAATAATCACCGGTTATCCTAATAACCACTTTTTATGGTAAATGTGATAAATAATACACATTAATCTCACATTAACCAGTTATTAATAATAATTCTCATTGATGTTCAGTCAGTCTGATAAATTAGGCATAATTTTTGTTGAAACTTTTACTCTAACGTAATTCGTTTATAAGTCTATATGCGGTGATAGTAAATATCTCATTGTAGATCAGTGATTCACAACCACTTTGCCATGAGACTTTTGTGTGTCTCCAAATTCTTAAAGTGAGCCCCCAATTTTTTTAAAAAAAATTATTAAGTATACTTTGAGAAAAAAAATAAAATCTGGAATCGAATCCTTCTACCGTTTTGTAGAAATAATCTAAAGATATTTGTGGTTTTGTTAGCATACTTTCGTGGAGAGATGGAAGTGGGAGTCAAATTCTTTTAAACTTATTTTATATTGTTGGTGTTTCACCAAATTTTGAAATAGTTAAAAGTGTACTACAAAAAATCAAAGGACGAGAAACACTGTTGTAGACATTAGTAGTGTTATGGTATGGGACTAGTTTAAAACCGTAGAAATTTAATCTAGCTTAAAATAGTAAAAAATCATGAATTTAATAAAAAATTGACAAAAAAAATTATAATTTTATTAACATTATAAAAGTACCAAGTTTTTATTTTTCATTTATTAGAACATAGGTCCACATTCAAAGTAAACAAGCAATTGAAATCGTGTGTTTGAACGGGAAATTTCCATTACGCATACTTATTGGAAATCTCTTGCCAAATGCTTTAAACATTATTACATTGTGACAAGCTTCATCGGTAATTATTAACATTAACACGGTAAAGTTCTGATAAAAATATTTACTTTAACCACCTTAGTAGTTTATTATTTATAATAGCAGGTGATAATTAATAATAATTGATAAATCAAATTGACCATAGCAATATATTTGCTGTCACGATGAAATGTATTGAAGAGGCGAATGGATAACGAACACAAGTTTATTGAATGCAACTAAGTAACAAGCGTTTTGTACAACAGATCACACCCAGACTGAGGGGAAACGAGCTTTTATAGTCCAGTGGAAAGTTTATGAAACACTTTCTGGAATTATCAAAGAAAGTCTAGGAAACTTTCAGAGCATGAAAACAAACAACGAATAAATTTTTTAAAAAAATTGTTTGAGTGTGACCCGCACTTTTAATAGTTTACTTTCAACTTTCGACTCACAACTGAAGACGTCACCTCGGAGGCATGGAGGTTTGATGACAGAAATACGAAAAATAAGATAAAAAACAAGTACATATGAAATGCAGAAGGAAAGTAAGCAAAAAAAAAAAAAAAAAGCACAGAAAAGAATGAAACCTGACAAGTGAACAAACTATTTCCATGGCTAAGGACCGAGTAAGAAGATGAAACAAAGTACCAACCTCAACCCTCCTCAAAGTAAAACCTCAACGTTCTCCATCTGCGATTAAATAGTCTGAAATGGAAATATCCAAACACAAAAGGGTATAATAAGTTAAATTTTAAGAATAAATTAACGAGAAATTAACCAAAATAAAACTTTAAAAAATATCAATGTATTAGAAAAATAACGCATAAAAAATTATGCTTACAAAAGAAGTAAAAGAAATTACAATCATGAAATGGTCATAAAGTTATCATCGAAAATCAAAAGCGTAGATCCTAAACACCAAAAAGTTTAAACTGTGAAAAGAGTAATTTGAATGACCATAGACAAACTGACTTTGGAATCTTATTTTTGTGTCATGGATTTGGAAAATAAATAAAAATTTACAAAGAAGATCAATGTATTTATGATGTGCATGATATCAAGAAATTTTTAGGAGGATCATGATTCAAATAATAAAAGAATTCTCAATTATAATGAATTTTTCTATTGTGTTTGTTACTAAATGATTATTTATACAATTACATGATTATGAGCAATTTAACAAAATATTCCTATCAATAGATATATGTAAGGGATTTTAATTATATGGAAATTAAGTGCAACTTTTTCAATCATAAATATCGTTAAAAAGTTAATTATCAATCATCTGTGAATCTATATATGAAAATTCACCCGAGTTACATTTAAATTTTAATAATTTGATAATCATAGTAAATGAAACATTTGGCTTAAATTTACTATTTTTATACCGAAAACAATTTAGTTACCAATACAATTAAAGGAAATATAATTAATTATTAATATGAACCATTTCAAAAAGGTAAAATAGAGGTTGGACAAAAGAATTACTGACAAAATCACCCAGTTACAAGCTTCAGATTTATCCATAAAGAATTTAAATTTTTGTTATGAAATTTCCTAAAAATACTTTTAACAATATTAAACTCTTCTGGCTTTATTACTTTATTTAAATAATATTTATCATATGGAAGCATAAGATAACTCTCATCGTATCTATATCTATGAATTAAAAAAGTTTTCGAAATAAAAACTATGTACAGGAAAAGTGTTCTTGTCCTTCATGACTTAAATAATTTTTATTCTGTTTTTAATCATAATTCTTCTTTATGTTTAAAATTCTCTCTCTCTCTCCAATGGCATTGCGAAAAATCAATTATTACTTCCACATTTAGTATTTGCATATTATAATCAATTGTAATACTTCGAAACTTAACAGGATTTTTGTGAAATTTCGGTCTTAAAAATGTTAGAATATTCAATATTTTAAAAGTGAATTCTTAAATCTTTGTTAATTACTGAAATATAACTTTTAACTCTTTTTTTATACTTAGATTTCTGTAAAGCATCGTGTTAGAAAAATGTACCCTCATCATTCATCCAAGTCCTTTGTGATCTAGTTTCTTAGGATTAAGCTGTTTAAAATCATCCACACACACATTTGAAATCTATTATCTTTTGTGTAAACACCCTCTATACAAATCGCTTTTCAGCTATACTATTTTCCAAGTCACTAGTTATGTTAATGGTAGATCAGTGCTTCTCAAACTTTTACTGTTTGTAGCCTAATATTCAATCAGAATTTTCATCGCCCTCCCCCCTTCATACATTTACAATGTATTGAACTCAATAATACTATACTTTGACGCTAAAGCTACAATACGAGTTTAACCTCTTAAGTGCCACCAACGTATATAAACGTCGTATATAAACAACGTATATAAACGTTTGAGCTTGAGAGTGTTTGTGAAGGATTTACTTATTTCAGGGATTTTGCTTATTTATTCCTTTTCTTCCATCCCTCAATACATCACATACACATGCCTACATGGAAAACGGTGGGATTGGGGTGAGAATCACGTATATTTTAATTAGCATTTAGGGATTAATTAGAAAATGTACAAATTATCTTGATAAGTGTTAATTTTTGTATATGAATTTATATATGACAAACCCATGGGGTCAATGGTAATTATTAAACTTGTTTTTAACTTAGTATTGCCAAATTAATTATAAAATACATTTGGAGTACTGATACATTTATAAATGTTTTTATCAGTGCAAATACGCATTTATTTCTTATTGTCAGAATGTATTGTGTTTGTTTACAGTCAATAAATTAATTTTTTTAATAATCTTATTTTCGACTTTTAAATATGCTCACGCCCTCCTCTTACGGTTATCACGCCCCGCAGTTTGAAAAACGCTGCTATAGATTATAACATGCTTTATTCACGCATCTACAGATCTGTGAATTTTGTAATTATGGAATTTTATTTTAAGTCTGCGCGTTTTTAACATTGTATTATGAAAACAGTAAAAGTAAAATATCAGTAAGTTTTTTTTATCTTTTTTAATATTCGATCCTGTATCTGATATATTCTTTTCTCTCTTAAAACTTATATCTATTACAAAGTAAAGAAGCATAATAATATGCATGATTAAAGCCTGTAAGGATATTTTAAATAAAACATGACAAAATGGCAGAAGCTATTATTTTTTTCTGCACATGTGTTTAATTTATCTCTTGCCAGCATTTAAAAAAACTCAATTAAAAATTTTCATTCTTATTTCAATTTAGTTTTACGTCCCTTGATAATGTAAACAAATGTTTATTAAATTTAATTTTAAGTCTTACAGCTTTGTTTATTCAAAAATATGCCGGTAAATCTGAGATGCCAAATAATTTTAAGTACGAAAATAAAATAAAGATTATATTAGCGAAGAAAATATATTTTAATCTTGTATACATGTATCCAATTCTTCTGGTAATAATAACAAAACATAGTATGAATTTGTTTATTTCGCCTTTCCAGTTTTTTTAAAGTGGTTCTTAAATATTTGTACATGAAAATAAAATGCGTTTTTATTAAATCAAGTATTTTAGAAATCTTTTTAGTACATAAATATCTTTTGTTAATGTAAATTTACATGCGTGTAATTTATTTAATGGTGCACAGCATTGTTTAATACTAATCTAATTTCAATCCGATACAGTTAAAATCCACAAAAACAGGAGTTTTAATTATATAAAAATGGAGGGAGTCTGTTTTCTATATAGTAAATCAACGATAAATATTTATCTAATTTTTTCAGAAGTATATTAAATTCAATTTTTCTTTAATAAATTCAATATTTAAGAAATTAAATCAATGTGAAGTCACTTAATAAAACTAAATTTAAAATTGCATTTATATATTTTTAAAACATTTATCTCATACCCCAGTTATAAGCTCTGTCAAATATTTTTTATGATGAATCCCAAAACGATGCAATTATTTATTTTCTTGTAAATGGTGAAAATTTACAACATTCGATTATGAAGATGTATTGTATTAAACTAGAAATAAGATATATTTTAGTAGAAGGTAGAAATTTTAATATTAGAACGCAATAATTTAACACAAAAATGTATTATTTCATGCATTTTTCTATGTTATATATATACGATTCCCACCTAACAAAATTAATATCATTATTTGTTGGAAACTACTCTTCAACTTTTTCTGTTTCACCTGGAATTTTCTCTATGATTTATTTCTACCATTGAAATATAAGCAAATCTTGGAGCTATTCCACATCTTAATTTGCAGAAAGCTTCCCTTAAAGTTTTTTTCCCTATGCTATTGGTTATTCCCATACTATATAAAAGTATGTCATCTACTTATCGAAAGGATAATTATCATAACTGTATAAAAGATGTCTGCAGGATTTAATGTTTGACTAATGTTAAGTCTTAAGAATATAGCCTTAATGTTAAATTTGATAAAATTAAACGTGACTGTTGAATTCTGATTCTTCTGTTCTTCTGTATTGAGTATTTTGTATTATTTTGATGTGAATAGTTTAATTTGGCAGATTTTTTTCCAATGTTTCGATTATGTGTGTGGTTGTTGTTTTTAATTTTGAAATAACAATAAACAAAGCTCATTAAATTTTTGCAAAAAAAAAAAACAAATTCATGAGTCATGCGACCATTTTGTTTTTCCAATAATTTTTCTGTCCATTAAATGAAATTATTTTATTGTTGCATTTCAAATTTTTTGTTTATCTTTGAGATATTTTTTTAATAAATATGTGAAGCTTTTATAAGTATAGTTTTTTATTGTAGTTGAATTTATTCGATGTAAATAATATAGTGTAATATTTTGAAAAAGTGCGAAAGCAAAATGAAATACATTCTGTAAAACCTTCGAACAAAAGATACAAATCGATAAAAAATTCTTTTTTCACATAATGGATTTCAGTTATGAATATTTAATAATCAGAGAAAGGCTATCCGGTACAAAATGCTTCTCTTTTACGGAAGATTTATCATGTCTTGTGTATTTAATTATATAATGCATATACTTCAAAAAATGTGTTTTTATCACCACCCTTGCAATATATTCGATTTAATATTCAGAGTTTGGGTCCAAGGATTTTCTTTTTTTCTTTGACATAACAATTCTTAAACATTGTGATCAATCATCTTTAAAAGGGTCTTTAAAGTGCAATTTCTTATAGAAAGAAAATAAACAAATTTTTATAAACGCATTCTATTGAATTCTGAAACACACATTTCCTAATATCACTTTTATGTGAAATCTTCAGCATTGCGAGCTAATTCTGATATTGCTGTTTACAACAATGTACTGCAATTTGGGAAATTAAGAACATATCTCAATCTGTTTTTATTTAACGCCATATTTCTGTCTTTGTAATTTCAAAAATAAAATTTTAGATTATTTTTAACAAATAAATAATAATTTTGTACTAGCTAAACTTACTTTCGTTTCGACAAAAAAATAATTTTTAAAGAGAAAAAATTATTTTTCCTACAATACTTCTAAATAACATTTTTTGTATTATATTTTTGAGATGTAGCACATATCAAGAAAATTGTTCATATATATATTCATTTTACAGGAGAAGAGTTTGGAATTTTAATTCATTGTAATATATTAAGGTATCCAACTACCCTAAAATAGTGAATTTTGCCAAAAATTGACACATTTTTTTATGATTTTATTTTATGGGCCATCTTAATAGCTTTATAAAAATACCAAGTTTATCGTTTTCCGTTCACTAGAACAAAAACTACAAATGTTTTAGTAAAAGCAGATGCCATGACTTTAAGCTAGATGTCACACTTTAAAACGCGTTTTACTTGAAATTTGATTTTTTGAGACTAATCAGCGAGGGTCAGCGAGTGCTAAAAAAATTTTGAAAATAATTAACTGAAACTTTTTGTGTAAGTTTTGTATAGTAGTAGAAGTGTTTTAACCTTCAGATTTATCAATCAATGTTTTATTACAAAATTTACAGTCCCTTATGTGAATATAATCACTGTTTTTTAAACTATTTCATATAATAACTGAGATAAAGTACTCTAGTTTTTGTAAAAAAGAAAATATCTCTTATCCTGAAGGTCATTTCAAAAACGAATAAAATAGCAACACACTAGATTGAAAAAATTGAAAATTTGTTCTTAAATCTTTGGTACAGAATGGACCACGTTTATGCTATTTTTTGTCAATTTTTACCCATTTTTCCCCTTTTAGTTACAATAATTTATTTTTCTCTTCTTAATTTTAGCATATTTTTCTTTAAATGTACTAAAAAAAATCTAAAAGCAACAAAAAAATCCACATATCTCCATTTTTTTAAAAAAAGTTGTTGCAACCAGTTGGATACCTTAAGCAACTCTTGGGGCTATAAATAAGAAAATCTCAAATACTTCTGAGAAAGGGAAGAAATGGTTAAAATATATACAGTCATGAATGCAATGAACTTTTTTTAGGAAAATTAATATCGTGTCATATTTATGTAAATATTTTCCACTCGTTTATCACTTGTGTATTTTACTGTTTGTCTACCAACAATTTTTTTGCAGAATTTTAAGTAATGGAGAACTAGAGGTGATACATTAATTACTTAATTCATCTAATTTTGTTTGTTGAAAAGTATATTATTATCCATTAAAATTTGAAAATTATCAAGCTTTAATATTACATATATTAAAATTTCATTGCAAGGTATATAAGTACAGATATGCGAATAAAGCAATACACAAAATCCGCTGAGCAGAATTTTTTATTGTGTCTAAATTCTACAAATCATAAAATGGAAGTTTGTTTCGCTATTACTACAACATTATACATATTTTTATGTTTTAAATACAGATATCCTTGAAATCCGATCTATGATATATTTTTCTAATATATTACATAATGTAGCACACGCAGATTTGTTAGAAAGATAATGGTATTTAAAGAAGTGCGAAAAACAGGCGACAAAATCAACATGCTTTTAAGCAACCCTTTTTTACAAAATATTGGGGAACTGCATTACTGGGTATCATCAACGAAGCGGCGTTTTCTTCCAGGGCCATTGGCAAAACTGGCTGCTGATAGTCCCATCAGATGTTTAGCTGCTTGGCTACCAGAAAATCCTCGAGATAATCCAAGATCCAAACCTCGTTTTTCACTGAAAACAGAAAAAAATATTAATTTCTAAGCATATGTTCTTGGATTGATCAAGCCATAAAATTTTAATAATTAGCTACAAGCTTGCATTTGCCTGCACAAGGTTTTGTTTAAAAAAATACTGATAAGCTTTTAATATACTATTTTATTCTAAAACAATATTTAATTATTTTGACATATTAAGTGGCGTATAATAAGGGAATTTTCTAATGGATTGAAAATTTTCTGATTTCATGTACTCGTATTTAAAATGAAATGCTAAAAGTATTATAGAAATTGAATGTTTTATTTAAGAAATATGCAGCTAGAAGACAAATAAAACCAATAATGCATTGACCCACTTTTAACCCTGATGCAACCTGTTATCCCGCTGGAAATTGTCTCGTAGAGTTCGCACACATTTTCCAGCGAAATTGTTTGGAAAACAAATTCCAATCGATGAATGAAATAGATTGATGAGATTGAGGAATAGTCAGAGACGCCTGCTCCTCACTGCCCAAATGTGTTCGATTGCTGAAAGATTTACCAATCCCGCCAGCCATTGAAATTTTGGAGAAGAACGAAAAAAGCAGTAAAAGGGCATATAAGGCTCTCGGCTATTAAAGACTCTGGGCTCATGAAAAGAAGGACAAAGCGTAGAATCTCATCGGTGTACCACCGTGTTCTAAATGTATCACAGAGGAGAATTAAAGGGGTCTGAATATTAAATGAAACGGCATCTCATACCACGATCCCTGTATGTGGATCTATGCAAGGGTGACATTCAAATTAGTGATAACCCCTTAGTCTTGAAAATCTCCAGACATGTCTTTTAAGGTCGCGGAGGATCAGTTTTAATAGGGAAACATCTGAAAACTAATCCACATTGAAGGCGGCCAACACCATAGTAATCAAAGCTTAAAAGTTGTGTAATGGTGAAAAGGAGTAGGTACAATGGACTCCATGACCTAAGCTCATGTTCTCAAAGTAGCCTATTGATGTTCATTGCAGACACTGGTGTCCAGCTTACACGCTGTATCGTTGATAAGGGGACATCAACTCCAAGTGGTAGGTCATTCTGTGCTTACGTTCTGCCATTGCTCTCAGTCGGCTCCTACATCCTTAACTTTCATAAGTGGCTGAAAGCACAGATCAGATTACTTCTGGTCTCGTTCCTATCTCGTCGACCAATAACTTCTTCACGCTCTGTGCGACATTAAGTCACCCATTTCTGACACAAGCGTCGAATGGCTGCTAGCTCCAACCCAAATGTTATGCGTTATTGCATTACCACAGCCCTGCTTCTTTTAGTTCAATTGCACATTCTCTCACGAATGATGAAATTTGAGCATACTGTTCCTGAACCCGTTTGTCTGTGAGGTATTGATCTAGTCCGCATGAATCGACCGAGCCACATTCGCATGGAAATTATGTCTTAGCATTGGAATGTATTCTGCTTTAGACACCATCCGGGTGCTTTCAATTGGTTGTATTTGTAATTTCATCGTAAGATGTGTGCATGTGCTATTTCATCTCATTCATTCAGGTAATTCTTTTTTCTGCGTCGTCTTTTATGTTATATATATAAACTAAAGAATGCAGAAATGTATAAAATATTAATTAATACAAACATAATTATAATCTATTGTTTTCTGCAAAGTTTATATTCCATTATCATAAAATGAACTATAAAAACACAAAATTAAGACTGAAATTTCCAAATATACCACTATTTGCAGAGCATTGCTCAAAACTGATGTATTTTAAAAATTATGATATTGAGGATCTACTGCATATTACAGTTACCCCGAAAAAGAAACGTAGCATCCTAAATGTCATGTAAAAGATAAATATGATTTTTTTTAGAATTTTTTATATATATCCCACATTATATAATGAATACGTTTTTACGGTTTAGTAAATTTAGCATTTTATGAAATATATAAATATTTGATCATAATTATTTATTTATATTATTTGAAGTGATGTATTTTACTTCATGTCAAAAGAACATATATGTAATGCTTTATTGAAACATTTGAAGCATAAACATGATGATTATTACAATATTTTTACAATGAAAATGATGTATATTGCTTCCTAAATAAGATTTTTTAATATAATTGAACATTTGAGTTCTCAACATATATTATATGACTATTTATTACTTGTCGCTTTACTTTACAAAGTGTTTTTCATTATTTTTTGGTATGAAATCATTTTTTTTTATTTCGTAAAGAATCCTGGTCCATTAAAATTAAATCCATCCAATTAAAATACCATTACGTTTTAAATTGTTTATTCCTTGTTGAAAGGATAGTTTCCTTATTTACATAAAATATTGTAGCATTACTTTATTAACATAACATAAGAAATAAGGGATTTGTAGTAATTATAAGATGGATAAAATATGATTTAATATTATTCAGATTTTGCATACACAAATACTTTCATTACATTTTTCACTGTTTCATTCTTAATTTTATCATAAATTTCTTTTTTAAGCAGTCCACGATTTCTCGGAATTTCTTTGGAAATGCTTACGTTGAAGAGTAGAAAATAGTAAATGATTTTCACATTAAATGTCATTTCAGGCCATTAAATTCTGCAAATGAGCATTAACTTTTTTTTAAAACTTTTTTCTTAACGACCTTCTATTATTCTTTCAGAAGAACTGTTTATCATAGCATTTTTAACATTTTTTCATTTTATCATCAAATTTATTTTAAACACTAAGCGTGTTATATTTTACATAGCTAACTTGAATGAACGTACAATGCAGTTAATCATTTTTTTAAAACTTTTTTTATTAAAAAAAAAACTTAACAAGTAAGACAAATGTTTACAATTTTACATGTAAACAATTTTTTACCTATAATAATTTCGTAACGAAGGCCAGTGGCTGAGTGGTAGCGTACTGCGCTTCCACACTACAGGGTTCGAACCCCGAGCCACGCGAATTCGACTCAGTCTTCCATCCCTTCAGTGAATCAATATAAAACCAAGCTTGCTTAGGAACTAAACACAGGAGTCTTCGCTTAAGGCTGACCCTCTGACCGGAACATCTCATGTACGTCTACGCTCAAGGTCACGAAAATTGAGGCAGGCACAGTAGGCCTTGGACCTCATGAGCTGTTGCGCCACTGAGTCTAGTTTAGCTTAATTCCATTATACTTCAAAATATATTGTACGAAGGAAACTACTAACTAATTTTTCAGCTTAATACATTTTTATTTGTATTAAACTTCTAACATTGAATCTATATTTACAAAATTTGATTCCATGACAAACTGCTTGAGCACCAAATTTTTATAGTTAGACATAATTTGAAACTTCTTAAACAAGAATTGTTAAAGAACTGCTATTAAACTTTAAAGCAAAAGTTTCAAGTATGGACATCCTTAAAGAGCGACATACAAAGAACTATGTATAGACACCATCAGGTACTACAAAACCTGCTCCTCCTTATCCACTCACAGCTTATTCTGATCATGTCTTAGACGCACACTTCACTTAACCTTCTCCTCTTCTGACAATTGTGTGAGCCCCATGAGCACAAATGGTGCCATTTAGTGTGCCACTTCCTCAAGAGAGTATTATGGATTTCTCTTAAGTACGTCGGAATTGCATCGCACGCTTCACACAGTTTTCTCCTAATTACTCGTCATGCATTTATAGACGCCTTCACTCTCTAGTGATAAATTGGTTGGTTAGTTCCGTTCGGGAGAGGAACGTGACGATCAATGCAGAACAAGGAATTAGTAGTGGGAGGAATTTTTAGGTGTCATGCATACTTTTAATAAAGAGAGAATAAGTGCTACTGATTTGATATACATTGAGAACTTTAAAATTATAATAAGAAAGATTAAGTACACTAATAAATTCAGCAATTAAAATTTTAGGTAAACAGGAGTAACGTTTTACTTATCGCCATGTGTGACAGTAAAAAGTGTATTTCACTCTTTTATTTTTGCATAAAAATGTGTGAATAGTAAATTAAAAAAAATAATAGAATGTAGAACTTGTTTGAAAAAAGATTTAGATATCATACTCTAAAGGCTAAAGCAATTGATATGATACAGACATTTATGAAACCAAAAAATGTTTCATTTTTCAACAACCTATAGCACGCGGTATGATTCTGAATGACAATATTTATCTATGTTAACGAATACTTATATTTTATGTTGCTTATTTCTCATTTTAATGTACTTAAAAGTTTGTATATATACAATTTTTTTTAATTAATTTTAATTATGTTGAAGGAATAGTTATATTTTATTGTAAACATATTTAAATACTGCATAATTAATATATAATTAAATTTGTATATTAGTCTCTATTCCTTAATTTATCTGAATTGCCTTGGGAATCGCATTATTTAAAAATATTCCTACAACTCCCAAATTATTCCCAATTCCCTAAATTATATTTGTAGATTGTTATGGCATACCACAGCTATATAAGGTTTTCAATTTCTTCTCTGTGTGTAGTTACTTTCTAACAAACGATATATGTTTTAGTAAAAAATAATTTTAAATATATGCTAAAATAATTTGCAATAATTTATGTACAGAAAAATAACATAAATTAAACTATTTTCTAACAAGATCAGATCTGAGAAATCTTGTGGCTACGATAATTGAGTAATCAGCCCTGTAAGCTTCGCTGCCGACGATTTTAAAATGAAAGGCCAAGTTCAAGTCCTTATATTTTTTTCTCTCTCTCTCTTAAGCTCTTATTTTTAAAATAATTTAATTTTAATTTGGATATTTTACTGGACATGAATTTAAAATTGTCTCCTAAAAATTCTCAAATATTGTGATCATTAGATGAGTAAGAAATCTGCTAAAATGTCGCGCAATTCATCTCACTGTAGTTCATAACTAGCTCACCAAAATTCGTTGCTGTATTTTAATGATGATAAAAAAAGAAAAAATTAAGAAACCTTATCCAGGTACAGATAAAAATAATGCGCATTTTCTCTTTTAAGAAGAATTTAATTTTTTTTTATTACTTTTTAATTCGAGCCGACTTAAAATGAAAGAAATATCAGTCAAGAGGTTATACTTCCTCATCGTTAAAGCAATAGCATTGAATCTGATAATGTCTCTAAATTTTACGTGGAAGGACATACAGAACGCATGAAACAGTTTTAACTGCTGATGAAAAGCAATGCTTTTTTAATTATGTCAAAACATGTTGAAAAGAAGATGAATTTTTTTCTGTAATTAAAAATTTTGGTATAAAAGTTTTCAAGCATTTATTCATAGTTTTCCAGTATATAGTTCTCTTTCGCATGGTGGTAAAAGGAAATTTCTCTCTTATTATGTCAGTTAGTTTTCCCCACAAATTTGACCTCTACACCACTGTAAAACTTTAATAATGATTAAATTCTGAATCTAGATAACTGGCATAGGCAAATGAGAGATCTTTGTAGAGGTAAGTAAGCGAAGGGAGCGTGTTTGATCTCATTCGTGAGAAAATTTTGGATATTTTTAAATGATATTTATAATTCACAAAAGTATAATTTTTTTTAAAACTAACTTTAAAAATCATTTTTTAAAGGTAAAAAGATTTTTTAAATTCCCGTATTAATTTTGCGTATTTATATTAACATAATATTAATATAGTTATATAAATATGTATTTTTTCCCATAAAGATGTTTGAAAATTTGTAATAATTTTAATGATTTATTGCATTATATATATATATATATATATATATATATATATATAACATTAACTATATAAATTTTTATTACTTTCTGTTTTGCTGCAACTTTTTTTTTATCAAACAATAAATATATTCTTAAAAAAAATATACATTTTGATATACAGCATTTTTTTACGTATTCCATTAATAATGAAATGTAGAATGATACATTTTTTTGAAAATTATCATAGGGTCTTTCTCAATTCATATTCATATATTCATTATTTTTTATATTCTAAACATACTTATTCTTATTTCATATATGCTATGAATTCATATATTTGTCCCTTTAAAGATTTGTAAATTCTGTGTTTTCATCAAGAATAAAAGACGGAGTATATAAATAACATAAATATTATACTTAAATAAAAATAAAATAATCTAGAATACCTGAGATACTCATTTTACTATACATAATATTTTTTTAGTGCTGATCGTTTTTAAGACACTGAAAATGAATATCGAAGGCATTTACAGGAGCATAAATAAAAGAAATGACTGTACAAAAAATCCACAAAAGTAACAAAAAAAATTGTATAAATTGAAATCTAGCAACACACTCAAAACTAGAAATTGTAACTTTCCCCCTTTTACTTGATTGTAAAAACAATGGGATAGTAAAATGTTCAACAATTTATAGTGCAATAATCAAAGGAAACTTTTTTGTTTCTAGATAATTACCACTATCTCGTTTGTTTTTATAAGCAATTAAATGTATTTCATAAATAATCCTGTGTAAATTTAAATTGCTAGAATTATCTAAATTTAAAGTAATGTTTTAAATAGTAATAAAAAATACTAAGAATCTGAATTGCAAGATGTAGTTAAAAACTTCAAATAGAAGTTTAAGTAAAGTTATACTGTACTTATTGTAGAAGAAGGCTTTTTATCATTTTCGTATTCATTAAAAACAATCTCCTGATTGCTTACGTATATCGTTATTCTAATCAATATCAGTATGAGATATATTGTATTAAAATGTGTATTGTTGCAATTAAAGGTCGTAAAACAAAACTAACAACTTGGTAAATATTGAGAACAAACATCGAAATAGCTAAAACGTTAAATAAATAAAGAACTTTTTAAAAATGTAATCAGCAAAACAAATATATAATGTTACGTAGATCGGGGTTCGAGGATTTTATGCAAAATCAGTAGTAAACAACAAGACAGTTCTTTAAGAGCGATGAGTATTTATTGGCGTAAATCAATCCTTAAATACAGGATTCAGCAGCAAAATTCTCAGAATAAATATCAGAAGGATTTCACACATTCAACAACACTTAGACACTATTATCAGTATCTAAAAAACACGTATATATAAGCTTATTCACAAGCACAGCCGAGCTAATCACGATCAAGGCAAGTTTACTAATCGCTAGTCAAAACCAGACTGACTACTCGCTGGTTGAAAACAGAGTGACTGTTGATTGCGGTGATTGCGGTGAATCTGTGGGCATCCCATATATGGAGACTGATTGTTGCGGCGAGTATCGCTCTATTTATAGCCGGGCCGAAACTTCGAGAAAGATGCGCTCGCGTCATAGATCGTGGAATTAGAGGATTCTTCCACTAATTTCTAGAAAAATCCAGAGAGTCCCGAACTCACCAAAAAAAAAGTTGCCAACATTATCGCCAAGTCGCCGAGTTGGTTGCCAAAAATGATGCCAACTTGGCTCTATCACCAATATTTCGCCAAGTTCCCATTGAATCGCCATTATAACGTAAGGGACGGCGTTGCTTGTGAATATTACAATTTTATCATGAAATAAATATAGCATAGAGTAATATAAATGCATTACACATCCAAATACAGATTATTTAAGCTATTTTATACAAAATTCGTAACAATATTGATATGCACAAAGCACAAACAAGTTAATATTGTTACACAAGGCAACATAATAATAATTAATTTATAAATTTAAACATAAGAACTTCTCGCTACTTAAAGATTATGAGAATTGATATTTCTCGGATCTTATATCTCCATTGATACTTACACCAGGCAAAATTTAAGTCCATTCTTCAAGAATTCAGCTTCAAAGAATGGAATAGAAAATTTAATCTTGTATTAATCTTGTTTTTTGTGTATTCTAAAATCTCCTTCTCTCTCCATCTGTATATATATTTCCATCATTTCGAATGGTATGAATTTTTCTAAGCCTCTAATAACAAATATTTTAATAACAGTATAGATAGCTTTCTAGAAATAATACTATTTATAATTCTTGTTTTTATTTTTGGAGTTGTTATAACTGCATTCTATTTGAATTCTACAGTTAAAATCTAAAAATTTCCCTTTCTTAATTTAATCTTTGTTATTGTTTACTATTTCAATTTTTCTTCTTACAAGAAATTGTAGATTTTTTAATATTCTCTTAGTTATTTTTAAAATTGTCTTGACTAGCCAAGTATCAAAATTTCAATAGAATGTATATAAAACAAGGATACGAAAATCTCCGAAAAAATTTATTTCATTTCAAGACTTTTAAAATCAATCATATTTTTAAGAAAAAAGAGACTTTCATTTTACACCTTTTTTCTAAAATTTTCCTAATTTTTTAAAATTTCTCTGAATTAAATAATCAAATTTTGATTGTTAAATAATGCAAATTGAGATGCGTTAATTTATTCAGTTTTAAGTTATTCGAATTTTTTATTTATAATCTTTTCAAAGTCTTCTACTTTAATAAGTAATTTATGATTTCTTAACTTGCGAATATTATCTTTACGACACATGTGAATTCAACAAAGGCAAACTTATAATAAAAGTTTAGTGATATCAGTTCTTCTCAAAGCCAATGTACTCTTATTTTAACGAGGCTTTGCAAGGAAATAATGAATCCTCTGATAGGGTTTGAATGACATCCGATGAGAGATAAGCACACATTTTATAATCCCAAGACAGGTAGTTGAAGGTGCATCTTTCTGATAATGGAATCAAACGTAAATAAAATAGCATTAAAATTAAAATATTCAAGAGGTATCGGATCATATCTTATTTACCACATGCGATGGGGAATTTCTTAGTACATTGTTTAAATAATTTTATTCTGAACATTTCTGAGTAACATTGATTAGAATTTTGATTTATAAGTTAATACAGTGAATTTTATAAATAATAGCACGTTACTTTACAAAGTTTCTACTTTCAGTACTAGATATACAAGATATAGTCACAGTGGTATTTAAATGTTGTCTACCATTCAGCTGTGGAATTTGGAAAAGAAGTTTTTAGCGAAATACGATAAATTTAAGCTACTATAATGATTAATTGAATCTAAATGTAAATAAGCATACCTAAATTATGAAATATTATCTAAGTACAAAACTCCTCAGTTTTAACTAACAAAGGAATTATTAAGTGCTTCGTAATATAAATTCTTCTACAAAACACTGACTAAAAATCAATTTCATGTGTGCTTTTCTTTGATGTTTTGACAATTGTGATTTTCTTTTTTATTCACACACCACACTGAAAGTCACTGAGTATTTGATATTTATTTAAATATTTACATTTTTTTAAATTTATCTAATAAATTATCAACATAAACAGACACATTACTAATGTCGCTGAGAACAGAAAAATATTTTTTAATCAATATTTATTCAATTATGTCGTAAATAGATTATTTTAACTCAGCCCCAGTTTTGATATTTTTTGTTGATTATTAAGATGTCACACAATTAAGATATACATATGATATTTTATTATATTCATATCTAATACTAATGTTGTACATTTTTATTCCAAGTTGAAAAGGGTGCAAAATTGTAATCCTAATGAGCAATTTCCCAATATATTTTTGGAATGCTGCTTCTAAAAAGTTTCTTGATAATACTCCTTTTCTACTAAAATCAAATAATCTAATGGCTCAGCTTAATTTTTCAATTTGATACATATAATCTTAAAGGTCTAATTAAAGTCTGGAACAACTGGTTGTAAAAGATAGGATTTCCTGATAACCTAGAAAAGGAAGTACCCTTTTATTGATTTTTGGAATCTTCTCTAAATAGAGAGATACTATATCTACATAATTATGGTGTCCTGTTGTACTGTTTCATACTGTCATATAGCCTGGTGAGTCACAGTATTTAAATGGATAAATAAATAGATGGCACATATATATAGTATTATACTGGTTCTTATATGAAGACAGTGTTATTTACTATACCTTGATATATTTTGTATCAATTATCTGCAAAAGCACCCCCCCCCCCGCAAAAAAGATCCAAAATATTTCATTGTGATGTGTATAGGCATATATTGCATAGCTAAAATTATGCGTGAGTTGTCCTTTAATATCATAAACGTAAGAATACCAAAACCAAATCGTTCTTCTAATATTATAGTTAACTTTCTAGTTTTGACTATGAGTTTACCAATTAGCTAGATTTAGAGACAATTAAGTGTTTAATGCACAGTCTTTGTGAGTGCACAACAAAGTAAATAAGACAACATATACAATTTTTATTAAAAGTGGAATGTTAAGTAAAATTTTTATGTTGTTGTTTTTAATCTGTTGTAAACCATTATTTGTAAAAAGTTATTTATTTTTGAGCTGAACAAGGGTAATATAGCGAATCACTTAGAATACATTGAGATTCTGTAATCTCTTTCGCTTCGAGAATAATTGAAAACGTCATGTAATCAATAATGTCTTAGTAAAAGGTCATCTTGGCAGTACATTTATTCTTATTTAGAGAAGTCTTAAATTGATGAACCTTTGTCATTTGCTAATATAAGATAAACCACTATGAATTAAGATACCTTGAACAAAGGTGTTGCAATTTAAATATATATTTCTGAAATGAAAAAATAAATACATTCATCATAAATAGCAAATTAAATATATTAATAAAGTACAATTAAATTACAGATTCTAATTTTTTCTCTCGTTGTTTTCAGTTTTACTCTTTTTGTGATGTTGCTGTATATTGGAAATTCAACTTTTTAATCATAAATTTCTACTGTTTAATACAAATAGCTCAAGAACTTAGACATATATTTTTATTCATTTTTTCCTATTCCTTTGGTGCTGAAATAGTTCTTATCAATTTATTGTTAACTTTTTTAATTCATTTATTTTTAGAACATATATTTCTTTATTTTTAATATTCTTATATAAATTGGATGAGAAAACCATCGATCGATTACCCAACAAATGAAGAGGAAATATATATATATATATAATAAGAAGAAAAAGGGAAAATACAATTACGATCTATTATTCTTATTCAATCACAAATTAAAAACAAACAGAATAGGCTCTCGGATAACGCCAACTTAAACCATGGCCTAAGGCTGCAGATGTCACATAATAGAAATTAAGAAAAATAACAATACAAATGCTTACAGTTACAAACTATCTCAATGCTGTATGGTAGGTTCTAATATGTAATTTGTTTTAATTGGTTTTTATTGATTTTTTAGGAGCATTCCTTTAAAATTTCTCTTTAAAAACAAGTAAGACATCTGCAAATTTGAGAATTGCATGACTGCGTTAAATTGAACTGACAATAACGATTTCACTTAATAATTTTAATGTTTTGAAAGAGCTCACATGAACAGGCCTTCTTTATTTGGTTAGTAAGTTTTAAAGGCATATTGTAAAGCACTGATATTCAGTTCATTATTTTTCAAGAAAATCGTTATCATAATTTCATAATTACTTAAGGTATGAGCTTATTGGCTAGTTGTAATTCAAAAATATTTTTCATGTGCAGAAAAGAATTTACTTAATCATGAAATGAATTCAGAAGTTCAAAAATACAAAAATAAACATACATAATGAAAAGAAAATTTTTATAATCAAGAAAATCTGCTGTTACGAGTTTAAAAGCATGATAATTAGAGGTTCAGTTACACGGATGTGATTTTGCCAAAAATACAAAGGAAATGAAGTTGCAACGAATGCAATGAAATATATACCAAAATTTTAACAGCTGCACAACTTGTAAATGTATTTGAAGGTGGGCATCTATACGCTTAATTTTTGTTGAACTTAAGATCTGAACTATCAACGATGCGAATTTTTCAAGAATTTTTTTTTCATATAGAAATTTAAATAGTCAAGAATAAAATACGTGATCATGCAACCTAATATGGACTGAATCAGGATAAGTACGAATATTTTTCAAAAACTAGAAGGCAGAATGGTAAGAAATGATCAGTTTTCAGCTTTCGTCTAAAATCAATACATGATGATGCCCATGGCCAAAATTTGTCATTTGTTCAGTAAAGAAATGAAATATTTTCTGTAGATTTTAACCTATCTTTCCATCGGAAGTATTTACTAAAGTATGTTTTGTAAGAAACTGATTCGATGACTGAAAGAACATTTCATAAACACAGACGGAACATGACCATCTGTTAGTCATACAAATTACCTGTTTGTTCTAAAATAAAGAGGAGACAAACTGGAAACAATTGATCTGACTCTAACTGAATTGCTTGGTCAAAAAATTGACCACTAGTTAAAAGTGTTACACAGAGTCGTAATAGTCACAAAAGATCTAGCAACTTGGGGTTTGCCATCAAATAGAAGATTTGACTTAAAATAAGGGTTTCAAATGAAGTATTTGGTTCGAACAGTAATGTTTATTATATGATGATGGTGGAAAACTATTTCTGCGTTTTATTAGATTTCGGCACATCACGTTACAAGATTTGGAAATCCAGATATCAAACATAGAAACGATTCGCTTATTAGAAAGAAATTACTGACCCACATTTAGTATAAAATTAGAATATCAAAAATGTTATTTCCTGGCACCTAGTACATGAATAAACTGTCATTCATCTTGCGTTATATTAAGGAAAATTGGGAATTTGCAGAAATTTATCAAGTACTTACATAATATTAGTCAAAGTATAAGGGAAATATTTGCAACTAATCTCAGACAGTAAAATACCTCTACCTAGATATTTTGAAATATCTTCTTCGATTAAACTGTAATGCAGCCACTACGGTTGGTCTTTAAGTTTAAATTTGCTCTCCCTTGCTTTTTCTCCTATAACTTGTTCAAGAATTAAAGTGTTAAATTAAGTCAGTACGTGTGCTGTTGATGCCAAAGCATTTAGGTTTTGCTTCAAGAGTATTTTGCTTTCTACATCTACATTGAGGTGAGAAATATAGAATGAAATTAAACCTCATCTCAAAAAGCCTTTCAAAGACAATTGTTTAGGCAAAATGTTTAGGACACTGAAAGAAAATTGACTTGTCACCATAGGTACTCTTAAAAATAGCAAAACATAAAACCTAAAAAAGGAGCTCAAGGTACATTCATTGAACTACAAAGACTTCAAACAGCGTCAAACATAGTTTGGGAAGGGGGATGATATTACTCAGATTACATTAATTGAACAAATATGTATGAAAGGTTGAAATTGATAATTCAAGAATTGGCAAAGTACTCTAACCACTATCACTGTTTAGATTGAACTTCCAGTATTTTTTTCTGTTTAAGCTAAAATCCTTCAATTGATGTGATACTTGAAAGTATGTACATTTAAAGAAGCAAGAAAACTTTCAGATCAATATATTTCTGGTAGTAGCTAATATTTGAAGCAGAACTTCAGAAAAGATGAGAGTTTCTTATAAAGATTTTGGGGAAATATTTACCTTATCCTAAAATTCTAATTCCTGACTTCTAAATTTAAAGTGAGGAGAAAAATCTTATTCTTTTTTTCCAAAATGATCTTTAACCTAATCTGTGCGATGCATCTGTCTTTCTGAAATGCTACATAATTCATTACAGTTATTGCAGAATTGGAACTAAAAGTTCATCATCAATTTGATGAATGAGGAGGATTATGAGGAAACAGTTTTACCAATAATTCATCTAAACTTACTCATTTTAATAAGAATGCTTGCTTGTCAGGCACAGCTAAAGATCTTTTGTTTAAAAAGAAGCGAGAACCATTAAAAATTTACGATGCAAAAAATTAAATAGAACGAATTCTTTACATTAATATAGATTTAATAATATTCACTGATTCTAAGAAACTATTGAGTCCTTCCATGTTAAAAAATGCTGGCAAAATTGCGTTATTTTGCAAGAAAACTGGTCGGTATTCAATTGCTCAGCATAAACTAACTTTGCTTCTGGAGAAAGGACGCAAAGTTATTTTTTTTATCTACGGTGCAGAAATTTTTAAATCTAGCCCTGAAAATAAAATAAATAATTTGAAATTAATTTAGATATTTAGAAAAAAAAATTAAAAAGTAAAATACATCAATTACTAAGAAAACGTTATCACAAAATGATTGACATTAAATAAATAGTGTAATTTATTTAGAATCGGTTTACAGAAGCGTTTCTCAAACTGTGGGCGTGCCTCCTAGAAGATCGTGTTATCCCTATGTAGGAGATGTAACCATATACCACCAGTCGAAAATAAAAGATTTAAAATAAGTATTAATTAACTGAAAGCAAAACAAAAAACATTCTCTGAATAAAAACTAAATAAACGCTTACATTGATGTAATATACTTATAAATAATAAAAACTAAATAAACATTTACACTGATGTAATATACTTATAAATGTATCAGTATTGCACAATGTTTTTAGATAACTAATTTATCAATACTAAATTAAAAACTAATTCAATAATTACTAGTGCCTCTAGTGGGCTTGTCATGTACAATATTTAACACTTATCTTGATAATTTGCATGGTTTTTAATTGTCGTAGTAAAATTAAAGTAGTAATTGTTTTTAATCGTATTATAGCTTTAGCGTCAAAGTACATTTTTATTGCATTCAATAAATTGTTATTGTGTGACGGGGGAGTGGAGGAAAATTATGATTGAAAACTACATTGCAAATATAGAAAGTTTGATATGCAATGGTTTACATTCACAAAATTAATTATATTTTATGAATTGAGAATACATGAAGTAGTTCTTATATTTTGAATGTAATTGATTTTTGAGTATATGTATATTGCTGATAAAATTTCTTTTAAAGAATGACAATTTAAATTAAGATATACTTATGATCATGTACTGTACCAAATGGAAAACTTTATTTTTGTGAAATAAAAAAAAATTATTTATCTTTTTATACATCAATCTTATTTAAATTCATCCCTCATAACAGGTATAAAATGCAAGGAAAAACAATATTTTTATTAAAAATATCATTATATTTTATAATATTAATTTTACTTTGATTTATAATAACTTTCGAATGCAACAGATATGCATTCTCTATATTTGATTTTGAACTTAGCTTTGAAATTTTAGTACAAATAGTACTACAATTATTAATCTAATCATTACAACAAATCTAATCATAATAGTAGTAATATATTTTCCTTTCCTATTTAAATTCAATTATTAATGTTTATTGCATCCTTTTCTTTTAAAAATAAATATCAGATAAATAGATTGGATGAAATTGAATTGCATGTAAAATTTTACGCGCAAATATTTGCTTCAAAAAATTTTATATTGACTTCTTAAATTTAATAAGCAAAAAGTTTAAAAATCTAAAACTTTCAATGAAAAAATTTCAATTTGAGATATTATGCTAATGTGTATTTATAGAACAACGGTTTTAATAAATAATTCATGAATAATAATTTACACTATTTGTTTAAAGAGTATTTCTAGTTCTTTTATCTGTTATTTTGAATTTTTTTGTTAGTGTTTCAAAATTTTCCCACCATATTTTTTCAATAATATATTGAAAGCAATAAATTTTTGAAATATATCTATGGCTGTGAAGAGTCTGTAAAAAGACATACTATATATATGTAATTTAAAACCTAAAATTGCCGTAAATAAATAAACAAACAAAAATTGTCTTGACCAAATATAAGATCTGAAGTAAGTATGAATTAATTATAATAATTATAAATAATTTTATTATAATTCATAGTAGCATAAATTTTTGATAAAATTCAATGTCCAATAAAGTTTATACATCAATAGTTTATTGAAACTAAAACTAAATTCAGTGGTGCAACAGCACATAGAGGACCAAGCTACTGTGCCCATCTCAGTTATTATGACCTTGGGCACCGAGGTGCATAAGCAGATATTCTTTCCAGGTGGTCAGTCTGACGTGAAACCCCAGTGTTTAGTTCCCAAGCAATATTGGTACTCATTATCAACCGACTGAAAGGCAGAGTCGACCTTGTCCGGCCCGGGGTTGCAACCTCGGACATGTGGTGTGGAAGTACAATGCGCTACCAATCAATCACTGGGCTTCCAATAATTTATTATTATGTTATGTATTTTCATTTTTTCATCCATCAGCTCTATGTCAGTATTAAATTTTATTGTATGTTATATATTTATTTATTTATTCAAAGCTTACTCAATGAGAAATCAAAGTTAAAAGCGAGTAATTTAATAACTTACTTTGAAATTCCTTCTGCTTCCAGTATCCTCTGTGCAAGATTTCCCAGAACTTGCAAAGTTTCTTTAGGATTATCGATCTCTACAATAGATCGCTTGTATCTGAAATAACAAATAAAATATGTCTGAATTATCTCAAACGTGTTTAATCAATAATATAAGATAGTCTGTATATCAGCGTGAATAGTTCCTTTTAAAGTTATTTAAGAAGTATTTTAACGCTTAATTTTTTAGAGAAATGCGAAGAAGAAAATATGTGATTCGGCTATTTTATGTGTCAATGCAATTTTGCACCAACAAATTTTCATGCAAAAATATTTATCACAAATTGAATTATTGCACCGCTCTCTAGAAGTTTTCTCAAATTTTTAAACTTTTAAATTAAGTTTTGATCGTAATTTCATCAAAATCTCTACTTTGTGTTTTCTTGATTTTTCAATATCAGATTTATAATCTTGACGAAAGCATGCGAGATGAAAAACTATTTCATTTTAATATTCTAAACCATTTTATTTTATAAAATACTCTGATTCTTTTAAACTCATATGATTTTATCATACCTTTATAATTTAAAAAACTGTAATCAAATGTAAAAAATTGCTGCCATCGTTTTAAAAAATTCAATTACAGTTGAATTACAGTCTTTGTTAAATATTAGAAGTTTATTTTCAACCATAGCATATGACTCGTCGTGTGAATAATACAACACAAATGGTAACTCATTAAGAATTACTTTTCCATATTTTCAAAGAGAAGTGTCAATGATTGTTCGAAATATCAACGCAACCAATTTTCTGTATAAATTAATAGAGCAATAAAATCTTATACAAAACACTTTTTTAATAAATAGACCCTTTTTCTCAATGCTTTGGGAAAATATTTATTGTTATCAAAGCTAAAACTTTACAATGTAGAAACAACTAAATTCCAAAATTAAAGTTGCAATTAAATTAATGGAATCAAGAGTTCAAATTATTTTGGTAACAAAAACTCAAAGGAAATTAAATATATTTTGATAAAAGAAAAAAAGGTTGAATATATGAAATACTTAGATGTAAAGAAATTATCACATACATTCTAATTTCTATAAAAAATACAGGCATAACCTAAAATTGGAAATTTGTTCATGTTATATGATAAATAAGTAATATATGACATTGTTTCAAATGTGTAAAAACTTATTCTCTCTCTTGAAATAATTAGAATTGTAAGATGGTGAAAACAATCTCAGTAAATAGATCAAAAATTTATTTTTATTCATAATCATTAGTTAATTCGAGAAAAATGCCTCAGATATTCCAATATTTTTTTTAAAATCAATTCATGCATATATAATAATTTTGCCTGACCAAAAATATAAATTTAATATTATCTAACACTTTACAACAGTATTTGCCTAAGCAAAGGGTAGTTACTCAGTAAATAGATCTAAATATTGATTTTTAAGTTTAGCTGTGCAGATTCTTTTATAAACATTTATACATTTAAATAATTAATAATTGAAATTATTATCGTAAATACAGTATGGAGAGTATTATGTAAAGTGTAGTTAAAAAAATATCACGTGCGCAATGAATGATTCCGAAACATGTTTCTTCATGTTTAATTAACATATACAATCTAAAGAAGGGTTTTTATAATACAAAATTTTTAAAAAAACATACACACGTTTTTTTTATGTAAAGACATATTGAAGTAAAATACTTTGAAACTGTTTGTATGAATGTATTGTAATATGCATATCAGTATTCAAACAAGTTGCACAAAATCCATAATAATCAGCAACTCAAAAATATCTTCGATTTTGTGAGTGACTCTTAACGTAATATATTTATTGGCTAACTATTTTTATCACACATTAAATGATATTTCAACTGAAATTCTTCGACTGTGAATACTATTACAAGCATTACAATAAACTTCTAAGCAAATTACTTTTAATTTTTGATAAAATAATTGTATTCGAATCGGTTCTAAATAATTAAAAATAGAAATTTAGGAGAGTCACAAAAAGGGGTATATCATGAAAAAAATACTGTTAAACAAAAGACGCATTGCACTTGATCAAATTAAATTACCCTGTCTTTGTGTTCGTATGATCGTAAAAATTAGAAAAAATATAGGATTTAATTGCCAATTAAGTTTCACTGGCATTCGAATGGTGCATTTTTTATGCAGAAAACAAAGAAAACACAATTTCTGCTTCATTGATTTGCAAAAAATATTTATCATTCCAGATACTTCATTTTATTTGCCTGCTTCATTGAAAGAAATGAGAAATAAAAAAATAAACTTTTGGAAATAAGTGGAAGGAAAATAAAAAAAAATATTGGTTCTGGCTCAGTTGTTTTACCAAAAATATTCAGTAAGAAAAAGTCAAGAAGCAATAATTTTTGTAGAAGAAAGTAATTTTTCAATACAGAATATCAAGCGGCATTAGCAAAATTAAGAAAAGAATATACTTTATTTGTTTGTTCATTTGCTTTCTTCTGAGACTTATAATTGAGGTTCTTATATTTGTAAATATAAGAACCTCAAGTAAGTCTCCCTATATAAAAATGGGAATGAAAGAACTCAATATATTATTTCATACTTTTCAGGGTTTAATTACTAAACGAATTAAATATTATCTTGATTTAATTTGAGCATTGTTTCTGTGAAGTAACATAGAAATATAAAAATACTATATAAAAAACTGCGTTTGAAAAATTGCTTATTGTATTTCTTAACGAGTTTTATATCTTTTGAACTAAACAGATTGTTATGAACTTATTATTATAACAAAAAGGACAGTTAATTATGTATGAGTGACTGGAACAAAAAAATAGAACATTTTGAGGAGAAACTAACATCTAAGTATGTGTACTAGTAAGAATCTGCCACTTTAAACCTATATTCATTTAAAATCAATGTGAAAATGGATAAGAATTGTCTAAAAAATTTGTATCTCGAATAAAAAAAAACAATATTTAAAAAGAAATTCTTAAAAGAAATTGCTATTAATGTGTCAAATTCTAACTTTGCAGCATTATTTGCTATGGTGTCTAGGAGCTGAAGATTTTGAAAAAGCAGGTCTGTAAGAAAAAATTGTTGTTTTGTCTTTCATTACCATTCTTATAAAGGAAATAATATTGCATTGTGCTCCAGGTAGTCTCTGTGTCTATTCAGAGTCCACTTCAATAAAAAAGTTTTCAAATTGAACAACACAAAAATGCTTTGAAGCAGAGTAATCAAATGTAGTTTAAATAGAAAATTCAACTTTATATTGCCGTTGAAGACATCTAGCATTTATATTAACTAAAAAATTTATAAAGTGTGAGGTCACTAAATGATCACGGAATATTAAACTTCACTTTAAGATTCCTCTGATCATATTCCTATTATAAAGTGTATAATTAATTCGATAATTACTAAGGATCTACTATAATTGAAAAGTACAGAGTCTTTAAATAACTGCTCCCGAGTTTTTACCAACATTAAGATGCTCAAATAGAGAGGCACTTGAGTCGAGTTGAGTCTTAATCTTTTTAAGATATTGTAACTCAAAAATATTTCCTTATGATTTAGAAGAAAATATTTTGCAGATATTATGTTAAACGTCGTAAGAAATTCAGTTAAGCCTGTTTAAAAATAATTTAATTGACTTCAGATTGGATCCCTTTGAATTTTTTCATTGAGATTGTGTTTTACTTGACATGTTTCATTCATTTTCAATAGACAAGCGTGTATAGCAGTAGTATTGAAATAATTGCCATCTTATTCTACGAAATTCTCTTAGAATGTAAAGAGACATTTTACTTCGGAATGCTGCTTATTATCGAATTCATCATTTCTGTAGAGATGACTCAAGATTAGCATAATTTTCATCCTGAATAATTATTCATATAATTTGGGAATTCTTTTCATTTTGGTAAAACTTTATAAGACAAACTATTCTTGTGTTTTATTTTGCAGATATTAGCATATCTGTAATATAAATCTACCACAGGGACAGAACCGGTGGGTCTTGATTTTAGATTCACTTTCATTTGATGGTTACATTGTTATTGGGGCTACTTGTTTTTTACTGAAACTATTTTTGGTGTATTATTTTAATTTTTAAGCATCTTCTGGATGCATATCCATTAAAAATGTAATCAAAACTATATATCTTGGACGAATATGGTTATCTGTTTAATGCTGTCATAGAACTTGATGTGAATTCAAAGGATTAAAACACATAGGGATCAGTTTATCAAACAGACTATAGAACTTATTGTTTAGAAAGGAATTTATACGTAATTTGCTAATTCACTCTCATAAAATATATGTGATGCAGATTAGGGAGCTATTAATGGATTTTTATAGCTCTCCTCACAATATCGGAATGCTGTTGATACCTCAATTACATGAATAGACATTATCAGCCCTATAGTAATCATCTCATTATGTATATTAATTGATATTAATACCCGCATTGGTTTCCATAGAGAGAGTGTCCTACAATATATACTAATTCCTTATCTGTGCCTGTATAGTAACTCAATTGGGCAAATTTAGAACTCCCGAATTGAGTTCGCTTTGCTTTTGAAAATGGTTCACGGATTTAATTCATTTCTTTTAACTATAAATAGCGGTACATCAACTTTTTTTTTATTTTAGAGGGAGAAGGAGATTGTTTCGAGGTTTGCTGTATAGATGAGCTTGGTATTTTTGAAATATTTGTAAAATTCGCATACTCAAAATCATAATGCAGTACTGTTTATTATCAGTTTGCTATACATTCAACTTCAAAATAACTTTTCATATTAATTTTTTTCTGTAATAAAACAGTTTTGGCATATTTGAACTATTTGATTACACTTATAATCCAATACTTTTGTATATGTATAACAAAACATTATTTATATATATTTATATATATATATATTAAAATTTTGTTTTCTTTTCAAATTTCTTTTTTTCTCATCTTTTTATTGCCATAAAACTAAAGAGAAAATTATTCTCCATTCGGCCTTTATTTTGCAACAAACAAAATGATTATTGAATTGTCATTACTTGAAAACATTCAAGATGCTGCATTTGTTAAAACAATCTAAGCATGTTCTCATTTTATTTAAAAATTTAGAGAAGTTATGTAAGTAGGAAACCGTTGTTTAATGATATTATCATATGAAAAATGTACTTCAATATAAAAATATACATAAAAAAAGAAAGAAATGCTAATAAATCTAGCGCATACCAATAGAAATCGAACACTGTTTTACTTTATTAAGTAATAGCACTTTTTTATTACAAAATTTAAAACTTTTTCAAACATTTTATCGTTTTCTGCTTTAATGAAATTTTTGTAATAAGTTATTTTTCTACGCATTTTTGCTTAAACTGGTATTTAAATTACAATAACCGAAGCATATTTTCAACTATTAATTTAAATATACAAATTTACAAATACTTAATCTAATTTAATTTTAACAAAGTTTTATTTCGGGCTTGAGATTTTGCAATTTTAAATTAACTTTATGTAACAAAATGGCAGGAAAAAGGGTTGCAGAGTTCTTCAAAGAATGATTAGTTTTTATTTTTGCTTTTAAAATCAACATGAGGGATATTAATAGTGAACTTCTTAGTTTCTACAAAAAGATAGTGGCGAAGAGGACTCCTGAGCATGGGACCTTCTCTATTAACCTCGACGATGCAACCACCAGAGTCTCTACAGAAATGGGCCTTTAGTGGAAACAGAACTTAAACACGTTGCGCAACTGAAAATCACTGGTCACGATCTTGTGACCATTGCAACTCACAACTGTAGAGAGCATGTCGACATTATTGTTTTCTTCATTTTATATATTATTTCTTGTCTTCATGCTGTGATTAGCAAGCAAAGAATCAAAAAATGATAATTCTATTGATAATTTGATTAACAAAGGAAGGGCACCACTAAGGAAATTCATTTTGGGACGAGACTTGGTATAATAGTAGTACTTCATTAGGGTGTTCAACCCTCAATGTATTAGCATCGAATGGCCAGTCAATTCGGAGAAAAGAGCCTTCGAAATTCATGCTTAACTTTTATACAATTAAGTTTTAATTGCCTCCAGCGACGTAATGGCGTAGTTGGTAATGCACCTGCTTTTTACACGGCCGGATAGGGTTCAAATCGCGCGATCAACTTTTTTGTTCCAATCCATTTAATTATTTTTTAAAATATGAAATAAACTTATTTAAAAAAAACTTATAAAATACTTATAATAATAAAATAATTAAATTAATAATACATTTAAAAAAACATACATTATTTTTATTGTATTTATTCTAAAATTTGAACAAGATACATAAGTAAATATATATAGGGAGAGTCTGAACTAATATTAGGAATTGAAAAAGGAAAGGACCTCCTACTAGGTTCCAAGAAAAGAAGTGTGTAGTTCCGAATGATGTGGGCTTAACCAGTGTGGGAAATCATATGCCAAAGATGGTTTCCAACAATAGACGATGTAGGAAATGTCGCAAAAAGGAATAAGAAAAGAAGACCCGATACATGAGCGCGGAATGTGATGTCCCCTCGTGCATTGCCACATGCTTCTCACATTTTCAAGGCAAATAATCACGATTAGATTTAATTTTCTTTATGACGGTGAATGGTTCCTTGAGAAAAGTATTCTTCCCACTCCTAAAATTTAAAACTAAGCATAAAATTCGGCAAAATATAATATATTTTCTTAAATGCTATTTGTTATTGTTAATAAAACCTAAAAAACTGCAAGAAATTTAAAAGAGAAATAAATGGTCAACGAAAGTGTTAAAATAGGGTTCAGTTGTTTATTCTCTTTAAAAATAATTTTAAAAGAAGTTATAAATACATGAAAACTAAAATTCCTAATTTTCAGGAAAAAACCTTTTTTTTTACAAATAAATCCTGAAAAAATCGATATCAGTGAGAAATAATGACACCATTGTCCATAACATGAATAAGTGGTCTGCAGAACGTGAACAATTGCCTTATTTTTCTGCTATTTGAAAAACTCTTCTTACTCGAGTATTATAACGAACTGTAGAGCGTTCTGTAATGACCATGAAAGAGACAGGAAACAAGACACAATGAGATGATTTAAACTTGGTTTTCAAGGCACGACATATAAGTTCCTTTTTTGAAGAATTTTTTTTTGTAGTGTTTTAAGCAATTTATACATGGCGCTTGAAAAATAGTTTCAGTCTGAACTCCCCAATAAATTCTTTTCACTTTAAATTACATTAATGGATTAAAATCTCAAATTTGTTCTCTATTCATATTTTTTATCGTCAATATCTTTAAATCGAAGGACTTCAAAAACGCTGACCCACATTCTGTTTTAAAATATAAAGTTTATTTTTGAAGCAAACTATATATTTCAGGTATTGTAACTCTGTTCTTCTGATTTTTTAAAAAGTGAAGGATGAAAAGACAATTATGTAACATTTTTTTTACATAACGGAAATTTAGAAATAAGTGTTTATTAAATAAAATTCAAAAAATTTAAAAATTTTATCCAAATTAATTCAATATTACATATAAATATGCACATTTATTAGAGTTAATACAAAGTTTTTTATATTCGTTATCTATACGATATTAGACTGTTAAACAGAAACTGATTTACAATTCATACTTTAAATGATAGCCTTATATAGGGTGCATAGCATATTATACACATTTATAGGAAGAAAATTTACTTTTTAAAAAACTTTTTTCAATTCCTACGATTAGATCACTCTCTCCCTATATTTATTTATATATATCTTTTTCAACTTTTTAATTGTTAATAAAATATTGTTTAATCATTCACTGAAGTTAAAATATTTTTAAACTTATATTGAATGTTAATACAGTTGGAAAACTTAATGTTAATACAGTTTTTTCAAATATTAATTCATTAATTAAACACATTTTTTTATTTTAAATTTATTCTGCATTATTTCTGACGAAGTTTAGAAGTGTGGTTGAACAGTGCGTGGTTAACATTCACTCATCATAGACAAAGTTTGAACTAGCAGCAACAGATGGCGCCAATAACTTTTTATAACTAACGATTTTTTTTCTTTTTTTAAACTTGTAGTGGATAAAACGCGATGGTAATACAGTTTTTCAAAAATTAATTCATTAATAAAATTTAATGTAACTAAAATAAATTTTTTTCTTTGCTAACCGAAGTAGAAATTGACTCTAATTTTTTTTTATATCACTTGTTTTAATGTGTATCACATTACAGAAATAATAGCTAACATGAATTTATTACATAAACTAAATTAAACTTGTAAATCTAATGCACTAACAATGGCATCGATAGCAATTTTTCAAATAAAATTTGAAAAAGATCTTTTGAATATACTTATAGGTTATGCGGTACTACTCTGTTAACGTTTACTTTATATTTGCGGGAAACATTAACTTGATGTTGTGTTCACGAGGTAAGTTTTATCACCTTGAAAATTTTATTACAACGATTTCAACTTTATACTAGTACAGTAGAACGTCGTTTATCCGAATCAATTGGGACAGGACTCCGTTCGGATAACCGACAACCGAATGCGATCTATGCAGTATATGATACTGGAAACTATATAAATATTGAAAATCATCACGTGCTTGAAGAAAAAGCAAAATAGGTGCAAAATTTCACAATTTTACCTTGATTGTGGAAAATAATCACTTATGTTTCGTTGTTCCATTGCACACCTTCGTTTTTTCACTGCAAGGTCTCTGATTCTCTTAAACAGCAGTAGTTGAGTAAGACAGCACTCTGATTGTTGTTCGTACCACTCCATAGCTGTCTCTAACGCAGAAATGCGTTAGCATTTGATGGACCCTTGCTACTTTCGTTGTTGTTGTCCTCGTCTTCATCCGTTTCATCGTTGACAGGGTCGGAATCTTCTTGCACGGAAGTCACATTCTCTTCATTCTTTAGCATTTGAAATCCACAGTCTTCTGCATCGCAAGTTATCCAGCTTTCTACAGCAACAGAACTCAACAAAAGAGCACGTATACACCCCTTACTTGGAAACAAACTGACTTAATATTCCACGCAGATGTTTACCAAATCACACACAACTGAAATTCCTGAAATTTCCCTCACCTTAGGTTTTCCAGTCACTTTTGGCCCAACACGAAACAACTGTTGAGCATTGCACTGTTCGAAAACGTATGCAGACTTTGGTTCGGATATTTGACACTCTGTATAATAAAAGTTCGGATAAACGACGTTCGACTGTAAGTAGTCTATTAAATTTTATCGTTATACATTATTAATTATTATTAGTGCATTTTATTCTTCAATAATTACATAACTGTAATGTTTCTTCCTTTCCCTATAGCCCAGTCTATAGGCACATTATAGGTGAATGTTGACTGGTCACAAAAAATTGTTTAAACCCACAATCTTGCTTCCTAAGGTCAAGAGTTTTTATTGTACTGCTGTGGCTAATATTTCCTACGGTTTTGACAAGTTATACTTAGGTTTATAACTATTTGTATATATATATATAATACACCAAAGGTAAAAAAAACACATATTCGAAGTAACTAATTGCTTTGGTCTTAATTTACGTCACTCTCTAAAGCAACGGTACTATTGGCAACGGTACTGTTAATTCTGAACAACAGTCGAATGCTATGGTCATTATCTGAGGTTTAATATCCTCTTCTCTAGCTTCCCCACTAAGCCAAAGGGAGGACATTGATCTTCGACAGATTTAGCCTCTGCATCAGTTCCTCTAAACGGCAGGTTTTAAATGGCACTAGGATTCAAACATTGGTTCCAAGTTTTTGCCCATGATCCCCGGACTGCACCACAATTCAAAGAAGCATTTCAGAAAAAACATGGAAATAATATTAGAATTTCCTCTATAAAACTTGTATTGTGTTCTTGCTTCTTCAGAATTTAGTTCCTACCATTTATTTTTAAAACTGTATTTCCTTTATAATCCAGTATGTCAGAATGAAATGTCTGAGACCTTTTTCAAATTCTAAACATTTCTAATTTGACAGAGATAAATCTTTCTTTTTACATACCAAATAATCTAAAAAAACATTTTTAAATTCATTTGGTTATACGTAGTTTCATTTTGAGAAATTTGCAAACATTTTTCCTGAGAAAGAACTCTGCGTTGATAAAATTACATGTGTTTACAGTGCACATTTGAATTCTCTTTAAAATTGAGGAACACTTCAAAGAGAAAATATGCATTTTTTCACTTTCAACAATAGAGTCGTCAAACTTTCATTTGTAATACAGATAGAAATCAAAACACAGGTAAAAATAAACACGAGCACAAATGTATAGACTATTAAAAAACATGTTTTTTTCTACATTAGCTTGAAATCAGAATATTATGTTCTAAAATTGGAACTATTTATTTACCTAAAAATACTTGATCTTTTCTAATTTATTTCGACTTTAGAAAATAACTTTTAAAGCTAATTTTTTAAAAAAAAGTATTGATAGTTTAGTCAGAACGTGTAGGAAGAAAATCCACAGTTTTCGATTTTGTAATGTTTCGAGACCTTTGATTAATATTTGTGAAGGCTTTCAATATAAAATCTGTTCTTTCCATTATAAGAAAACCAATGGAAGCATAAGGCAAAAAAAGCTAAAATTCATATCATTTTTTCATATTCGAAATTAAGTCACTACGTTATTAGTATGGATAGATAAAAAGTTTGAAATATGTTAGGAAACAGATTATAATTTTAATAATTAATTAGGTACGGAAACGGAGGTTTAACTTTTGCCGGTACATTTATTTTGAAATATAAGTGCTTTTATTTTAAAAATGATATTATTAAGAAAATACATTAACACAAATACAAAAATATGAAATCTTAACATTAAAGCAGATGAATACATAAATCAATATATAAACCATTTTTGAGTTAACATACTTTAAATAATTTAAAGCCTAAAAACAAAACAAAAAATGGAAATAACTAAAAATTAAATAAAGGCAAAAAATCAGCAAATATATAAACAAATAATTATAGCAGAAAAAAAATGCTTCATATCGTATTCAAAATAGACTGATGCTTACAAAATATTGAAGACAGTTAAAATTAAATAATAATAAAGCTTGAAAATAGAAAATTCCAATGTAATTTAAATATTTTATCCTATTTATTTAAAGATGAGATTTCTTTGTTTTATTGGTTTGTTACTCTTGAATAATTTTCCTTCCCTGTATTAAAATAAATAATAATAAATGTGTTTTTTATTTTAAAGAGTAGATGTAATGTTAAGCATTCAACCACGTTTTTATTAAATATTTTACAGTTATCATTTTTTGTAAATACTTATAAAATGAAATCTAAGTTAGCTTAAGGATTAATGGATTGTTTACAAGTTCATAAGGTTTTTACGTTAAATATTGATTGTTTAGACAAATATATAAACTGTTCTGTGTTTTTCTTTTCCTTATGTATTTCTGAATGCATCATTTGCAATTAAAATGCTTTGAAATTATTTCGATAGTATGTTTTTTTTTTTTTTTATAAAATGATTCTTTTCTTTATATGGAATAATTTCGAACGTTAAAAAAATAAAGTAAATTTGGAACGAGAGATGGGATTTTTAATTTGTCTCTACCTGTAAAATATTTATTGATCTGGAAAAATGAAAAAAGAAGAAACATTTTGAAACAAGTATTTCAAAGGATCCTAAATATTATTGATTTCTCTTTTGAGTGGAAAGAAAAATCGAAGCGTTCATGCAAAAATGCTACTCTGTATTATTTCTGAAATTTGTGACTGACTAATTTAGTGAAATAGATATCGGAATTAATCGAGTTTCTTACAATTAGATTTAAAGGGAAGTGTGCAAGTGACAATCAGTTTATTGGAGCTTTAAATTTACCTATATCTTTGAAATATCAAATGTTATGGATCATGAGATTGGTACCTAAGGCACACAAACTCAACAGGAAATACATAATAAATATATTTCAGTAAACTATTGTTCTCATTGATAATTCTTTTATTGCTATACCAGAATAACTTTTAGAAAATTGGAAGGCAATACCTCCTTTTTTATAAAAAAAAAGTTAAATAATAAAAACAAATAGTATTAAAATGATTTTATATATTATTGTAAGTGCTTATATGGTTTCCCGATAATGAAAATAACGGAATAGTTAAATGTAAGGAAGGAATGAAATGTCACCAATGAAAAATTATATACATATATATAAATATATTTTGTACTTATTAGTATTTATTTAGCATATTGTTACCAAGTATAAGTGCAGAAATCAGTTAACCTACTGAGTAGTGAAGTAATCTACCCATAACTAGGATAATCAGTTAAAGTGCTGAAAAGTGTTTAATTTCTCAAATTCGTTAGGTAATATCCAAATCACCTAAATAATCTTCACATTACCATTTAGGCACGTGTTAGAGTGAAAATCAGATATTTGATGGAACAATAGCAATATTTCTGTCCGCTTAAAATAAATTTTGTTTATTTTTTTATATCTAAAAAGTCACGTTCATACAAACACTCGACACATTAGTTGATAGAATAAATCATCAACAATTGAAAAACCACATTACAAAGAATCAAATGATGTAAGATGTCATTACAACTAAGGAATGAATTTGCGAAATTTATAAAAGAGAATTATGCTTATTTATTAATGTAACCTACATATTGATGATACTTTGATTTATTTGAGCTATATTACTTCGAAATTGAAAATCGGAACTATATTCCAATATTAATTCGTAATATTGGAACCTTTATTATTTTATTTGTTTCCAAAATATACTGTTAACCACAATTAAATTTATTATAAATTAATTTAAGAAGTACTTTAACGAAGACATTTACTGCCTCTGTTACTGTGTTGCTAAGTGTTTAAGATAACTTATTCTGGGATTAGTCAACATTTTCTCAACTGTAATTCCTAACAGAAAGGAAAGGAGAGAAACAAACATATGAGCTTTAACTATACGGAACCCGCTAATGGGCTGATTACCCAGTTAAAATGTGGAAAATCCACTGATTCCGTACTTTAACAGACCAAATCAGTTAATCAGCAGATTAATTAGGTAATGTGCACATAAACGGCTTTCAAACTTTAACGGTAACATATATACAAATATATTAAATTACTATAATAATAACTACTGCTAAGCAGTATGTAAGAATATAACAAAACAGTACATTTCAAAGTATACGGACTACAGAAATACATTATCAAACCTTGGACCCATGAATAAAATTGCAAGGTAAAATATTGTTTCAAAGTTCCGCCCTGCCCCTTCAATTCTTTATATTATTAGGGTGAAATAAAAAAAGAAAATGCAGCCTGAAAGTGTTTTTTTTAAAACTAAGTCAATTTTTAAAAATATGAAGCCCTATATATATATTATTATATAAAGCAAAATATTAAATATCCGAAAATTAATTCAAAAATAGTATCACTAATAATAATATAAAAAAAAAGTACACCAACCTACCTGAAACCAACAAAAAAAAAACATTCACAGTATAATATTTTAGAATAAAATTGCTTATAAAAAAATACAAAGAGTATATTATACTAAAGAAAACAAAAATTGCATAGAAATTCTGAGAGAAAAATTGTTAAAATAAGAGAGTGTAGAGCAGGGATGGTGAACCAATGGCACGCGTGCCATTGATGCACGCGACACAATATTTTGGGCAAGCCACCGATCAAAACGGTTTGAATTTTAGTTCAAAATAACATAGTTCAGTATGAAGTATTACGAACAAATGCGAGTGATAGGTCGAAGGGCGGCGGGGAACAAACTCAGTTGTTATTGCTTTGCCTTACTTACGCCGTGGACTTCAATTGCTACAGATGCAAAGTTTGTCTACGCATAGCATAGTCAATTTCGTTGATACAACTGTATTTTAAAATTTATTTGTGTTATATTTCCATAATCAGTTCTTCAATTAAGGAATTTTCAGCAAGATTTTCTTAGTTTCATGAATTATTGGAAACGAGAATTCCTGCCACTTGAATTATTTTGTCCCTTGATGTGACTTTATTTAATAAACTGAACTTGTCCCAATTCGATTGTTTGGAAATTGAAAAAATTTCTATCGCAACTGATTGATTTCCAGTCTAGTTTAATATGGATTCAGAAATTTATTCAAACAAGGAAAAAGTTGGAGTTGATTGAAACAGAAAGATTAACAAGAAATATAAGTAAAAATGCCAATAACGAAAATTTCGAAACACGGAATTCGATTCTAGTCACATATAACTGTTTGAAGTAGCCGGCTTATGCTATTTCAACCATATTTCCTTCTACCTATGCCAGCGAGTCATTATTTTTATATATGCATAACATAGAAGACTTGCTTAGAAACCGCTTTGGCAGGTGACTCCAATTCAGCATGCATTCTGCTAAAAGTAACATCTTACAATCCTAATATAAGTTGTCATTTAATCTGCAACAACAGAAGTCACTAATATTATTCTAATTTGAATAACACGTATAGCTAAAACATTTACTACTATACAGTAAAAAAAATGTTTTGTTTCGTAGTAAGTAAAGACTTTTGAGTTGTTAGTATTTAATTTTCATTTTCCAATAATCATAAGTTGAAATTATTTGACGGCATGTCTATACCTCATCAAACATTTCTGTAGAAAAAATAGCACATTGCTCTGTAAAGGTTCGCCATCCCTGGTGTAGAGTGCATAGATATTAAAATTTTGGAACCTTTGTAAATTCAAAAAATACTCAAAATCCCACTGATGATGCCCTTTATATTAAATTTAAGAAATTAAGAGATGCCAAGTGTAAAACTTAAGTAAAGTTAATTTCATAAAGATACATAAGAAAAATTTATCAAATCAATAACACTGAACTTCATACAAATGCACGCACTTAGAGAAAATAAATATGATATTTATATTCCAAACAGTAACATATAAAATCTTAATATGAAAAATCCTATAGCTATTTTAGCTAATTTAAAAGTTTCACGCTTTAAATAATTAAGAGTAATATTTCCATGATTAGAAGCATGCTCATTTCTACTTCAAAAAGGAATTTAATTAGTATTATAGAATTAAAGGTCACTCTTTTGTATCAAATCTAATACTATTTAATTTATAACCCATAATAAATAAAATTGTATCTAGATAATCCGTGGAACATTGGTTATTATTAATTTTATATTACAAGATTTAAGTAATTGGGATTAAAAGTAATATTAAGAGTATATTATCTATTTTTACTAAAAGCTATTGATACATCAATATATTTATACAGATGAAAATCATTAATAATGTCATTTGGGTTTTTTTTATATAAATGCAAATATAAATTAGCTAAATTACTTCTAACAGTTCCACCTTGTTGTAGGCTTTAAATTTGTTTATATAAATTATCTTTAAAATTGATATGATTTTCCTTGAGGACTAAATTAATAAGAATGTTAAATTTTTGTGGAACTAAATATCACTACTTAAATCATATTTATTATAATTTTCTAATGGAATTTTAATATCACTAATATTAATTGAATTATTCTCAAAACCGTCACTGTGCATACAATAAATATCTTTGTTTTTCAAGTAATTGATAAGGTTATTTCTATTATAATACTAATAATCATTAATAACATTTTTAAATAGATTGTAAAATGTAATAATTTATACTTATATATATATATATATATATACACATAATCACTGAAATTTTAAGTATTATTTGTTTTCTACTATACGTGAAATGTCTTTATACTACAAACAAAAGTAGTGATGTATAAATTGTGTTTTAGAATTTTCGTTTACCTCTTCTCTTTACTTAAAAAAAGTGAACAAAATCAAAAAATTTAAAAAGCTAAATTTTAAAAATTTTAAAGGCAAATTTTAATTTTTTATTAATAAAATATCAATTAAATGTTTACCAAATATATAGTAGTTTTGTAAAGAACAATCAAGTAATTACATTTCATTAATATAACAATTCATTATTCTTTTTATTTGTAAATCTTACTAATAAGAATAAATAAATAAATTCTGAATTTGATAAAAAATTTTGACAATGATAGTTTTAAAAAAAAAAAATTAAATATCATACGAATTTTTTATCTTTAAAATAAATCAATAGGATAAGCAAAATTTGATACCTATAACTTTTTATATAATTAGCTCTTTTTATAAGTACATACCAAAAATATGGTCAATTGAATTTTATAACTCCAAATACAAAAAAATAATATAATCTACACACAACTCTTTTTCATCCCTTTTATCAATTTATGCTTGTATAAATAGAGCTTTTTTGTGATGTATGAAGTGTCTTACAATGAAACAAATTTCATAACCTCACTAATAAATTTTATTTAATAAAAAATGAGATGGTATCATTTTATCATAATAAAAAAATGAGATGGTCGTATATCATTTATTTCTTATGTCATTGCTTATATAATTATTTACCTTTTTATTTAATCAAACATTACAGAGTTGAATTGTCTTATATTTTTAATTTTATTAATTAAGGATATTGCAAGATGAATTCATTTTAGATATATTCATGAGAAAACTTTAAAAAACAAGGATTTTACTAATATTGCGTGGCATAGAAAAGGGCTCTTCATTTTTAACTTAATCGAAACATTTAAAGCAGATTTTCATTCCAATGAAAAGGTAAAAAAAAATCCTTCCAATTTTAAGGCAAAAATAGAGCAATTTATTTTTCTAATTTTCACCAATAACAAGCAAGATTAACGTAAAAATGATATAAAAGTAACAGTAAATTCACTAGAAATTTACTCAAGAAATTTTGCTTCTTGATTGTTCCACAGAGTCAGCGCCATTGGTTCCATTTTAGTCGTTGGAATCGATTTTAAAGTCTATGACAAGGGTAACAAACAAACTTATTTCATTCAATGACCTTTCGCAATTGCCCTCGCAATGAATTTGTGGCATTTTTAAATTTTGCATACAGATAAATTCTCTTTATTCGTATATATTCCATCCTACATACTTGGGCAGAATCTGAATTTGAACCCCTAACTTGAGGCTTATGGATATAAAATAAAATTTTTGAACGTAAGTGGTGCACGAAAAAAAAAGAAATAACTTTTCCTATTCATGGCACTTTCTAATGGGCATTTAAATGGGTTCATAAGCAGACATATGGATGCTTTAAGCATCGTTGAAAATGAATTAAAAACTTTTTAAACCTTATCGAAGAATTTAATTCTTATCTTTAGCTTTGTCTTGTGATTCCCCAAGTTTCAATTCTTTTGAACAAACCAAAATTATATGAATTATATTTGGTAATAATAAGATCACCACGATCTCAGTTCCAGATAAACCAAACATTGCCATATGTTTAAAAAATATAATTCCATTTGCAATTTCTTGCACTCTAAATGTACCCTCTTAATTTTAAAATTTATATAAGATACATATGAGTTAATGCACTACGAAACAAGCATAAATTGGTAATATGATAATTATTTCAATCAATATTGTCCTGGATTTTTAATAGAAAAATTTCCCTCGCAATTTTATTTTATGGAATTCTTTACACATTTGCATTGTGGAAGGATTAGTGAAATGTTTAAGAAAAAAGGATCATGAAAATTATGTTACGAGACAAGATATTATATTTATTGAATATATAACATTCTTTTATAAAATCCCTGAGTTTGTAACTGAGCATATAAAAATAATTAAACGGATAAAATGTTTGAAACAAGGGTTAAGATAACAACAATCACATATTATTTTACTCAAAGCAAAACCATATTTAATCTTCTACAATAATTTTACTGTAATGATCATTTGCTAATTCTAAAACAAATATTTTATTTCTTAATATTTTAAAATATGTTTTATACATTATAGCTTCACCTGGCTAAATCTAATATTTAGTTTAAGATATCGCGTTATAATACTAAACTAAACTCGGTGGCGCAACAGCCCATGAGAGCTAAGGCCTACTGTATCCATCTTAGTTTTTGTGACCTTGGGCACTGAGGTGCATGAGCATATGTTCCGGTCAGGTGGTCAGTCTGATTCAAAGCCTCTAGTGTTTAGTTCCCAAGCAAGCGCAAGCTTCGTACTCATTTATCGATCCACTGAAGTGATGGAAGGCTGAGTCGACCTTGATCAGCATGGGGTTTCAAACCCGGAGTTGTGACGTGGAAGCGCGATACAATACCACTCAGCCACTAGGCTTCACATTATAATACACTAGTGTTAAAAATTAAGAGAGTTTTTAGGTATGGTCGATTATCTCTAAAACTACTTGAGAGATTTTATTGAAATTTGGTTTGTACTACATAGGGTTGCTAGAATTTTAAAAAAACATTCAACAGTTGCAATATGCATACATGATTGTGCGTAACATACATCGGAGTCAGAAGGTATGAAACGGTGGTTGCAGAATCGAACAAAAAATGGGTTAATGGGGGATATGGCCTCATCTCACAGATATATAGGCCTCGCAGCGTTATTTTGTATTGGAAATAAGGGAAATAATATTCCGCTCGTTAAGCATCGCTGTTTTCAGGCGTTGAAAGGTTTTTTGAGAGAGGTTGCAATTACCCTCTCCAGAGCATCCATAACATGCTCTATAGGGTTGAGGTATGAAGATCTGGATGGCCAATCCATTCTATGAATATCCTCACTTTCCAGAAATTCGTCAACCATTTTGCTCTATGAGACCTCGCGTTGTCATCCATTAAAATCAGTTTAAAAATTAACCAACTGCACCACTGAAAAGTCAAACATAGGACACCAAGACCTCATTCCTGTACCTTCAGCAGTCACAGTTGCTCTTTAAGACATGGAGGTGTGTGCTGCCATCGAACGTGATAGCTGCTCAGATCACCAAGCCTCCTTTATCGTAATAGTCCATTTCTTGGACACTGGAGGGTAACTAGAGGGTCTCTGGTTCTCTCCATATGAATATACGACGAGAATCACTGGTTAAGCTGAACTGGCACTCATCAGTAAGGAGAACGATCACCCATCGATTCATGCTCTTATCTCTATGATCTTGCACAATTTTAGAATGACTCTTATTCGCAGAAATGAGCGGAATGCAAACAACAAGTTTTGTTGAAAACAGCCCTCTCTCATGAAGTCTTCTGGAAGGAGTCACCCTTGAAATTCGGGTTCCTATGCCGCATACTACTCACGATAGAGCTGAGAAGCTGCAGCATCCCTGTTACGCCTCGCTATAATGGACAACTGTCGATCTTCTTTGAACATCGGGGCTCTTGGATAAACATACCCTGACTTTCTCTGCATGGATCCGATACCCTAAAATTGTTTCCATAAGTTGAACTCGACGCTGGGCGTTAAATTGAGCTCTCTACAAATCTGGATCTGCAATGGCCTGCTTCTGGCTCACCCAGAATTCACCACCTCATTCCATCATCTAAGCATTGGTAGATACCAATTTTCACTATTTTAACTTTCATTTAAGTTATTGCTGCAAAAACTCCAAGAAATTCTGCTAGGTGTGCTAGCGAACGAAATGCGGGATTTGATGTGAACGCTTAAAAATCCTGTTCCTCGACTAGAGCTCTTTCCCCACACACGTATACTCTTACTTATTTGATGTACAAGATTTGCATCATTGTTTCGAAGCAGTATTTTTACATTTCGTTCAATTATTTTCATGAAATTCAGCAAAATATACTAATTCTCCTAATTTTGAACACCAGTGTACATGCAATTTATTTTATACTATATTTGACAATAAATTCACGATGTTCATTTAATTTTCGTTTCTAGCTTTTATTTATCTTATCTCTTTCAGAAGAAAAGTTAGCTTATTTTATTATATATTTTCTTTTAAAGTTAAATTTTTCTTAAAGTTTTTGACTGGATAATGTTTTGAAGAACTAAATTTCATATACTTAACGCCCGCATCTTTATTACTTTTTTTACAATTATCCTCACATATATTTTATTACTTTAACAGTACCTTATATTTGCATTTATTAAAGAAACAAAAAAAATCCTAGACTCTTTTTATTCAAAGCACGTTATTGTAAAAACATATTTACTCCATTTTAAAAAGAAATGGTTCCATTAACAAAACTGACTAGTATTCTTAAAATATATACCTTTACATTTATATTTGTTAAAGAAATTATACTACTATACATATAAACAAAGCTTAAATCACTATTCACACCAGTTATAAAACCATCTTCGACATATTTCTGTTCTTCTGAAAAATAGTAGAATATTGGTTCTAAAAAGAAAAAAAAAGATAAAACACACATTCCAGAATTGAAATGGACTGCTCGAAAGATTTAGCGATAGAAGAACTTAAAAACTGAAGAATGAAAAAATTTACCCATTTTGCTTATTTTCCTTTGAGTCCTTTTCACTGTCGGAAATATTTGATAAAATTCATTCGTGCTTTGAATAATAGTAAAAAGTGTTTATGGAAAAAGTAGTAAATGGTAGAGATTTCTTAAAAAATTGGAAAGAGAGACCTCCTAAAATTGACATTTTGCAAACTGTATTTGACAATAGAAGAGCAGGCGAAAAATAATATTCGAAAGAAGGATTATTCAAAGTTTAGAATAGGAAATTTTAAAATATTACTAGTGAAGATTTAGAGTTTTTCAATACATAGTGATTAATTTCTTTTTCCAGTGAAATATGTGAATAAAATGCAGTATTTCTTGCATTTAATAAAGAAATAAAAAGGCTTTTTTTTGTTTGTTATACTCCTGTCATTATATTACATAACAGAAATTTAAACATTATGAAGATACAATTCCGATATCACATTACAAATAAAAATATCCGGCAAACATTAATGTATAAAAATATTATACTATAGATTATGAACCAAGTAATTTAATAATTATAAGCACCCTGCAAAGTACTAATAATCATTCCTATATATTTATAAGTCTTATTAATAGAATCTGAAAATCAAATAATACCTATTACGTGCGCGTTTCTTACAAAGTAAATCTATGAATATAAAAAAATAAATTATATCAATCAAATTTATATATTTCTATTTTAAAAATTTTAAATCCGTCACTTAGAGGAAGAGAGAGAGAGAGAGAGAGATTCTACTTCGAGTATAACATAATGAGAAATATTATACACTGAATCATTAAGCTGGTCTTTTTTTAAATAATTAATTATTAATGATAAAAATTAATAAGCATTTGGAAAAATGAAATAATATGTAAACTACTAATTTATAATATGATTTATCTAAGTAGACTAAAAGTTAGGATGGGACCAAATTTAGAAATCTGTTCTTCAATTTTGAAAAAAATATTTGAAATATTATCTCTATCTAACGCAGCTTTTTTAAAGCCATGATTAGTTGAAATTTACAAATATTTCAGATTACATATGACTTAATAAAGATAAATTTAATATTTAAATGCCTTTTCTAAAACATTACACAAACTGTAAAATCTTAAATCATGGTACACTATGATTCAAAATCAGTACTTTTGAAATTTTAGACCGGCTTGGCTATTTAATATTTTGCGTTATTGTTTTGAAAAAAAGGAATAGGAACTTTAAAAAAATCAGATAATAGTTTGGTATGCTTTTAAAATTAGTATATATGTGTGTGGGGGGGGGGGATCCAACTTGAACAAAGAAACATTCTAAACACGATCTGTATATATATGGGTGTGTGTTTGTGTATTGTGTGCGTGTTCGCGTGTGTGTTTGTGTCTGTGTGTGTATGAGGGAGAGAAAGATAGAGAAATAAAATATAAAATACATCTAAGAAGATGAGAGAATATATAATAAAAACAAAGCACAAAAATCAGAAGAAACATATTAAATATTTAAAAGGAAGGAGAAGGTAATACAATTAAACACAAATTGAAAAGGAGCACAGTGAGTAAAAAAACAATTTCAGACTTAGAACCAAATAAGTGGGATTAAACTAGTTTGATGGTACCAACCTTCGAAATTTGTGACTCGGTGGAACAATAAAAAAATTCAAAACAGAAAATAAACAAAAACAAAAAAATCCAAACGGTAAAAGGGTACTGTGAGATAAAACTCTGAAATAAAGGAATGAGAAGTTTCCCAATTTAAGTTTTACATCATCTCATAAATTCTTAAAGAAAGAACTTTAAAAACTATACTCGCAGCACTTTTCAAGGAAATAGGATATACTTGCACTTTCTGAAAAGATTGTAAAGCCACTGTTACCTAGGTAAATATCCAAAGCATACAAAAACCAATAGCGTATACTAACATAAAACAAAGGAGATGCATCCCAATGAAACATGGTTGGTAGAGAGAACGAGAGAATACAAACACACATATATATATATATATATATATATAGTATAGCGTTATTGAAAATTATATTTATAATATCATCAAAACCTTTTGAGTACATCACGAATTCTGATTTGTCTACCATTTTTAATTACTTTGATGCATGAATACAAAAATCATTAGTAAAATACATTACTGTTTGAAACACATTTTTTTTCTAAATGTGCGCTAATTATTCATCGTTTTAGTTCAAAAATTTAGTTTTACGTAGAAATTTTGTAATAAATTTTTAAAAGCAGTTATTTATTTTATTTTTATCAAGATCGTTATAAATATCAAAAAAGTTTAAATTAGTTGCATGCTTTTTTTCAAAACGCTGTAAAAAGATTCGGTGTACCTTCAGTTTTATTTATTTTATATATATAGTAAAATCAAATCTTTGAAACACACAAAAAAAATATTAGCTTGGAAAATATAACTAAAACTAAATCGAAACTACCTTGAGTAAAAAGTAGATTTTAAATGTTTAAAAGTCTCTTAAAACATATCTACATCAAACATCTCTGTACTTCTAAAAAGTAAATATATTATTCCTTGTTAGGAAATAGTAATACAATTACCTAAAAGAAACTTTTTAAACTATTAATGACGTAAAGCGTCTAATCCTATTCAATAAGTTTGTCTTTGTCGAAAAAAGCAGTGAATAGTTTAGATTAAAAAGTAAATCTTTTATTCATCGTAAGTAGAATTAATAGAGTTGTGTGTTAGAAGAAAAGCCTTAAATGTGTAACTTAATATAAACTTCGAACTTAGCATAACAATTTAATATCTTATTTGGTGCATCAAATTTCTTGCTGTTAAAATATATAGCGAATAGGTTTGATTATTATTCGAAAGATATTGTCTCTCGAGCTATAGAAAGAAAAGTAATAGAATAAATGAGTTTTAAAAAATAACAAGTAAAATACAAAAATTCTTTTGAAGTCAATTCCTACTTTGAATGGATGAATAGAAAGTATTTTATTAACGATTGAAAATTTTAATAATTTATATATATATATATATATATATATAGGGAGAGAGTGAACTAATAGTAGGAATTGAAAAAGAGCAGTTTTTGTCTGCATTGTTGTAACAACGCACACACGGTTTGGCTGAAAAACCGGTTTTCGAAGCCAACTTTTGTCATTGTTTTAACAATTACAGCAATAGAGACGAACATTGTTACATCAATGGAGACAAACCCAAGTTGGTGTCTAAAACCGATAATTAATTTAATTTAATTAATTAACCGGTAATCAATGAATTAATATTTGAAAAAACTGTATTAGCATCAAGTGACATCCACTACAAGTTTTAAAAAAATTTATTTGAACTTGATAGGATGAATAGAAAGTATTTTATTAACGATAGGAAATTTGTGAACAAGATAAATATATATAAATAAATATATAGAGAGAGTGAGCTAATAGCAGGAATTGAAAAAGGAAATACATATGTCTTAAATTTAAAATACAAAATTTCTTGCTTCATTTTTAAGTGTTAGAAACATTTTCAATATTAATAAAACAGAAACTCTCTCATTTGATTCAATGATATAACTTCTTTCATAACTCTTTTATATTAAATTATGAGTTTACTTTAGCGTTTCTCAAACTGTGGGGCGCGCCCCCTAAGGGGTCGTGACAACTCTACAAGGAGGGCATGATCATATTGAAAAGCCTAAAGCAAATGATGATTTAAAAAATTATTAATTTACTGAAAATAATAAAAAATATATTCTGCATAATAAAAAATAAAATACACATTTACACTGATGTAATACACTTAAAAATGTATCAGTACTGCATAAAGTGTTTTTATAATTAAAATAACAGTGTTAAGTTAAAAAGAAGTTTAATAATTACCAGCAACCCCCCATGGGATAGTTACATATATATATATATACAAAAATTATAATTCTTATCTTGATAATTAGTACGTTTTATGATTAATCCCTAAACTGTGACTAAAAGTTACACGATTCGCTCCCCAACGCCAACGTAGGCGCGCTCATGTGATGTACAGGAGGGGGGGGGGAGAATAGGAATAAATAAGCAAATAATCTGAAATAAGTAAATCCTTTTCAAGCATATTGTCAAGGTCCTTTTATTGCATTCCAAAGCCTTCGGAATAATTTTATGGATAGCAGTGCACAGAAAAGATCGTTCTTTAAAAAGACGTATATATACATCCGGGGCAATTAACACTTTGACTGAGCGAGACGATATGACACTTAAGATGTTAAAGTCGTATTGTAGCTTTAGTGCTTCAATGTACAGTATTATTGAGTTCAATACATTGTTATTGTTTGGAGGAGGGCGCTATGAAATTGATGAGTAAATATGGTGTCGCAGATAGTGTAACTTTGAGAAGCACTGGTTTACTTAGATGTTTAATGTAGCATGCTATTCATATTTTGCTTACATTTATGAGTTAAAATAATGTAAGATTTTTTTATCGTTTCCTTGAAAAAGATATGCTTGGCTTGAAAAATCTGTTTACATTGCATCTCTTTTAGGACTTTTGAATATGAATCTAAAGAAGTACGACTTTTGGAATTCGACCAGAAAATTTATGTTATCCATAAAGATCTTAATACATATCACCTCAACAGTAAGCAACAAATAATACTTGGCTTATTGATACTTCATTCTTTTGAACTAAGCAAATATTATTCATCATGTTTAGATTTAGTTTGTAAACTTATACAATAAATTAGATATGATACTAGACAATAAAACAAGCAAGAACTTTAATATATTGTATGATATATAGTAGTGGTCCCGAAACTAAGGGCCACGGACTAGTAACGGTCCGTAGATCAAATGGTTCCGGACCCCCTGAGGAACATTAAATTATTTATATTATATTTACAGTGGTGTATTTTTTTCGGGTTTGTGCAATTTTCCATGGAAATCCTTTTGTATTCATTTTTTCGTGTAACTGTATTTTATTTTGAAGGCATGCTTCAATGAAATAAAATTAAAATTATTAAATCAAAACGATTTAAAATATAAACAATAAACGCCCCACAACCTCAGTGTAGGCCATCTGTTTGGCTCACTAGGAATATTCTTGTGGTTTTTATTTTTATGTCAAGATAGCTTTGAATATAGATTTCGTAAAATGTATCACAATATTACAGCTTATGCAATACTGAAATCTTTTATCAGCAAAACTTGTTTAGTTTAGTTTTGTTCATGTGTATGTGATGCTTTCTCCCAAAATGAAATCGGGATTTTTTTTCATGCTTATGCACTTTTTAAAATGACATTACGGGTGATTAGTAAAAAATAAATTATTAGCTTCTTACAAAATTTGACAATCATGATTTTGAAATTATTGAATACTTCCATGAAGCAAAATGAATACTTTCTTTTTAAGGTTGATTGAATTTATAGACTCAAGATCCATGTTTGACCAAGCTGTTTAAAAAATTGAAACTTTTCAATTGATTTATAATAAATCCCTTGATATTTTTTCTAGGGTAAGATACTTTTTTGTTTCAATGTTTAAAAAAATTGCTTGATTGAATGATGTTGATATACATTTAATTACTAATTAATCATTTTAATGAATTGAAATAATTTTTGCAATTATTTATGTAACAGTCATTTAACACTAATATGAAAATTATATAATTAAAAACAAATAAGAATACCATTCATAAAAGAACACAGGATTTCTTTAAAAAAAATAATAATCTGCAAAAAAAACTTTAAAAAAAAAATTTTTTTTTTTGAGAAATATTGACAATAATATTTATTTATATTTTGGAAAAAATTATTTTAATAGAACAAAAAAATCATTAATAACACATAGGTTTTCGAAAAACCCTTAGTAGTTAAAAATAAATTTCTTTACTAATAAAATCTTGATATTCAGGTGGATAATTTTGAACAGTTAAATATTACATTATTTATGCTTAATTTTCAACATATTTCTAACCAGACAAGTTTAGCAATATGCATTTTTTGTTTGGTCACAAATTTTTTCAATTTTCTGCTTAAAGTTTATGGAATACTTTTGTATATTCAGTTCTAACAACAGCAGGCATTTTATTTTTATGCTTTTTTCCCCCTTTTCGCGTATTAATTAATGTACTAACTTTCAAAGTATACCTTTAATAATGCGATATAATGTAATGCCATAGAGTAATTTCTCTTAGTTTTACTTTATTGTAGGAATAATTAATACGTTCCTCAACTTTATGTATTTTTATGTCAATTATTTAGTTTTATATGTTATTCTTTTTTCATAAAAGATTTTCATAAATTGCAATCATTGAAAATGATTTTTCTTGTGAGGCTTTCATTAAACCTTATCTTCAATAAGGGAAAAAGGGAGTTAACTCAGATATTGAAGTATGGAAAGTTTTATTTTACAGTGATGGTACATCCGGGTATGTGTCATTTGCAAAGGGTATACTATACCAAAAAATTGATATCTCTATTCAAATTTTTCCAGGGTTCCAGCTTTCAAATGTTATGTAAGAAATAAGATTTAACTTTTGCAATGTCGACTACAAAATGTGCGAAAATTTATTATTAAACTAGGTTTTTCTAAGGAAAGTTTGCAAGGGATAACTCGATGCAAATATATTCAGAAACATATTTGTGCTTTAAACGTTTTACTATTATTTTCATTACAAAAAAAAAACTTATTTATTCACATTTTATTATTGTAACTTAACAAATTTTTCTTTATCTTATTAATAAAAATCTTATATTTTCCTACAGAAACACATGATTTATCTATACCTAAGCGAAAAGTAATCCATTAATTTCACTTAATAATATTGAAGTTCTCATTAAAAAATAATTCAATGTCTGAGGACGTTGTATTTTGTCTTGTTAAAAAAAGTTATTATTTCGTAATAATATTTTAAAATAAAAAAAATTGAATAACTTTCAACTAAATACATTAGATTTTTTTTTCTCTGAGTAAATATTCAATTTTGAATGTAAAAAAGGTATGATACTTTTTAGAAATCTAGGTAATAATAAAAACTTTTAATCAGGTAAATGAAAAAAAAATATTTTAAAAGTCCTTATTTCAATTTAAAAAAACCAACATTACATGTTTTTAATAAATGGTAACTAAATTAATATTTTCATCCTAATATGAATTTTAAAACATTTAATGGAGAAATTTAATTTTAGATGATTTTTAATAATCAAAATTAGCAAATTCACACCAAAATTCATAAATTGATTAATAAGTTCAAAAGGTGAAAATTCGTATTAAGTATTAAGTTACAGAAGAAAAGAAAGAACGTAATATAAATAAAGTTTACCTTGGTGGCATCTGGGCTTCTGAGAGTATGGCACAGCATACAGCAACAGCCAAAAAACCAAAGAACATTCGAAAACTGATTCCACTGTCCATTTTTGATTGGATGTTTGGCTTTTCAATTCTATAATTAAAAATAAATATTAAAATTAGTACAATACGAAACATACCTCAAATGTTACCCAAAAAAATAATAAAAATATGACTATAAATTTTTTATTTCAAACATAATGTGATTAATTACTTTTTCTATATACATTCAAAATCTCAGAATTTTACATTTCATCTACAGATTATTCTTAATTATTATGTGTAATTAAAACAAACGTGGAAAATAGGTAGCGAGAACAATGGCAATATTAGAATACATTTTTCTCCCTTTTTCTTCTCCTTTCTGTTCTAAAATTCATTTCATAACATAATAAGCATTCGAGTTTTCTACATTAATGTGAATTCTAAATATTTATATCATCTTACTTTGAACACTTTTTTAAAAATTTATACCGACACTGGAAATGCACTTCAAGTTGATTATTACAAAAAAAAAAAAACGTTTTAGACATTTAATTAAGTGAAATAATCTTTTGCGCCTCTTAGCAGATTCTATTTTCCCACAGAATGAAACACTTAAGAATCGATTATTCTTTGTTTAACCTAACCTTTAAGCATGAGGATATTTTCTTTTGAAATTTTATAATGAAGAGTTTTTATCCTTTTAATGATGTTAAATATTAAGTCCCCTGCATTGTAACTGAAGAAGCATCTCTAGAAAATCATCTTTGATGTAAAAAAGTATATTTATTCAATTAATAGTATATTCCCTTTGATTAAAAGTAAGCTGTATGTACAATTCTAAGCTTAAGCGCTAAGTTTTTGCGTTTTGAAGTGTATGGAAGATAGGTAAAAGAAGATGGGATTTTTTCTCACCTCTTTTGACTAATCGATTTATATTTTCAAAATAAATTAAAAATATTTTTCCATGAATTAAATTCATTGCATACATACGAAATTACAGCTTACAAAGAGCTTTATATGCGATATTTTTTCATTAAATCCTTCATTACAGTAATTAAAGTTTTGCATCCAAGCAGATCGTTATAATTCTTACTTCAATAATAATTATTTTTCATAATTCTTCAATAATAATTATTTTTCTTATTACTTCAGTAATAATTATTTTCTTATTACTTCGATAATAATAATAATACTATAAATCAGAGCAATTAATGGGCTTAAAATAAAAAATAACTAAACATTTATCATTTGAAATAGTATAAAATCTTAAAGATGCATTAAATTAAATTTTAATTAATTATATGAAGTATAATTTTTTAACGTGACTTTCTAATTTACATTTTAACATATCATCGCTTGGTTATGTCACCAAATTTGAATTTACTAACTGTAAGCTATATAAATCTATCGTGTATAACAATCCCATTAAAACAAATATGCAACGATGAAAATAATATATATAAATTATACGCAAAACATATATAAAGGTTAATTATAATTAAAATTTCATAAAATGCCCTAAAAAAGAGCCATTAGTCAGAATGGTTTCAAATTTGAAATGAATTTATTTTAAAAAGGGTTGAAACAGTATGGTATAAGGAAAATTTTCTAAGTGTATGGATAGATCACACTCGGCATAACGAAAGTAATTTTGGCTACAAGTGGCATTTTGAATCGAATTATGACTGCTTTAGCAAGAATCGCACATTAAATCAACGGTTCAACTCACATGTTTGTTTCGTTTTTTTTGACAAAAAAAGGACTTTTCCAAGTCATTAAACAATTACGACATTATTAGTGAAAAGCTTATGCACCACGACAAGATCGTACTATGTTGGATGAGAAAAATTAGTTTTTAACTGTCCTTAGGACAAAACCCACATAAAAAGCAACAATGAAAACTTCAATATTTTGTTTCTTTCAGCAGTATCGTTTCATTTTTAACAGTGGTTCTCTTTTTAAAAGTGGAACTTTAATTATAATCACCCTGTTCATGTGCATGTGTAGTTGCGTACATTTTTAGTCAAAATATGTATTGTTATACACTAGAATTATCAATATTTTTAATAAAATTTTTCTACAAAAATTGATGCTTATACTTCATTATATATTAATTTCGACAAGATGCTGTTATGTATATTAATTTTTTTAAAAATTTGAATAATAAATTTTAATTTTTAATTTAGTTGTTATTTTAGATAACTTTCTCTTAACTCTAAGCGGTAAATACTTACAAGGGAAACTAAAATAATTTTTTTTTCTATTCTAATCTGAAACACAGAAGAACTTTACACAGACTTACATTTTTCAGCAAAATTTTATTTTAAAGTAGCACAAACTATATTGCTGAGTGTTATATAAAGCAAATGCCACGTACAGTCCACACGGTCAAAGGAAATAAAGTAAAAATCACAGATATTTTTATCAAAAATTTCGTCCAATAAAAGCGTTGTCTGAAAGGATGCAGGCGTAAAAGCATTGTGGAATTCGTAACGCGATTTGAAATGTATGTGGTATAGTCTTATAATGTAATTTTACTTTTTGGTGAGAAGGCCATATTGAACACTAAAAAAGCGTTCAGCTGTTCTCCTTCCAAGCTTTTTCTAACAACTGCCACGTTTTTTATCTGCCCTTGCATGGAAAGAGTGCTTTTAAAAGCTTTCTTTTTGTGTACCGAAAGAAAAGAAAAATTATTAGACCCAATAAGCTATACAGAAAAAAAGAGAATCGGAACACCCAGACGTGAGGTCAGTTACTGTGACGTATAAATTAACCTAAGTGAATATTTCTAGATAGGGAGAGATAAATGATAATTATCGCCTAAAGCTTTCAGAATTTAGAAACTTAGTGAAGTTTTCAAGATGGTTATTCCTTATCAGGTTAATCTTTTTTTCTTCCAGCGTAATCTTAAATTTGATAATCCTAATTTATCTCTGCCTTTTTACCTCATCAAGTATTTTCAATAATGTAATTATCAGTGCATAGTAATTTCGAAGAGTAATTTTTTTTCCTGTGAGAAAAACCACTTTGAAAGTTAAACTATCTGTATCTTATTTAATTGTTATTTTGGTTTCGTATATATTTCCTGCATTCGAACAAAAATGCTAAAAATAAATGAAAATAGTATTCGATTGCTGAGATTTGAACGTTTTAAAATAAATAAAGGAAATTATTTTTATGGATACAATATAGTGCAGAGTCAGTTTGCAAAATGTAACAAATGTTATGCAATTAATCTTTTTGAACAAAATTTCTTGACTTATTCAATTTAATGATCATAACTAAAAGTTTTAATCTATCTCTGATTATAGAAAAGTTTAGAAAAGACTACAACTGGCTGAAGCATTACCGTTGAAGGATGTTATAGACTTTGAGTATGGAGATCGCACGTCCGAAAACAATACACAATGCCAAACTTATGCAATTTATACAACAATAATCAATTTAATAACATCATGCACAAGTAATGTTTTAAAACGTAAATGAAAAGAAAATCGCTTAAATTCCTTTCTCTCAATTATGTTCAAAATTTGATAATTTAAATTAACTAAGCAAAAAAGGAGAGTATTAATAAAAGAATATCTTGGTTCTTATTCAAAATGTGCAGAATTGTACTTCTTTCCTCTTCGTTCTTTAAGAACACCACGTTTAGGGGAACAATTTTTAGGAATTCTTACAAGAACATTTTACAAGAATTCTTACAGGAATATTTTACAAGAATTCTTACAGGAATATTTTACAAGAATTCTGATAAGAACACTTCTTCAAAGATAAATAAATTCTTACCACAAAGTACAGGGTTTTACTTAGCCTCTGTAAATGATATTAAAATGATGCAAAATTTTTGACACTTACAATGTAAATTTATTGAAATTTCTTAAGAGTTTTTTCATGCTGTTTTTCAAAAATTCTGTTTAATTTTCAATGAATGTTTTTAACAATATTCTATGTTTACTAAGAATAATTAGCGATATGACCATCTAATTTAAAAAGAAACATCTGTAACTATTTTTCCAAACATTGTATGGTATATTTGTAGACTAATATCAAATTAATTTAGCAGAAACATTTAAGTTTAGAGTTATCTAAAGTGCTAAAGATCCTTCAAAATTTAATTACTATTCATCGTAAGAAGCAAAAAAGTGTTGGATAAAATTTTATAAACTATTTTTTTAAAAAATGATGCTGATGAGGAATAAATGTTCGGAATACACACCTAAATAATCAAAAATTTTAAAAACTACAACATGTAATTTCCTAAGTATACAATATTTTCCTGTAATATTCTAATCGAAACTTATAATTTTGCTACAAATATTCTCAAAGATAACAATTGTTGATAATTAATATTTGTATCAACTAATAAATTAATTCACTTGTTAATAATTAGATTAGCTGTCATCTTGTAAGCAAGCTATCAGAGATGCAAGGTTTTCAATCAAGCTTTGAGCTCATTCACAAGCGTTGATCCAGGTGCAAATGATAATGTTTAATTAAATTACCTGTCAAAACAATATGCCTTATTAGCCAAAGTTTCTTAGCTTGCATCCTTGAAAAATCAAAGAAGCGCTTTGAAATCTGTCCGAAATGCCATAATGCATAATGTAGAATTTTGCTTATCCAAGCAACTTGCGCGCTTTTTCATTAATGATGTGGACATTGTTTTTCTAGCTGAGCATAAGCAAATAGATTTTTTTAAAAAAATTGTGCGTCAATATTAAGGCAATAAAAAGCATAATGTCAGCATTTATATCATTAATCAAATATATATATTTAAAGGTGTTTATAGGTAAATTTATTACCAAAGAAATTAATGGAATGTTTTATTAGAAGAAAAATTAACTTGATTAAGTGTTAGATTGTCTTATCATGGTATGAGTCATTTACCAGTAGAAAAGCCCGTATATATCGGAAGCTGAAAGATTTTAAATGAAATATTTTCCTGTGATAAAAATATTAATATCAGAAATTTAATTAATATTTTTAATTAATTATATTATTTTATTTACTAAGTAACGATAAATATTTTCCGAACATGGATTGAAGATCTAACCTGAAGATGTTCAACCTTTCCTCAAACATACAGTTATTGGAAGATTTTGAATGGAATGAAAAGAGTAATTAAAAAAAATACGAAATACTGACAATATTAAGATCATTTAGTCTCGAAATTTACAAGGAAGGAAACTAAGTTCTTAAACAATTATTTGAAAGTTTCAAAACAAAAAATAGTGGTCTCATGATTGTTTAAAAGTCAAAAGTAATTAGACCCAGTTTATTTAAACCATTTCTTCGATTAAATCGCTTTCTCATATAATTATTCCACCGCAACAAGGACGCAGATATCTGCTGCTACAGTGCTCAAAAGTCTTCGCAATAAAGAACCCTAAGTAAGTGGACTCCCGGTATATATCTTTCTTAGCTGACAAAAAGAAGTTACCTTTTATATTATAATGTCACGTTGCTGGACTGGATAATAATGAATTTCAAAGGCGAGTGAAAAATATCACTGTTATCCGGTTTAAAACTGAAGAGTGATTAAGGTCGTTTGCAAATCTGAAGGCAATAAGGCACCAGATACCATTGTTGAAAAAATGTAGTTGGAGAGTAATTGGGCTAAAATATTCTCTTTGGTCTCACTGATCTACAAATATGTAGTCTATGGAGAAAATCTGATTGTTGTGGAAGGATTTTAAATTACACCCGCAGACATTTCCGTCAAGCATACTACGCCTAACAGACCAATAAATGAAAGAAATTGCTCCGGAAACTGGGAGAATCCCAAAAAGAGTCTGAGGAAAGGACGTTCTCAAAATTATGGTAAGAAAAAGCATATCCTTCAGTCGTTGGAACAAATGTACGTAACATACAATCAGAGGATATCACAAATTTAAGGTGATTAAAATTAATCATGTTGCTTTAATTCTAAAACGTCACACCAATAGTCTTTGGTAGAAAGGCACAGATCTGTCTATTGAATAGAGACGACCTAATATTTCAGGTAATATGGTAGCCTTTTTTCAATGTAGTGATGCTGCTGGTAATACATTCATCCTAAAGATGATAATACACAATCTCCCCAAGCTATGCTTAGTGATAAATATCTTACGGAACAAATTTTGGAGCAATGTCAAGTTCATTTTGTAAACCGTAATCTCTTAAAGCATTATTTGGCGTATTTTTACATCTTTCTGAATTCAGCAAACAATGCTAAAAAGTGATTGTCTTAAACTCTCCTTGAGATCATTAAATAAGCTGGAATAAGGTTTGCGCCATGTATGAATATCACTTCAGTTACAACGTCCGATAACTTAATTGGTAGTATGGAGCATCAATATCCTCACTCCGTTACAAATGCGGATGGATACATTTCTTAATAAAACCCATTCATTAAATTTCTTCAAAAAATTGGTGACATATATTTTATTAGAATTTTTGTAACATATATATATAATTCTTTATTTGCAAATCAAGCATTTTGCGAAAATCATGGTAAATTCAATCAATAATCCTGTTTTTATTGTATTTTATTTTCTAATCAGATTTAAAAGACAAATTGTGAACAGTAATTTTCAGTAGTCATGGTAAGTGTATAGAGTTCTGTCCGGAATAGTTACGAAGCAACTCTCATTGCGAAATTCACCAAACTACTTCATTTTCCTTTCTCTGAAACCCTAGATAAAAAAATGGTTTGAAATAATTCTGTAAGGAATTTATACTTCAGCATCTACACAATTATCTGGATTAAAAAATTTACTACTACTAAGTATCTGTTTTAATACTCTTAGAGGAATACCCTTATTTTGTAAACAGAAAATTATATTTTGACTTATTGAAAAGAGTCTTGTTAGTCATTTTTAGTTCATTTTAAAGATGTGTATTGTAATATACAAATACCCTGATTCGTATGGAAAAGCTTATTTGAAAAATTACACTATAGTTTTATATAACTCAACATTTCAAAATTTCACGACTGTCATTTATTTAATCTCAAAAATGTATATTAAAAAATATTGCTGACACATGGATTTTTGGGAAAAAATTATGAAACAACTTTGAAATGCTTTGGCATATTAAATTAATGAAAAAACGAAAGAAATGTTTCCTGTTTTAATTGGTACTACTTACATATTATAATAATATTTTCACAGAAGTATAGCATTAATTAAATCACATTCGTGAATACCTTTGATAAATGTTGCATTAAATTTACCATTAGTTATATTAAATGCAAGAATTTGTTTAAATATTTCTTGAAAATATCCAATTTCAAAATAAATTTTCAAATTAAACTCAATTATTCAGTAACGCTTTTTTTATTTTTTTATCTTTTTTATTATTTATCTTTGTGCTTCAAATAAAAATGCATTATTATTTCCTAGAAATGGTCAATACTAAAAAATGAGCTCCATAATTAGATTTTTTATACGATATTGCAACAAAGCCATGGACTAAAGTATAAATATACACATATCAATTACCTTGATTTCATTTTATATACTACAAAATTAGACCAATTTATTCAACAAAGAAATATTTTATCTATTTGAATTCAAACATGCAAGTACAACATTTTTAAATTTTTTTCCTAAAAAAAAAGGAAAAATTGTTTAAAGGAGGGAAAATTGATTAAAAAAAAGAGTTCTTAATCTAATAATCAAAGAAAAATACAAACGCAAAGGCTTTTTTAAGAGTTAAATGTTTGTTTAGAGTAATTATACGAAATAAATAAAAAAAAGAAATTACTTTTTAAAATTTCAACTGCTTTAACCTTTCATGCTTATATTACATAAATGTATCAATTTTACTTTCAAAATAATCTTTTTTGAGAAAAGTTTGACTTAATATAAATTGCACTCTAACTTTTAAATCAAATTGCATTAAAAAAATAAAAAGATTGTTACAAAAATGAATCTTATAATATTTCCAATAACTGTCAGCCAAATCAAAATCCTCAAAATAACATGTATTAGCGAAAAATCTTAAAATCTTCTGGATATTATAGTGTGTACAGTGTTTATTTTTTAAAATATTTCACACTCCATAAAACTCGTTTAAGTTATTAGATAACAATTTGTAGGAATATGTAAAAATAATACAAACATTGAACCTAGAAATTATTTTTATGAATATGTCTTTAGTACTTAAGAAATAAAGATGATTAACTTTTGTCTTTCAATGAACATATTTCATATATTATCCCTTCATTAAAAAACATAACTAAGAGAGATTTCAACATAGGAAGAGTATAATAGCACTCTTAACCCCTCTAAGAAACGGATATGAAGATAGAAAACTTGGGTGTAATAGTGGCCACAGTGACTGAACCTCTTTGAAAGATATGAAGGTCAGTATGGGTACCAAGAAAAATGTCTCCTCAAACGACAACTCCTCTACCATCATACTGGAACTTTAGGTGATGTTGGAAGGTCCATTTTCTATCCAGATGAAAACTTGACGAGAATCACTCTCTTTGTTGGATCTTATTTCTTTGAAGAAACAACACGCCTTAATTCATAATGTGTTCAAAAATAGTGAGTCTGTCTATGCGACATACATGCTACCCTATGCAAATGTGCTTAGAAGACACGTCAATGCACTCCGACCATAAAGAACTCTCTCTGATGTACGTCTGCATACTATTTGTCTTGAAATTATCTTTTCTGGCGCACAACAGCAAGGTCGCGAACTCTGTAGCCACTTACTACCAAATAGCAATCCTAAGAGGATGTCGTCCCTTTTGGGTAGCTTTGACCAAGATCCTTGGTGATAATACTATATGTTTGACAACAAATCACAGCACGAACTTTCTGCCCCGCTTGTATCCTTCGACTCAATTCCGCTTAACAATGTCCAGCTTGCAGCTTATTAACGGGAGTCTATCTCATTAAATGATCCAAAAAATGAGAAACCATTCCCACTAAAAACAAGCAAACTAGCGGATTTCTAAGCAATACTCACAAAACTGCAAGTAAAACTTTTAAATGTTTAAGTGTTCAAATTCCAATAGGGTTGATACCAAACTAGGGTGAACACAATTGGTTTTAAACTGGAAGCTAATATTGTGCTTCCCACTCTTCAAAAAGCATAAATTACAATTTTATTAATTTCAAAACTGAAAACTGAAATTTTTTTCGAGATCTTAAAAACAGTATTGAAATTATCTAAACAGAATCTTGGTTTCGCTTAATCTGATATACACAGTACATGTGCAATAACTTTCACATGCTGAAAAAAGACATTCCATCGACTTGCTGAATATCTTTCCACACTTTCCCTGTTTGTCGTGCTGCACGTATATGTGTATGGGACCTGACCTAGACCTGAACCTGACCCTAGTCTGCCTTCTGATTGATCTTTTCGTCCATCGTGCCTGCTCGTTGCCCTGACAATTCTACTTTATCAGTTTCGCCCTTAATACGGAGAGCTGGATTTCTTTAGTTTAAATATTCTTACCGCTATATGTGTGTGTGTGAATAGCACTTATTGTAATTATAAGCACCATTTATTCAAAGATTTTTTTAATTGAGGAAGATATGTCTAAAGACTTTTGTACGTGTAAGAATTATATGTGCAATAAGAAATACGATTTTCTTAATAGTATAATTTCAATATACACAAAAATAAAAGTTTACATTCAAATAGTCTATTTTACTTTAATTGTTCGTGTTAGGTACATTAATTTTAGAATTTTTAATGCATAAAAAATATACTAATACAGATAGATATTTACTATAATAAATCAAGCAAAGAGAGAATTAAATTAATTTAATCAGTTAAATATAAACTAACATATTTTCTGTAAAGTAAAACAGTTTTATTATGTTTTATATAAAAAATATCAAAATAATAAATATTTTGATTGATATACCCTTCACACTAAATACGATCCCTTATTAAGAAGACAGGAAAAAAGCATTATTTAAAAAAATTAACTGTCTTCCTTATATTGACTCAATTTTATAAATTAATCTAAAAAAGAAAGCTACTATAAACTTATACTGTATGATACATGGAACTCCAAGTGTTTTTGTTAATAAATTACAAGTGGAACTTCTATTCATTCATACTTAATAGGACTTTGGCGTATTAAAATAGATTTTCTTTCGAGAACTAAAAGAAATTTGTCCTGAAGAAAACGCACCACACTCTCATCTTCCAGAAAAAAATAAATCCTCCGTTTCTTTTTCTTAAGACATCTGCTTACAGAAAAGCTTTGAAATTGCATTTTGAACTTTTGTTTCAAACTTGGAAATACCCAAGTGTCTAGCGAAGTAAAAGTTTTAAATATTTTTTCGTGCGCTTTCATCTTCTGAAACCCTGTGAAAACAGAACATCAAAAGGAAAAAAGCATTCATAATAGAAATTTTAATGTAAGTTTTATATATAATATTTTTTGTTTTCTCGAAAGGGGAGTACCATTTCTAAAAAAGAAAAAAAAGTACCTAACTCTTATGATCTTATCACTGAGTTATTCACATAGTCAGAAATATTCATTTCTTTTATCGCGAGAAAGAAAACAAAGTTTTTTAATCTTTTTCATTTTAAATATTTTTTTCTCCGATACTGGTAATCACATTACAAATTTTCATAGCAATCCAATTATTCATAAAATTCTATTCCTTGATTAAATTCAATTCAAATTACCATTTAATTCAATTTTTTGCTATTCTTAATTATATGAACCAGATAAAGATTAATATGTTATCGCTGAGAGTAAGATAGTAATCAAACCCTATATATAGAAAAAAGCAATTAAAAGTTATCTTTAAGACATAACGTACATTTTCAAAACTCATTAGAATATTATTCAATAAGAAGGTCTTTTTATTAAAAATTGATAAAGGGATTCATTTTTATTTGCAAGCATATAAATTATATAAATAAACATATTTATACAAATGTTTATTTGTTAAGTTATGAGTGATGTATAAATGAGGCTTTGAATTCTGCTAATTTTTACCTTGCAATAAATATTCTAAGTAAAAAGCATCAAATGTCAATTAATTTTTCACTAAATTGAGTAATCTTTCATACTGAATCTATGCTTTTTAAATATTCGATGGATATGATAAGATGCTTAGACAGCTTCCATTATATCAGTTTTTAATATTAATTACTGATATTGCCATTTGCATTTATTCAAATATGAGACTTTATATTCTAAATATAGTATTTTATATAGATATATTTCTCTGTAAATAAATAAATAAATAAAAGGTTGTTTTCTACGTTCGTGAATTTCTTTAATATTAGAAAGATATTCGCTTGTTGAGTGGTAATAAAATATTGCAGAAACTATATATTAATGCCAATTTGTAGTAAAATATATGTACTATAAAAAGAGTATTAGATTTTTTTAATTTAATGAAATGTTGTAATGCTAACCGAATTCGTGCACTAGAAGAAGCCATCCGATGGGTACGAAATAAAGTACATGACCTTGATAAAATAAGGTCATAATTAATCTAAAAATATAAAAAAGTTGTTGTACAAGATACATCGGTGGAAAAGGTAAAAAATGGATCGATGTACATTTAAGTCCTAGAATTGGGAGCAATACATTTTTTTCATTTAATATGTTAACTGAAACCGCAAGGAAAATATAGCATGTGATTCTCTTCCAGATTTTATATTTTTACAAGTCTGTGTCTTATGTAATTTTTTAAAATTAGCAGCTAAGTATATTCGCGATGGATTCTAAACAGTGCATTGAGAACTTTGTACTGAAATGTATTTTTTCAATTTAGTAACAATAATCATTTTTACCTGAAGTTTTAATGTATTTGCTGTAATAATCTCATATTTGGAAAATTCAAGTTTTGTGAACCAAAAAATAGATAAATTCAGCTTCTGTTTCTTAAAAGGAGGATAACTGTCTGTCTTCAAATTCAAAATAATCATGACAGGAAAAGGAATTTTGAAATAGATTAGTCTCAGATTCCGAGATATTGCTGCATTATTTTATTTTCAAATTATTCACACGAGCATATTAGAAATGTAATCATTTCTTTTTTCATAAAGTTCAAATAAAATAAAATATAATTAGAAAAATATGTATATTTTAATAAATTAGAAATGTATTTCATAACCCAGACACAATATTTCAACAATTTTTCTGGGATTATATATTCAAAGCAACGTTACTCCCATTTCAAAGAATTACTCTCGCTCATTTAGAAATGAAAATTACAAGCATACTAAGCAAATGAAAAAAATTAAAGAATGAAAAGAGCATATATATATATATATATATATCATTGCAGCTCAGTTTAAAGTACAAATTTAAACCTGTCTTATAACTATCTTTAAAAATTCTGATAATGTTTTTAGCTGTTCACAATAACGTTATTTAATCATTTAAATATCAAACTCTTGTATTTACTGTCGGTTTAGAATTAATAGATTTTTGCATGCAGGACAAGATAAACAGAGAAAAAGAAATCCGTTTCATATTTATAGAGTGCTTATTACTTACATTGATTTAAAATTTCTATAAATAATTATAATTCTGCTTATTAAGTATACATGCGTTACATTTACAATTTTTGAGTGTATGGTACTTTGCATAGATAATATTGATTTTAAACTGCATTATATAATTAAAAAATATTTTGAGCTCTGTGGTTACAAACTGCAGTTCCCAATTTCATTTGATTCAAGAAAGAAATTGAGTCAATTATAAATGTATAAACAGAAAAATGTAATACTTTGTAAATTTTTGAATTGCTATAAAATTGAGCACAAAAACTTCATTTTGAATTTCCTGATTTATTTACTTACTAAATGGCATAATTAAACATTAATAGAATTAAGTAAGTGTCAATACTTCAATCAGAAAATAACTCACGGATTGCTCAAAATTGTCAACTTATTAGCAAAATTTTGCCATCTTCTACTGTTTAACTATATTATAAATCAGTTTTATATTTTCACTCGAAGGAAATTTAATTAAGAGAAAAGAGGAATTAGATGTAAACATGTTGTTAAATAATTGTTATTTTATTCATTAAAACAATAATTAACCATTTGCTTTAATAATAGTTTTATTTTATTTTATTTATATAAAATAAAATAATCTAAAAGTTTTTTAAATATTTTCCAACAGAATGTGAAGCGATAAAAATGTTACAAATAAATGATAAGTTGGAAGAGTTTTAATGAAAAAAAAGCAGAATAAAAATGAATCTCTCAGTTTTATTCAGTTTTTCATTAATTCTTTTTCAGTGTCAAATTAATTTATTTTGTCAATTTCGTACAAGATTTCTAATAATCCATAAGAAAATAATTAAAGAATTCTGCATATTAAATGTATTTCATTTAGTATGGATTCCCCAATTTCTTTATTATACAATAACATAAATATATTTTTAACTGATTTCTTTTTTATATTCATATGCGAAATAATATATTGGTTTAAATATATCTGTTTTAAGCATCGCACATGTATGTTCTTTTTTCTTTATGATACCACCTCTTAAATATAAAAAAGAAACCTACTTATTCTTTTCTAACCACGCATCATTTACTAAATCATACAACGTAAACATTTAATTTTTCTGAAAAAAAGAAAGCTAACAACTGTAACTTTTAGTCACATGGTATGCTCTAAAATGTCATTTACTTCAAATGAAGAATTTTTATGATCCTTCTAAATTCACAGCTTTGACGCTTTTATTTCCACATTTCTTGAAGCAGAGTACTGTAATACTTATATTTTCGTTCTTATACTTTAATATTTTTTGTCTGGAATTTAATGGAACACTGCTTGCAATTAAAGTCCATGTCTAACTTGGAGTTTTTATTACCTCCAGTGATAGTTTGATGCATTTTTTAGTTACAAAAGAGAAAAGAAAAGACATTAAAACACAGTACTCTGTTTACTTTGAGGCTTTCTTAACTAATACCACTCTTATCATTGTTCGTATTTACACCATTGAGAATTTATATTTAAGAGAAATAATTATGAAGGTTGAAAAAAAATGAGTAAGAAAATTAGGAATTTTTTCACTATTTTCTTGTTTAAACGTATTTTTAGAATTATAAAAATCAAAGCTATTTGTAGAACCTAAACTATTTGTACAAATTTTTTTTTAAAAAATTTCAAGTAATTCAATTACGAGCAATGATAGTTATTACAGATTTTTTTAGAAGTATCTGTGATTTGATAAGTTGAAAATATTTGCCACATTTTGCATCATACCACTTTTATGAAACTTTTACAATTCTTCTAGAAAATTGTACTTGACATTTTAAGGTACAATATAAAGTGTAAAATCAGTACATTTTACTATTTTTTTTGTATTTTAAAAAAGGACTATTAACATATATGTTCGCATATTTATTTTAAAATTGTGGAGAAAATTTATTTACAATGCGAAGCTTACGTACATATATCGTAATGTTAAACTAAATATATTTCGGACAAATTAAAGTTAAGAAACTAAGTCAATGTTTTAAATAAAATTAAGCTATGCAACATACTAAAGGTAAATTAATTTAAACACAAATCATTTAAAAAGAACAATGTTTATGTATTAGGAAATTAAATCTCTTATGTGTCTCATATTTATCTGATAATTCAAAAACTGAATAAGGATTATTCTAAAGATTAAATGAATATTTATTTTCAGACAACTATATATATATATATATATATCGAAAAAAATTAATTTATAAGATATTAATTTACAATACATTATTTTTCTAAACTTGTAATAATGAAAACAGTAGTAAAATAAGATTGCTTAAAAATTACTAAATCTATTCTATTATGAATCAGGAATAATTAAGTAAAATATTTTAGAGACATTAAAATAACGAACCAAATAAACCTACAAACCCATGGATAATTAATTTAAAAATTGATTTTGTTCTAAATTTTTATTCATGTGCACTTCAGCAGGTCATTATGTATCGGAGAATATTTTCTATGCTGAAAATCACGTTTTAAATTACGTACATATATGAAAATTTTAAATTCCCCAAGCAATAATCTTCCTCTCATAAATAAAAAACTATTTTTGTATTCGTTGGAATACACTTTTAGATTCTTTCCTTACAATTTGTAGGAACAGTTAAAATTGTAAAAGCTCACATTTTAATAATATTTTTCAAATAGTATATCGTTGTAATTATTCTGCGATTGTAGAAGGAAAAGCTTTAGGTTATCTTCAATACATTTGGAAAAACTCAAGTTAAATGCATATTTATATCCATTAATATAAAAAATTACGTCATAATTTACTACCAATTATGAATATAAATGAACTTGTGTTTGTCAATCCTTTCAAGCTTTTATGAAAAATATATTTCTCTGTAATGTTATCAAAGTAAAGGCAATATTTAAACGTTTATTAAAAACAGATTTATATAAATTTAATGTTTTCATAAAAGAATAATTTATTATTTTGATACCTGGCAAAAATTGTTTAGTACTATTTATGTTTCACAAAGGATTAACAAATTTAATAAGACCTGAATTAAATTTTAACAGAGATATTTTATTTAAAATCTTGACTTATGTTGTTGAACATTTATTTTTAAAATCAGTGTTTAATATTTATCCAATAAATACGTTAATAAACATATACACTTTTTTCTGGTTAAAAATTACAGTTGCATGAAATATTTGGCGAATTAAAACTAATTTCTCTTTAAATTTAATAATAACGTGCAAGACGTGTTGACTACACTTTAAAAACTAAATAGATTAATCGAGCAAATTGCAATTAGCATTTTCTTAGCCCGATGCATTTCATAATTTAATGCAATTTTATTTTTAATTCTTTTCAGTACCTTTTCAATTTCTAAGTATTCTAATAACTAAATCTATTGTTTATATCATAAAATTAAAACTTAAAAAACCTATTTATTTGATGGAAATATTTTTTGAAAGCAAATCATATTCAATTACTATAATCAAATACAAGTATTTTTCAGGGGTATCTTTAAGCTCCTCTCATGATGATAAGATTCTATTTTTATCTTAAAAATACTTAGAAGGTAACTATATCAATAAGCACATACCAAACTTGAGCATACAACACGCAGCAAAATTGTGAAAGAATGAAATAAAAAAATTAGAAAACATTGTACATACGCACGCTTTCGTATTTTTTCTAAGCAACACGAACATCACAAATACAAATGCTCGAAACAGTGCATAACCTTTGACAGTTGCACCTGAATGAAAAAATTACCTCCTATGAAAATGATCTAACAAAAATAAGAACTAAAACTGCAGTTTTCTTAAAGTATTAAAAAAGAAACTCTTTCTTTCAACAAACAACCACAAAACACGATGTCTCCCTTCCCCCTTGTCTTCCATTTCTTGCATGCAGACACATCCAGATGTTCACAAATGCAACAAGTTCCCAAGAATTTTCAAACTTTCATCCATAATGGCCGAAAAAGAAAAAAATTCGAATTACTTTTTATGATAAATCGCACTGTTGCAAACAGTTCGCTTGACAGAGCTTGTTTGTTTGAGCAATCACTGTAAATTTTTTTTTTAATTCCTGTGATTTTTATTTTCTTTCATCGATCACAAAAACAGTCGTATTACAGGAAGGAAAGATGTATGTTTTTTTTTAATTCTTTTCCCTACAAATATTCGTATAATTAAAACTAAATCTATAATTATCCGGTTCTTCGTTATATCGATCCAAAAATCGATTCAAAAAAATGTTTGAAGATGAGCTTTGTGTTTAACCTTTTAGTATTTAAAGAGGATTCGGTTAAGGAGGTTTAATCGATTTATAGAATAGTAAATTTAACCGAACATTTAATTAATGCTAAAGTATGTGTTAAAAAATCATTAAAAAAATTATTTTTTTTGCACATGCGCTTGATTTTTTTTTATTTAAAGGATACTCAAAATATTATTTGCATTTAAAGAAATTTGAGATGAATAATTCATAATTCAATGCTAATGTTTTTAAGCCTTTTAAAGCTTATGAAAATAAGAAATATTTATTTTATATCAAATATCGTAATCTATATATATAAAGGAGAAAAGCGACTCACTCACTGACTAACTGACTAATCGCGATATCTCCGAAACTATTGAACCTACAGACTTGAAATTTGGTAGACATGTTCCTTTCATGGAGTAGAGATAAGCTAAAAACAGATTTTGCGAAATTCGAACCGCATAGGGTGTTATGGGGTGGTTAAGGGGTGTTATAAATAATTGTTTCCATTTTTACACTACTCAACGTACAATCTTGAAATTGGGTAAGCAGATTTCTTTCATAGAGTAGAGATCCGCTACAAAATGGATTTTGGGAACATAGCCCCCCCCCCAAGTGGCGTTGCAGGGGAATAAGGGGCATAAAAGATAAATACTCTCGTTTTTAAAATACTTGACCTACCGGCTTGAAAACTGGTAGGCATAGTTTTTCATGGAGTTAATATCCGCTACAAAATGGGTTTTGGGGAAATTGACCCCCAACGGGTGTTGAGGGAGGTTAAGGGACGTTATAGATAGTTACTTTTCTATTTTTAAACTTCTAAACTTTAAAGTCTTTAAATATGATAAACAGAATCCTTTTATGGAGTAAAGATCCAATATATAATGTGTTTTGTGAAAATCACCCCCCCCCAGGTGGTGTTGCGGGGTCTCAAGGGGCGCTATAAATAATTTTTTCCATTTTTAGTTTATTAGACTCACAGTCTTCAAATTTGGTAAGCAGATTCCTTTCATATAGAGTAGAGATCCGCTACAAAATCGGTTTTGTGAAAACAGACCCCCAAGTGGCGTTGCGGGGGCTCAAGAGGGTTATAGATAATTATTCTCATTTTTAAGATATTAGACGTACAGTCTTGAAATTTGGTAAGCATATTCCTTTCGTTGAGTACAGAACCGCTATAAAATAGAACTCGCGAAAATTAACCCCCAAGTTTCATTTCGGGGATTAAGCGTCGTAATAGATAAATATTTTCGTTTTTAAACTATTCGATCTACCTGCTTGAAAATTGGTAGGCATGTTCCTTTCATGGAATAGAGTTCCTCAAACAAAGAGTAAAACAAAAATAGACATCCAAGGAGGGTTGGAGGGGTGAAGGGAGTTATAGGGAAAAATCCTGTTTAGAATTGTCAGACCTGTGTACTTGAAATTTGTTAATCATGTTCCTTTTGTTTAATAGGGATCCACTAAGAATGCATTTGACGGGAATCAACTCCTGAGGGAGCAAGGGGTTACTGGAGCGTGTTGACAAAAAATTTCTTTTTTCGAACTACAAGAACTAAAATAATGGAATTTGGTTTACATTTTTCTTTTGTTGAATTGCAATCCGCTAAAAACGGTTTTTGAGAGAACGACTCTCAACGGAATTATGAGGGGGGGGGGGTATTGATATTAAAATTTTACCCTATTAGATTTAGATTTGAAATTTGGCTTCCATATTTATTTTATGGAGTAGAGATCCACCTAAAATTGGTTTTGCGGAAATCCACTTTGTTATAGGGTTACGAAAGTGTAAACATCATTCTATACTCAATTTTAGAGAATATTAGATAATACAAATTAGTTCCATCTTTTTTTTTTTATCAAGAGGCGAGAGTTACAGGTATAAGTATATTTTTCAATACAATAGAATTCTTAATGCTAGATATCAATATTTTATATATATAAACATATATATTTATAAAACATCATGAAATACCCAGCGAAGCGGGAGGGTAACAGCTAGTATTTATATAAAAATAAAACTACATTAACTGAAATTATTGTTAAATTTATGAATTTCAGAGAAAGCCACGTCAAAGAATTTATCAAATATTTTCGAGATACTTATTACTATTCAATATACTGAACATTCTAATGTATAATTAATACTTTGAAAGTAATACATCAAATAATAAAGTAATGTGGCTAAGTTATATACATAATTAAACAACAAGATTGATTTTCTGATTTTTTTTTGTAAAACGTATTTAATGAACTGTGATAAATCTTGGTAATTAAAGTATATATTTTATCACCTTTATCATTGATTCCCACACAAAGACTCATGTTTCGTGAATAATGTAAAAATATTTTAATACATAATATAAATAAATTGAAAATGTAATATAAATAAAAAAATAATGTCAAATAAAAATAAAACTGATAGTGTCAAATGAAATAAGAATTGAGAGCTCTAGAAATTGAGTGCAGTGTTAAAAACACTTAAATCGTTCTAAAATTAAAAAATGCAAAGGTTTATAACTATTTAATGCAGCTTTAATTATTTAGGCATACTTTTTTGGCAGCATTTAAGTTAGATACATTTTGAAATTCTTTGATAATTTATTGCACTTTTTTTAAAAACTTTGATGGATAAAAAGATGTTTAGTTGTGTTGTTAAATAATATAACATGCTAAGAAATAATATATACTTTTTGCAAGCGACAAATATTAAAAATTTCTAAAAATTTCCTCACATTTTTATCTTGAGTGAAAAAGAGAGAAAAAGTGTATTAATTCATTAACTTTACTATTGTAAAGAAATAGTAATGAGATGTAATTATGTTGTGATGGATGTATATTAATCTGTAATCAATTTATCTAAACTATTACTTATAAGCCTATAAATATAAATTTTCTACACAATTTAAAAAATTGAAACAACAAGTAAAAACATTTCTGTCATACGTATTACCTAAGTTTTAATTAAGTTTTATAAAATTTATTTTTCTTTATTTATTAATTTCAAGGAATCCAATAGTAAAAATTATTCAGAATTTCAGTTATTTATCTCAACAATTCATATATTGGAAATATGCATAAAAAAGTCACCATGAATAAATCATCATTTCGTATTAATAATGCATGTTTCAAGAATACATTGTATACGTTTCAAAACTTTTAAATTTTAGAAATATTTATTTAGGTAGATCTAAATTAAAAAATGGAATGATGTGACTCTTTTTACTTTCAATCCAAACATTTCATTGTGCATCAAAATACAAAAAGGAAAAATATATTATTTATTTTTAATGTAATTACTTCGTAAAATTAAAGGGGGAGAGGAAAAAAATGTTATGCGTTTCAAGAAGCTCTCAATGTATAAAATTTCATACTTTTATTGGATTTATATACGAAAAATCTTGAAAATATTTTAATATTCTTATTAATCTTACAATCTAAAGTAACTGATTAGATTAAATATTCAATAAAAATACATGGTTCGTGATTAATAACCTAGAGATATTATTTTGAAATTTTAAAATGAAAAAATTATGATGCTTTTTCCCCGTAAATCAATGCAATTACTACGAATGTAATCAGAGAAAAAAATTAAACTATATAAGTTTATTAAAATAATTATACAATATTAAAGATTTACAATGACATTGAATTGAATTAATGCTGATTTTCATTGTGTAATACCAAATATATTATTTAAAGACAAATAATGAAATAGCACAGATTTTTCTTAAAAATTGTACTATTTTTTAATTAACAATTTTAAAGAAAAGGGATTTTTTTAGAGAAACGGATTTGATGATAACATACAAGAACAAGCTGCTGCACCCCAAAAAAATTCTTCTCAATAAATATTTTCCGTCATTTCCTGTAACTTATATTACTTTTTAATTGAAAAAATGTTAACATACTTAATATTTATAAATTAATCATTTATACATTAAATTTAAAAATGACAAGATAATCTATTAAATAAGTTAATTTCAATAAAAAACTTGAAAACTACATTAAAGGAAAGTGAGTTTTCGAAATTGAATATAACAAATCTATTTAATTTTTAAACTAAAAGATTTTTTACACGATAATATGTATCGTATTTAAGTTATGAATAAATTATATGTATTATCCTTTTTAAAAAAAGAAACGTCTAATACTCTTATATAAAGACTTATCGTTTGGTATTAATTATATTAACATGATATATCTCCTTAGAATTAACAAAAGGTCTTTGAACAGAAAAGTACTGTGTGATTTTATTAGGAAATAAATCGCTACTCATAACTTATTGTACTAACGCTGCATTCTTAATCTTTTATTCTTAATATCTTCTAATATTCTTATCTGTTCAAAGATTTTAGTGTAATATATAAACAGAATCAATTTAAATTGGTTTATCAAGTTATATAAATAAAGTTTGTCAAATCCTTATTTATCTATTCCTGCTGGTGCATATTACAAATTACGATTATAATTTAACTCTCCCTTTAGTAAATTAAATTTACAGTAGTAATAGACGGGAATATATAACAATACTCAACAATTGTTTTCAAATAATTACTTAAATGTCAAATTTAAATGTTGACTTGAAAATACGGTTACTCTTTGTTTCCAATTAATGATTTCTTATTTTATTCAGTTTCATGTTATATTCGTTTTTCGTGCATAGACTGATAGTTACAAGACTTAAATTTATGTGTACAGTGTTTATTAAACAGAATAATCTAAAGGAACGAAACATTTCTTGATCTTATTAATTGTGTCTGTTTATGCTTTTGAAAAGAAAACAAGATAATTTATTTAGCAAAATATTTATACAAATATTTACACTTAAATTTTTATTTATTTATTCAAGTATTTTCTATTCGTTTATCTTATAGTTGTTTTTCTCGAGGCGAAAATATTGCGAGCGACTTCAATCATTAAATAAACAAGTTCTCACAATTTAAAATTCTTATTAAAACTCTCAACAATTTCTAAATTGATTCGGATTTAATTTTAGCATAGCATCTTTATACAATTTGCTAAAATCCCCTTCCTCTAATTAGATTTACAATTTTCTTCTGAGCATCTTCAAAGCAAGGGATTTTTTTGTTTCAGCTATTAATATATTGTAATAGACTACTTTTCAAGTGCTTGTTTTCAGCAAAAAGACAACTATATTTTCAAAATTATGTTATAATATTGATAAATATTTCCAGCAGATCAGTTAGGTTTAAAGTAAATCTCACACAAAAAGTAAGCCTTCTTTTAATCAGTTCACATTGCTTTCTCATATTAAATCATACGTAATGAGGAATTCAAATATAATAAAGTTATTAAGAATTCCCTGCAAGTTGTTAAATTGTCGTTTTTGGTTTGCAACTCTCATATTTGGAACTAAATTGGTTTCTTAGGATTTGACTTTCTTTTTCACTTATTTTCTCTAAAATCTTTACATCAGATAGCGGAATTAGTGAAAAGGGGTATTACGAGGTCTTTAATATAGTAACTTTTTAGTAGAAACATAATCTTAATGTGATCCATGTGTCATTAAAAATAAAATAAAAAGAGCAAGTAAATAAATAAACTGAATCATTTGACGTATGAAACACATTATTTTGTTTTATCGAAATTTGAATTTACATTTCAAAATTTTATACCGAAGGTTTTGATTCTTAAAAATTAAACACACATGCACAAATAATATATATATATATATATCCATTTTTTTTCTTTATAGAAATATTATTTTTAACTTCATTTATCATTAAATCTAATATATATTTAAATTTTAATAACTTTATTAACCAATGAATTGAACATGATATCCAGCTAATTTTCTATACAATTATATTTCTAATAGTTCTCAGTGAAATGACAATATATAATAATATAGCAATTTTTAAATTAGTTTTACAGTAAATCGAAAGATTGGTATATATATATATGTATATGCTTAAATAGGAACATACGATGGTATAGAACAAAAATAAGATAGCCACAGTAGTACAATAACAAACTCTTTATCTTAGAAACTAAAACTGTAGAATTAAGCACAGTTTTAAGTCAGACAGCTTTCCTTTATATTTTGTTTATACATGTAGGCTGAAAGGAAAGGAAAATATCCTCCTACGGCATTGCTTGATATACAAGGTGATCTTCCAAGTTAAATCAGTGCTATTCTGGAACCACCAAACACCAACATGTGTTACATTAAAGAAAGATTGGGCGATCGCTAAGGGCAGTGACGTAACGTACACCCCTGAAGCCCCCGCATCGCGGGAGGCCCAGGATTCTACGGGGGCGGACTGCCGCCAACTACCCTTTGTTAATCCAACTTGGGGGCCCCAAACTTGACCGTGCAGGGGGGGGGCTCAAATATTCTCTGTTACACCACTGGCTAAGGGCACTAAACAGTTGGAAAAGCATGAAAAAGCAATAGAAAGGCATGTATAATGTGGCTGTATGACAGGGGAGAATCCCACCGCTGTGTTATACTTGTTTTCTCCAGTCATTGGAGCTTAATTCGAAGCAGAATATGGGTGTAAACGATTCTACTTCACTCTGTGAGATCTAGTTTGAACACCCTACAGAAATGCGGATTTGCATTGGTGAAGAGCAATCAGTTCAGTTGTCTCTGTGACCTTGACCCTTCTTCGCTGAGTAGCTCATCGATGGTCATTGATGTCCTGGTTACAGGTCGAATCGTTGATAAGGATGCATCAAGGGCTACGAGCGTTCTCTGACAATCACGCTTTTGGCTCGAGTTTCTTTTTCGCCCTCAGTGGAGCTTTACCTTCTTGGCATTTTATATGTCTATAATTCTTCCATTCTTTCCAACATTGTTGAAAGGCTGCATTACTCCAAACCAAATGCCAAAAGATCTCGCAATTTAACCACCCTGCTTCATTCAGTTAAATTACATATTATCTTTCAAAATAATGGCATTTGTTCATACTAATCAGAAAATCCCTTTCGATTCATTGATCTAGTCTACGTGTGTTGACGCATTCGCTAGAAATTTATGAATTAGCATTGGAATGTTCTTTATTTTAAACACTATCTGTACCTCCCCTAACAACAATATTTACATGCCACCCTGTCTGATCATACTCGGCATTAGGTTATACAAAAGTTTTTGAGGTAAAAGTCAACATCCTTTAATAAAATCAGCGTCAGTTTTATTGTTTTCTCCAGAGAATATAATCATGCTTCTAAGCATCTCCCTAATGTATCCCACACGTTCTCAGTGGAATACAAATCAGGTAAGTAAAGCTAGCTAATTCATTCTGCAGATATCTTCACTTTCTGGAAGCTCCTGACTGCTTGCCGTTGGCCACAAAAACAAAATATACATATGAGAGGAAGATAACTTCATAATTGTAACGATCATTGGTAAGTGAACTTTGGCCGATATTATGAGGTTTCATCCATACCTTAATTGTAATGCCACCCCACACAACACAAGCATGATAGGATCACCACAGGAGTCTTTGCTCATGTTGTTAGTGGGATGAAAACGTGTTCTTATCTGTACCTATATCAACTGGCATCCAAAACCGTTTGTCAGATTGAAGGGACTGAATGCGGCCACTGTGACTGAATTTGCCAAATAGCTGATGCCTACGATATATACAGTACACAAGGCGGTGAGCGAATAGACCGTCTTCATCAATGCATAGCAACAGTAAATCGGGATACCTATCATCCGGTTGACGAATGGGTTTTGATCTTTTTGCATGCATGACGATGTATCCTTTATCACTTCTCGTTATTTTAGTCAACCACCAGCAACCATTTTTAAAGTTGTAACTGTCATTTGGAAGATTTTTTCAAGTTTGTGATATAACACTTTTGTTCATTCCAAAATCTAAAAAAACGCACTTACAATTCATATTAAACAGCTGAGCCGCCTAGCCAGTATGGTGGATATGACCCTAGGTTTGTAACCGAGTGGGCTCGGGTTCGAATCCCGAATAAGGCAAGGATGTAATCTTGGGGAAAAGAAGTCGGACTTTCACCTGAAATGGATTTCCGTCTCGAATAGAAAGCAGCGCACGCCTTCTGTTGTATGCTGGGATCATCATCTGTAATGAAAAGTCTATATTTTTCTGTGTTTGTAATGCATGTTTCTGTCCTTCCTCTCTCTCGTCTTCATATGTATCTCAGTATAAAGCACACAACAACAACATTTAAACATCTCAAGCTTATCAATAATTTTGTGTGCTTGATTCACCTCTGACGTCCTGCTACGTTTTTTTTCCTAATGGGCTGCATATTAGCAACTAATCCCTTGCAGACATGGGAAATGTGAGCATTATCAATGGTGGCATTATCAAGTGGTAGCTCTCTATACCAAATTTCGATGCTTGAATTAATTTTAATTCAAGCTCTCATTAGATGCTAAATAGTACCGTGAGCACCAGATCCAAATTGATACTCAAGGATCTCTTATATGCCACATAATCATGTGACATGTGTGCCTTCCATTTTTGCATCCAGAAAAGCTATAGGGCACGTCCTGCTACGTCAACATATGCATCACCTTTCTACTAAGTTGTCTTTTAATTATATTGATAGCAAAAAGCATTTTCCTACAACTTCATACAGCTGTACATTGAAAATGTACAGCTATATATGAATCAAATATACAGCTATTTGAACATATTTTAATGTTAAAATTTTGCACAACATATATCAAAATGATCGAAAATAATTATTTTTTAGTTTTCTGATACATTACTTGAGTGCCACAGATAACTTTTAAAAGTACGTTTAATATGAAGGTTATTAATTCTTGTCTTGGATTAAGCTGTGAGCAGTAATATTTTGTATTATTCAACATCCTATTTCGTTAATTTTTTTCTCCTTTGTATTCATAAACTCTGGAAGAAATCTAAAATTACATATATTTACTCAAAATAAAAAAAATTAGGATAAAGTTTCCTCGAATAACATGAACTATTATTTCGAAATTTAAAATTCTCGAACATTGTTGGGCGATAAGTATATATATAGCATTCTATATCAAACTTCGAATCTAAAATTTCATCCTGACAGCTTTGTTCATCAGATTATGCAGAACTAAATAGGCAGGAAGAGAAAGATTTCTCTGATGTTCATAAAATTCTGCGTAGCATTTTCTATTTAATCGAACAGATGACGCTGACAGTTGAGTCGCCATTTTTTTTAAAAAAAGACTTTTAACAAACTAGATAAGTTTTCTGTAAATATGCAAGTTGCTTTTCGACTAAGAAGCTCTTCGAAGCGATAAGTAGCAAAAGTATTGAATATGAAGCAAACCAATTTGCATGGTTGGCTTCTTTAAATTAAACACCAGTAAAAAAAAATCTTTGAAGGGCTTTCACATATTCTATCCCCGTTGAGTTATTTAGTTTTGTACGATGTTTTCATAAAAGGAATGTATAAATAGGGAGATGCAATCTAATTAATGAAAGAAATGTTTTCGTATTGTAATTATTATATTTAGTATTAAGGTATCTGACTACTTGCAACAACTTTTTTTTTTAAAAAAAATGGAGATAAGGGAATTTTTTGTTGCTTTAGATTTTTTAGTACATTTTAAGGTATCCGACTACCCTAAAATTGTGAATTTTGCCAAAAACTGACAATTTTTTTATAATTTTATTTTATGGACTATCTTATTAACTTTATAAAAATACCACGTTTATCATTTTCCGTTCACTAGAACAAAAACTACAAGTGTTTTAGTAAAAGCAGATGCCATTACTTTAACCAAGATGTCATACTTTAAAACGTGTTTTAATCGAAATGTGATTTTTTTGAAAATAATCAAACGGAGTCCGCAATTTCTAAGAAAGTTTTGAACATAATTAACTAAAATTTTTGCTGTAAGGTCTGTATAATAGTATAATTGTTTTAACCTTCAGATTTATCAATCACTGTTTTATTACAAAATTTGCAGTCCTTTATGTGAATATAATCACTGTTTTTTTAAGCAATTTCATCTAATAACTGGTATTAAGTGCTCTAGTTTTTGTAAAAAAGAAAATATCTCTTATCCTGAAGGTCATTTTAAAAATGAATAATATAGCAACACATTAGATTGAAAAAATTGAAAATTTGTTTATAAACCTTTGGTACAGAATGGACCGCGTTTATGCTATTTTTTGTCAATTTTTACCGATTTTTCCCCATTTTAGTAACAATAATTTCTTTTTCTCTTCTTAATTTTAGCACATTTTTCTTAAAATGCACTAAACAAATCTAAAAATAACAAAAAAATCCCCATATCTCCTTTTTTTAAAAAAAAATAAATAAAAAGTTGTCGCAACCAGTCTGATACCTTAAGAAAAATATGCTAATTTCAAGAACAGAAAAAGAAATTATTATTACTAAAATAGGAAAAAATTGCTAAAAATATATTTACAGAAAATAACATAAACCATTACCATTCTGTACCAAATGTTTATAAACAAGTTTTCAATTTTTCAATTCTGATGTGTTGCTAGGTTACTCATTTTTGAAATGACCCTCAGGATAAGTGATATTTTAATTTTTGCAAAAATTAGAGGACTTTATCTTAGCCATATGAAGTTGCTTAATAAAACAGTGATTATATTAACATAAGGGACTGTAAATTTTGTAATAAAACAGTGACTGCTAAATCTGAAGTTTAAAACACTTCTACTATTATACAGAACATACACAAAAAATTTCAGTTAATTATTTTCAAAATTTTTTTAGCAATCACTGGCCCAGTTTAAGCATTTTCAAAAGAAAAAAGCACACATTTCAAGTAAAACGCAATTTAAAGTATGACATCTTGTTTAAACTAATGATATCTGCTTTTCCTAAGACACTTGCAGTTTTTATTCTAGTGAACGGAAAATAATAAACGTGTTTTTTCTTAAAAAGCTTGTAAGATGGTCTAAAAAATAAAATCATAAAAAAATTTGTCAATTTTTGGCAAAATTGGCATTTTTAGGGTAGTCGAATACTTTAAATTGTGTTGATAAAAACGCAAAATTATTTTAAATGTTTTGTTAAAAATAGATAAATAGACTTCTTAATTTGACTTGTTTTAATTCGCTTAAGATAAATGCGTACTAAATAATTACCTCTGAATTCGAGACAAAGTAAGCAAAGAATAACTAACATAAATAAACTTTTTTCTGTTTAAAACTTATGGTTGCTTAATAAACAACAGGAGTTGAGTTAAATAGTTACATTTGATTCTCTCAAAACCTCAAATTTTTTATGGCATTTAGAAACGATATGATGCAAGAGATCTTTTTAAAATTTTCTATTGGTGTTATAATGAAACCGAATTTAAAATTTAAACAAAGGTAGCACAGTTTAATGAGTTTACGGATTAATTTTCCTTTTTCGTTAATCTAATCTATAATAACCATAATAAAATAAGAATGTAAATTTAGTATATAAATAACTTAGGTAAAGCTTTTAAAAAATTATGAGAATAAAGTTCTTCGTTAAACAATTTTTTTGAAATTTATATATATGTAATTTAACCAAGAAAAAGTTTTTTCATTTATAAAACGTACAATAAATATTTTCAAAATTTCGTTACTAATATTAACGGACCAATTTTATTTGTTATTAAAATTGTTCATACATTATAGTAGCATGTGTTTTATATTAGTTTTCTCAGAATTTTACATACCGTTCACTTTAAAATATAATTTTAACTCTTTAAAAATGTTGGAGAAACAAAGTAATTTGTGCCTGTTTTCTTCATAAATTAAGACTAACGTTAGAGGAGCTGCACAAAAAATTTATAGTGTTTGAAAAAGAATAATCTACGTTATTAATAACTCATAAATGATTTTAAAAAGTAATCACCGAAGCTAAAACCTAAAAATGACAACACCAGGTGAAAAAAACCGCATATCTAAATATCGATGGATTAGAAACATTGATTGAAACTAATTCCATTTCAACATGTCTCAACATCTCACAAAAGCTCAAAATTAAGCGTTAAACTAATATGGAAACGTTTACATAATATGGGAAAGAGGTGGAAATTATGTAAATAGGTAACATATAACCCTGCGCAGCATTAAATTAGAAGAAAAATTTTTAATCTGGTATTGGACATTCTCTTACATCCTCCTTATTCTTCAGATATGCATCCATAAGATTACCAACCACTTTTATGAACACTCAAACGCATGATAAATAGTTTAATAATGAAGAGGAAATGAAGAGACAAATATGAACATTTTCTTAAAAAATAAAATCAAGCAGCTGTATAAGAATGTAATTTACAAATTAGCTTCTCGATGAGAAAGGGTTGCTGAATAGGAAAAGATATATTTTGATGGATAAAATTATTTTATGTACAGATACACACGTATTTTTCTCTCTGCTCAAACACGTGACCGCAGTAGTCTAGTGGTCATGATCACTGACTCGTGGTCAGTGTTGTCGATTCGTGAGTTCGAGTCCTGTTGTCACTGGAGATCCACCAAGTAGAAGCACTGATGCATGTAAAATCTGTCGAAGTTCAAAGACCTCCTGTTGATGCGGTGGGGAAGTTAGGAGAGTAGAATGCAAGTTCAAGTGTTCTCGTCACTTACCCATGGCCGAGAATCGTATGATCCGTTATCAATAGCTCTCGTGTTGCTTTGAGTGCGACGTTATAATAAGCAATTCCTCACTCAGCTCAAAAACGGCAGACATTTCTGAAGCTTCCCTTTTTGCTTGAAAAATAAATCATAAGATCCCAATTGAAGCAACATAATACCGAACATATTTAATAGTGTCGTCAATAAAAGATAGATGTGAAGTACTGCCTTTGCGTGTCCATGGGGATTTAATAAACCCAATTTCGAGTACTTTGTAAGAGAGCTTTTTATCTGGACTAGACACTTAAGCCTTTGTTGCAAGAGTTTTCCGAATGAGAGCTGAAGTATTTAAGTTAGAATGCTCTTAAATTTTTGAACGGCCTTATCAAAGGATCAATCTCTTTGAATTCGGAAGCTTCTAATAGACCCTAGTTTTAAACGGCCGACTCACAAACAATAGATTGTTATGTTCCTTCTCTCTCGAGATATCTCTGAGACTTTACTCAATTCTTATAAATTTCCTAAAAAGAAGATAAAATGTTCTTCTTAGTCCCAAGAATGTTTCATCTTTTTGAAATTGTTTGAATCTGTATAAAACCTGTTTAGATAAGTATCGAAAGCTTTAAATTCCCAATGCAATTTACTCTAATGTTTGTTGTGTACATAATTTTGGAGATTAACACTGTTCTGCTTTAAATTTTTTTCATTACATTTGGAATAGTAGTGAAAATATCGTATGATGCCCTGTGTATTGTATCAAATTATTTTTTAACCTTCTTTATTTCTTATTTTCAAAATAATATTTTAAGTGAATTATCATAATTTTACTTTTATAGCAGTGCTAATCAATCAATTTGGTGTAAACAAAACATTTTTTTTTGTTTCATTTCTGCAGATCAAGTTAAATGCAAAACACAAAATTGAAAGAATTCTCATGAAAGTAGAGGAACATAAGCTTCAAAAATTGTCTGAATTCAAAAGATACCTTAAGGAATGGACAGAAAGGAAATTACTGCTTTTATTTTCTTGAAAATTTTAGAAACATTCTGCAACAAATGCTTAAAAAAGAAATTTTTTCGAAGGGAGGTGGGTTTAATCAATAATTGGTTTAGATTTCTCAAGAATAATCTGCAATTTTTCTGGTAAAAGTAACCCCGTAATTATGTTTTATTTTCTCTGTTAATCGTTCTTTTTGTTGTGTAAATTAAAGTAGATACACATAGTGTATACTTTTCCAATCTTATTTTTCATTAACATAAAAAAGTTTTTCATATGCAAAAAATTGAGGGAAACTGAATTGAGGAATTCATATACGTGTTGTTAATTTCAGCGGGTTTATATATATATATGAATTCCTTAATTCTCGTTTCAAACATGTGTATAATTTATTTTAATTCATTATAGTGTATTTAATTTTAGTGTCGTAATAATTTAAAAACATGTGATCAACATTTAAACTAATTTTGAATTAATAATAAATACTACATTAATTATTCTCGGATATAGAATATAAATTAATTAATCTTCGGGTAACTTAATTCAGGCATGTTATTAGGAAAAAATACGTCTCTGAAGGCTTATCCCAGTGTTTTCTTTCAAGTTAATAAATAGTAAATCTCTCTAAGGAATTATATATAAAGCTCACTTAGAAATATATATAATTCTAAGTGCTCTTTAAACTCACCTGAGAAGTTTTGCATAGTTTCATTGCAACAATCATATATGAAAGAATGAAAAATTGTGAGCAACTTAAAATCTTATTTTCACTACAAGGCATAATTATTTTACATTTTGCAAAACGTTCGCTGCTTATGTAACTAAATATTGTTCAGGTTTCTGAATACTGAGGATTAGCATCAACAAGATTATATTCCTAGAATTTCCATTTATAGGATTAGTTTTCACTTCGTTCTTTATGTTGGGCATATATTTCACCCCAAAAGCTAAACAAACTCATCAATCAAGGAGTGGCTTACGAAATTCAAATTAAAAATAATTATTATGTTAATTAAGTTAAGGTCTACAAACTGCAAAAGTCTGTTTAAGATATTTTTGCTAAGATTTCGAAAGTTGGTGTTTTCGTATTTTCTTTGAAGCATAGTAAATACTCTAAATTTTAAGCTTCTTTACAAATTTATGAAATTAGAATATCTCTATTTATAAATAGCTCTACAATTATTTTTTGCCTCAAACTTAAGAAACGGAAGTTTAGAAGAAAGTTTTAAGAAAATGCTTTAAATGAAAACTCATTTTTAAACCAGACTTTTTTTTATTTATAATGAGTATGAAAATGTAAGCATTCTCTAAATATGCTTAGTTTTCTTCACAGTATTCAAATTAGTGACAATTAGCTTATGAAAAGCAAAAAAATTGCAATACTTTCATAAAATATAAAACTACATTTTTGTTATAATCCTGAATAATATATACACCATGCTTGTATGATTTAACAATTTGGAATCAGCAACTCCCAAGTGATAAATTAAGAATATTCCAATATTGATCTAAGTAATTCATTTTTAGTTCGACTTTATTTCCCAAAACATTAAGAAAACGTCTACAATAAGTGATAGCCAAAATTTTCAAAAATTGTTTCTTATATAAACTACGTTAATATGAATTTATAATATTTTTCATAATTTTAAGAAAAATGGACGTACTTTTTCAGCACCACGTTGAAAAATTATTACACACTGCAGATACGTTTTTACACGTAAAAAAATTTCAAAAACTAAAAATTTAAGCTTTTATAATTTTATTGCCAGTGAATCATTTTTAATATTTAACCTAAACACGTATATTTATTTAACATTGCTTTTTTTATTTAAAATATAATAAAATACTGAATATAGAATAATGCATAGTACATATAATACATTTAATAACAAAAGTATATGCGTGTGTAAATACATATTTTTACTCAAGTAAAACAACCCAAAATAAACTTTTAACATTCTAAAATTCAAGATATGTTATAAATTCAAGCTGAAATGTTGTTTTAACCTCCAACTTATCTAGGGATTTCTGCTTTTAACTTAGTTTTTAAAACTATGAGACAAATATACGTAATGTAGATGTCAGAGACCCACAAAATATCTTCAAAATCAACATCAATCCGACTTTTAAGAGATTTCAGCATAATACATCTAATATTATTTACAGTTAGAAGAACAAACGTCTGAAAAGAAAATGCTTGTACACATACACATCAAACAAACCATCTACTCCCACAGAGACGATTCTTTTTAAAACTGAGTCCTTTCCAAAATCAGTCAGTATATTTTTGGGATTTTAGGATGTTGCTTGTCTCCAAAGTACATTTTATGAAAATTTGGTTTTAAAAATCATTGGTTACAATTACAAATCGAATGAAATGTAGATCGACAAAACTGTAATAAATGTAAAACAAATCATGCACACACACATTCATAACCTACTATATTTTTTTCAAAAATTATGGATGTAGTAAGGAATATAACAAATATCTGTTAACTGAACTATGTCTGTGCCTAAGGTGAATGTGGACCTTTTAGATATAGCGCTCTAAGTGAGTGAGTGAGTATTTAATCACGTCGCACTATGAAGCAGCACGAGGGCTATTTGTGTCAGCCCTCGTAAATTTGAACCATGGTTAAGTGACGAGGGCGACATCTGAGCACAGGCATCCCTTCCCTGAACTTCCAAACCACGCCAAAGGGAGAATTTTTAACTCGGCAGATTTAACCCCATGCATCATTCCCTTCTTCCATCATCTCCCTAAATAGTAGCATACAATAAACTTTCGAAAATCTGATTAACTTTAAAAAGTAAAATCAGATATATTACAGGAAATTTCAACAAAAATAAAATCTTCCCGACATAGAACTTTGTTTTCGAAATAACATGAATTTCAGCAGAGAAAAATAGAGTACTTTGAAATCGATAGGTGGTTGGAATGTATATGCTGTGAAACAATGTAAAAATAAATGCATCAAGAAATGCACCATCTATTTCCTATAAACCCTATTTTTCATACCGTTCTCCTGTTGAATGAAAATTGTTCACTTCTTCCAAATTGTTCTAGACGTATTTTATGTATCGAAAACGATATTTTAACAAAACGAGTTTTTTCTCGAAAGAGTATCGATATTGTTTTTAAATGGCTTAGAAAGAGTTAAGAAAGTAATAAAATGATTTTGTTTCTTAGTTAAAACTTGGAAATAACTTTAGTAACCATATAAATGTTTATGTCGTTAGCTGAATCATTTTATCATTCATATATCTATTTTAAAATTGTTTTTGTACTGGGACATCCCTGTTTCGTATTTTTTTATATTATTTTTTTTCAAACTTAAATTTACTGTGACATTTGCCGAATGGTTATAGTTGCAAACTTACGTTATCGTTATTCCTGTTTTGTCGAGCTCAAATCCTTATACATTACTGTAATAATTGATGCATATCAAGCTTTTTTGTCTATACAATTTCCTCCATATTGTTCAAGATATAGTATTTTTTTAATTTAATTTAAAATAATGAAATTTGTGCGTTTTTCAAATTTTCTTTCCAAAATACGCATAAGAAAACCTGCAAATTTTATCTTTTTTATTACTTTATATATCTATCTTACCTCTCACTTAATATATTTATCTAACTTTTTTAAAGTATTAAAATATACTAATCACTTACATATATGTTGAAGTATCAATACTATAGGAATATAAGTTTACTCTAGATCAAAGGTGTCAAACTCAAAGGCTAACTTGGCCAAACAAACGAGGTTTAATTTGAGGTGGGCCGCAAAAAAAATAAATATTTTAGAGACGTAAGTTTATTTCGAATAATACATTATAATAAACATCAATAAAAGAACAAGAAAAATTAGTGTTTACGTCCTGACACTTGACATCTCTTCCCTGCTACTGTCTTTCTTATTTCGGGAGAAATTTTGACATTTTATTAAATATTATTGTGGGCCGATATACTGGCCGGTTCGATGTAGGTAATGTTCGATGTGGGCCACGAGTTTGACACCCCTGTTCTAGATGGACAGGTTGCGTTAATGCAATGTATGCCAAAATGCTTTTTACTACTGGTTTATTTAGATATTATTATTCAAATAAAGTTGAAATTATAAGGGGAAAATATCAACAATGCTTTTTAATCTTACAATTTGCAATGAAAATTGATGTTGAAGTTTTGGTTCTAGTTGTAGTCATTAATTAAATGTACATGGAGATTTTTAATTATGTTCATTATCTGCAACATATGCGACATCACTCTTTTCACTCTGAAGTTTCAGTGTGTAATAGATTCAGCCATGTATCCCCAAAAACTACAAAAATAATAATCTTTGTCGATTGGTTGTCACTAAAATCATAATTTTAGCTTCTGGAAATGAACAGAAATAACATTTGCAATCACAAAAGTTCTGGTGCTGGCCTATTTAAGGTTTCTGAAGTTTGACCTCTAATAGGCCAACTCTTGATATTTTTACCTCTGAAATTATGTTCGGCGGATATCATCCGGTCTGTCTCCTACAGACTAGGTGCATATTAGTTGATCCTTTCGTCGCAATGTGAAAGAAACCACACAGAAAATCCGTTTATTGAGTGTTGTTTGCCACAAAAAAAATATGCATTATGTGGAATGTACTCATTTTTTATTTTTTAAGTAAAAGGGTCATCCAAATTTCTACATAATGTAACATGAAACGGGTCGATTTTTACAACTATTTTTCAAGTAAATGAAATTTGTATTTTGGATAGCAAGAAATTTTAAAACATATTACAAGAAAAAAGGGCTTGAAAAAAAGGCATTAGTTTAAAAAATTATCAAAAATGAAGTATTCGTTGTTACAAGCCATGTGAATTTATGTATTTGTGTGCTTACATTTTTTAAAATTAATTGACTAAATTAAAAAATTCAATTCATGATGATGCATAAAATAATATTTCATAGATTATTAGAATGCGGGCATATTTTGTGTAAAGATACAAATTATTATTTCCAAAGCTAATACTTTAAAACATGTAGGAATAAAAAAATACCCTTATTCGTCTGTTGTAAACGTGGTTCAATATAACATAAAAACTGACTATATCAATATTGCACAAATATTTACTTACTTTCATATTCTTAATTTTATTTCAAAGAATTTAAAATTCTCTAATTTATTCCTCATTTTCTTTGATTTTTCAGCTTCATTATACATACCATCATTTTTCCATAATTTTTAGGAAGAAAATGTTTATAAATTGGTTTCTTCTAAACAATATCTAAGTTACCTTTCCATACATTATAAAAATTAATCTAAAAGAGCAATACCAGCACTTTTTGTTACTTTGTTGTCTACATTGGAATAAAACACATTTACTTACCACATAGATATTTAAGACCAAATAAAAATACACAAAACTGCTACACATCGATTATTTGGTATTTCAAAAACGAGTTTTAAATACACCATCATTAATTTAACACAAAATATGAGAATAAAAATCATTCAGTTGAATATATTGAAACAAAATTATGTTATTTTGCATGATAGAAGTACCAAATATATATATATATAAATACATTCTACTACAACAATCATGTGGTATAAAGCAAGCTTACATGTATTTAAGGCCATTTAATCAACTGAGAACGAAACACAAAGTTTTTTCCCAATGGGCTGCTTATTGACAACTAAGCCTTTGCAGGAACGGAAAGTCCTTGATGTGAGAACAATTACGTGGTGGTAATATCTAGTGGCGGCTCAAGCTACCAAATTTTGACAATGGAATTAATTTTTAATTCAAGCTCTCGTTGGATGCCTAATGTTGCAATGATTTAACTTTGCCGAGAGTACCAGAGCCAAATTGATATTCCAAGAATCTTTTCCATGTCACATCATCATACGACATGCGTGCCTACGATTTTCGCATCCAGGACATACATCGACTTCAACCGGGATCGAACCCTAAACCTTGAATTTAGGAAGCGGGCGCGCTACCTGTAAGCTTGCTCTCACGTACCTCGCTATGTAAAAAATTATAGCGATGAATAATTTTTGTTCAAAATGCACTTTTTTGAGCAAATTTTAACATTGCATTCACCTTTTCAATAATATTTTAGGTTGAAAACTATTCTAAACATGTACCAAGAAAACATTTTTCTTTCGAAATTTAATTTCCTACATAGATGATAATCCAAATAATGAACAGCTAGCAATTTCAATCAAAATGATGATGTTTCTTTTTGCTTGAAACCGTAAAATATAAGATGAGAAATAACTATTTCTACATAAATCATATGAACTTGCCAAAGACAGGATTGGAAAAAATTCCACCTCTTGCAGAATTTTAAACTGAAATTCTACTTTTCTTCCAAAAGAGGGTTTTTTTCGTTTTATTTTATCTTCGTATGTCAAGAACTTCCATTCAACAATTGTTCACATGTTTTCAAAATTTCTGAAAACTAGGATTTTACTTTCAGCGACAATTACTACAAAAAATATAGAAACAAATAAAAGCGACAATCTAGAATATTTTTATTCCCTAATGTAAAAATCAGTTTGATGCATCCCTGTTTAAAATGTGTTATTTTTCTATGAAAAACATTGCATTTTTTAAGGAATAGGCCTAAAAGAACGAATTCTATTTTTTGTAGAAGGAAGTGTATTTTTTTTAATATACTGACACTGATTGTGCTTAGTAACAAAATCTTTCGCTTCATATCTACTAAACAATAAAATTTTATTTGTTTTAAAATCTTTTGTTTTAAACATTGACACAGAACAAATGTAATCCAAGTTATGCTTTTATACTGAACTTGCGATATTAAAATTTATTAAGTATTTTATTATTGAAAATAAGAATGCATTTTCCATGATGCTTATCTTATTTATTTATTAAAATGATGCATAATTTATTTTATATTTTTGTCTATTCGCTAAATATTTAATTTTTAAATGTACATGCAATAACGAAGTCTGTTATACATTAAAAGTAGCCCTCAACCCACTATATTTACAGCTGCTTCAGCATCTATCTTGATTTTAGATTTTCCTCCGTTTTCTTTGCATATTTTTTTTTAGTTTTTTAAATATAAGTGTTTTAATAAAAAAACATTTTTTCATGTTCAATCAATTGCAATGTTTTGAATTTTTGCTCAGAACTGTAAACAGAAAGTGGGAAATCGGGGTTAGCCATTAAGGCCTTCTTGTACAAAAGCAGTGGGCTTTTGAGTGAGCTACCATTCATTTTTTATTTATCGGTGTATTTACTTATTACATTTTGCAATTTTTATGTATTTTCTCCTATATTATAAGATGAATGGCTGTTTATTTATTTGATAAAACCAAATTTTATCGATATATATATATATATGGATGAAGAAAGAGTTTGATTGAAATATAAAATATAGATTAGTATATAAACGAGATAATCATATCTTTTTTTTTTTGATAATTGATTTTGCATTTGAGATGTAAAGATGCATCTTTTCATGTCAGACTGAAGTTTTCTGCATAGAATTGTCAATAAAAAAACCTAGATATTTGTTTCTGTCAAAGGAAAAGATCTAGTAATGATTCAGTAGCTTTTATTATGCCTTTGATATTTATTTTTGTAGGAGGCACAATATACCATTCCTCAATAACCATAAAAGATTGCTTAAATTGGATTTCGCAACGAATTTTTCCGATAAAATTATTAGAATAGCTTTCGAATGCAACAATTTTCGATATTTCTCTATCCTAGTTAACTCAATAGATAAAGATTCAGAACTGAATGGTGCTTGGTATAATGAAACTAAAAATCAATGGAAAAAACAGTGAACCAATATAGAACCAAATATTCTTTCACTTTTCAGAAAAATTGTGTTTTGTGCTCCGCTTAATCTAGTATACCTTTGGATTTTTTTTCTTTAGATATTTGTCCAAACAACTGAAATTGTATACCATTTTCCAAAAAATAAATTGATTTAAGTTCAATACATATATATTTATTAAGATAGCCAAAATTCTTCCTGAATTATTCGTGGATGAAAATTATTTAACAACTTTTTAACAGTGATATACAATTTCAATTGAACTTTATATGTATTATTCAATGCTCAAAAAGTATTTCAAGTATTAATCCTTCATCCTTCAATTATCAGTATATATATATATATATATATATATATATATATATATAGTAACATAAAATGAAAGAAATACATGGCATAAAAAAATTGATAATACAAAATTATATCACTAACAAAGCTAGAAGATTTAAACCAGATTTCAAGAAACACAACTTTAAAAATGATGGAAAAGTCTATTGTAGAAGAATTAACTAAGCGTATGTATAACATGGAACAGAATTAGAACTTTAAAATGTAAGAAGCCAAAAGAGCCAATAGACTAAAATGAAGACCTGTTATGATTTCTAAAGCTGTTGCTGAATTAGGACCAGCAAAATTAGGGTTAAATATATTTTATGGATCCAACCTTCCCCTGTTCAGCAGAAATTTTATACATAACAGGAAAACATACCCATATTAAAAAGTTAGGCCTAAAACCAACCACGTGTAATTTGCAACCAAAAGAAAAATAAAATAAAAATAATAGAAAAAATGAACGGAAATGAATCCTAACAAAATACAAATAAAAATAATTTTAAAAAGGAATAATGAAGCAAAAATTTACATGAAAAAATGCAAATAACCGGAGAGCGGAAAAAAAAACAACTGTACGTACGAGAGCAATCACGCTAAATGACCTTTAAAAATGACGTGTTAAGTTGGTAAAACCAGATGCAAAAATTAGTGGCGCCACCTGGATAGTTTTTTGTAATTAAACAAAGCAAACAAAAACAAATGGAAAATAATAAAAAACAGAAGGAGAAAAAAACAAAGAATAATACTTAAACTTTAAAAAGGAGAATTAGAGAAATAATTTAGAAATATATTTAAAAATGAAATTACTTGGATAGTTGTATTCCAAGCAATTATTGCAGAATAGCTTAAAATTATTTTGCTTAACATCATTATCTGTGATTAAATCCTTATTTCATTTTATAAAATTTAAGATGATATTTCTAAAAATAGATAGAGAGAGAGAGAGAGAGAGAGAGATGTAGGTTACTTTCCCAAAAAGGCATTTTAATAATGTTAAAATCAAAAGAGTCTCTTTTATCAAAAATATTACTAATTAGTATATTATTCTTAACAATTAATTGTAGGTCTAAAAAGTTTGCAGAGTCATTATTATAATTGGTTTTTAATAATTTCAGATATTGGGGATAATATTTAAAACTTGGAACATAATTTACTATATTACTAAAGATGATTAAGTCATCTATGTATCTAAAAAAGTAACAAGAATCGAAACTAATGTTATCATATTCATAAAAGTGCAGATAAATATTGGCTAAACAATTACTAGCAGGCCCTCCTTGTGGAAGACCTTTAATTTGCTGATAATAAGAGTTATTGTGAAAAATATAATTTTCATATAGTACTAGATGAATAATAGAAAGATATTTATCATACTTAATTAGTTTATTCAAAGAATATTTGTTATAGGCTATTTTGAGAATTTTAACCATGTCCCCAATATCTATGGAATTAAATAAATCTTCAAAGTCATAGGTGTGAATAGAAATAATTTTTTTATCTTGCATGTACTTATTGATATCTAAGCTATTCTTAACTATAATCGAATTATCAATACTGTCTAATGTGGATTGAATAATCTTTTGTAGCTTTCTACCCGGAAGTGTAATATAAGTTTTAAAGCCGTTTGTTTTATAGTCCTAAATTTAATAGGATTTTTATGAAATTTTGGAGTTAAGAAAATATGAGGGAATTTAATATCCGAAATGCGTAATCTAATTTTTTATAAAAAGCAGAAATTCGATTAAAAATTTCTCTATTGCTAGAATTAGATTTTTTAAAGCATTATTATTATGAAATGTCTATTTAGCATATCAGCATACAACCATTTGCAAATAATTGCATAATTACCTGGAACTTTATCAACATAAACAATAATGAAATTCTTTTGTAGTTCTACAATATGATGCTTAATATTTTTGTAAATTAATCCACAATCAGTTTTATAGTTATTTTTCAGTAACTCTTTTAAAACATTGCATTTAAATTCATCAAAAGCTTCAATAGGAAAAGTGTATTTAATTGCTAATTTAGTAATAAATTTACAAATATCTTTAGAAATTTGCTTTTTTATGGCATTATTATTATTGGAGATCATATATATATGATTCATAGGTATAAATTTAAATATACTTGTTTTCATCATATATTTTTTAAATAATTATTTATATTCACATGCATAATATACCTTCCTGCTTGTTTAAAGTAATAAAAATTAATAAAATTTATCAAAAAACAAATCAAGGATAAGAATGTATTTCTATTTTAATGTTATGCCAAAATAATTTGTACTGTAAGGTATTAAAATGGGTTGTCATTTTTTATGCAATACTCAAGTACATTCGAATAACCAAGAATTGCAAAAACAGTACAAGTTCTTCTTCGTTATTTCGAATAAAAAGAAACCGCATTCAGATTCATGCAATTTATACTGTAACTAAGGTAATTTAGTTTTGTATATGTATTTAAACTAAATTTATTAATTTTTATAAGAAAAGAAGGAATTAATATGTAAGCTTATAACAAATTAGTGTAAGAATACTGAAACTTATTTTTAAAAAATCTTGTAACTCTCGAAAATAAAACGAGTAATATTAAAAAAAAATTTAAGTCAATTCTTACTTAGATCAACAACAAAAATTATTTTACTTACTTTTATTAAATAGTTACAATTAATATAAATCTTTATATTACTAATTAATATTATATCTTTATATTAATATAAAGATTTATATATCTTTATATATAAATCTTTATATACATTGGACCGAATCACAGCATTAATTGGCAATTAGTTTTTATTAATTATCTTTAAAGTATCAGATTGTCATCCAAAACAATCGTGTACATAAAATTTCAGTTCAGTTGAATGCTTTGAAACGTGAGGGAAAAAAATCTTTTAAAGTTTTGACACAAGTCGCTAAAAAAATGAAGCCAACATGGCTGTATCTGTAATCCTTTAAATAATTAATTTCTGACAATTAATTTTAATTAATTATAATTAGATTATGGTATTGTTACCCAAAACAATAGTGTATAGAAAATTTCAGGTCAAATTACCACTTTAAAATGTGAGAGAAAAAAAATCTTTTCAAATTTTGACACAAGTTACCAAAATGGTCGCTAATTAGCCAAAATTTATGCCAACATGGCTGTATTTCTAATTCTTTGAATAATTAGCTTTAATCAATTAATTTGTATTAAATTTACTAAATTACTGTATTGTCCTCTAAAATAATCATGCATATAAAATTTCAGCTCAATTGAGTGCTTTAAAATGCATTTTATTAACGATTGAAAATTTGAACAAGGTAAATATATATAAAAATAAGTTTAGAGAGAAGAGAGTGAACTAATATTAGAGGAATAAAATAAAACGAATGTTTAAATAGGCTGGAATTAATATTAAAAGCATTATGATAGTGATATATGAGTTGATGTTTGTCAATGATATTGTTTCAAATTTTAAAAAATACTCTGTAACAAGAAACAAAGTTCCTAAAAATATATAGGGGCATCATAAAGTTGTAAATAATGCCAAGAAACAACAGAGATATAGGGGAAAATTTTATTCAGCATATTAATTGATCTTTATGCACATAAAGCTGCAAATTTTAGCTGTTAATGTTGATTTATTTTGTTTCATGAAGTCGTTGATGCAATTAATTTGCAGTATAGAGTAAACAGAACTCCGATATGTGTTATTAAGTTCCTTAATTTTTTTGAAGTTTAGAGTTATCGGCAAATCTACAATAAAGTTATGGCTGTTTACGGAAATGACATACCGTCATTTGATACTATTATAAAACGGAAAAGGAATTTTCATATTGGTCACATGTCTCTTGCAGATGGTCCAAGAAGGGAAAAATCATCATTCACGGAGAATGTTCTCACAACCGAAAAACAACCATCCAAATCATCATGAATGAGACTAATATTAGTTACTGCAGACCGTGGAAAATTATTCTCACAAGGAATTGTACGTATCAAAGGCATCAGCAAGCGGATTATCTAGATTACTGACTGACTCCTTTTCAGAGCTAAAAACGATACAACTGGTCAAGAAGATGTTGAATCTTTTACACCCAGACGAAGAGGATTTATTAATATGATCGAAAACCAAATATGCAAATAGTTTTAGACTAAACAGATGATTAAGGAGGGAAAGCATAGCCTCTTACTTCCCTTCAGAAAGATTAAAGTGCCTAAGTCTGCAGGGATGATCATGTTGCATGTGTTTTGCAGCTGTGAGGAGTCATCTAAAAAAGACCACCTATGGAAAGGTTAGCCCATCAATAGTGCATACTTCTTCATACTGTTGAACAAATCGCTTAATAATCTGATCAAGAAATGGAGTGATAAGAGGCAACCATCTTTTTGCCGACAATGCAATTGCTCACCAATCTCTACATACGGTTGAGGAATCAAGGTGATGTGGCTTTGACACATCCACCTTATTCAGCTGGTCTCACCCCAGTGGATGCAGATCAATGGTTTTCAATGCAATCTACTGAGTTTTACAATGGCAACCAATGAAAAGTCAAGAAAGCCTGGGAGAAATGTTTAACTCTGGATTGTGCTTAAGTAGAGAAATCTAAGGATAAAATATAAAAATTATTTCTAGCTCGATTGTTTTTAATAAAAAATGAAACTTTTCCATAATCTCTCATAAGCGTCTTGATTTGAACGTCAAACTTCCAAAAAGTCAACCTTACAATTGAAGATAATAACTGTGATTCTGAAAAGATCAAAATATATCACTAATTACCCAGTCAAATACGTCTTAACCTTCCAACTGATTACAAATCTTTGAAAAGACCAACTAAAACTGAATGAAGATCTTTGAAAATGGTCATCTCAACTTTAAAATAATATTCGGAATTAATAATCACTTTTGCTTGAATGATTTCCAACTGAATATTTTTTTAATATGCGTGGATCTTACTCTCGCTTTTTACAAAGGTACTCGTAAAATGCATACATTGTGATGGAATGCAAATACAGTGGTAGTATAAATTTTTCATTAAAATGTATAAACTAAATATTGTAAATGAATTATATTTTGTTTTTGTTAAAAAATAGCATTATATTTATATAAAAGCCATGTATAATTTTAAAAGTTATGAGTACATAAAGATATTTTCAAGTGTATTATAATATTAAATGATGGAATACTATAGGGGTCGGCAACCTTTTAGCTGTAGTGTGCTAAGCCAATCTATCAATAGGATTCAGTGTGCCACACAGCAGGATATTTTTGAAACATTTTCATTCCCACGATAATGCATGCAAAGTTAGAAATAGATATCAATAGTATAGACTGGCAGTTTTATTATACATAAATTTTTCATCATTTAAAGATACTTCTGAACTTAAAAAAAATGGTATAAAATGTAACTTTGCTTCAACAAAAATATAAAAAAATTAAATTATGCATACATTATGCATTTTTAAGCTTATTTATTTAAATAAGGAATAGACAGCATGGAATGTAAGTATCTTCTTTCATTACAGTTAAATAAAAAGATAAATAAAAATATATTAATGTGAACCAGTGATTGCACCGCTTTACTTTCATATCGCAAATTCAGGTGCACAGTTTGTGACACTCAATTTGACAAGATTCCAAGAATTCATTTGTTAAACAATTTCTTTGCGGACTCGAAATATTTTTCACATGAGGAAAGATTTTTTATTCAAATATGTAGAACCAAAAGCGGAAAGAAGAGTAGATACAATTTTCTCTCTTCAAACAACTAAATCTCTCCAGCAATGGCATTCAATAATTTATAAAATATCTGTACGTTTATCTCTAGATTTTTTCGCAATTCCATAAATGTTCAAAGTTCTGAAGATTTTTGTCAAATAAAGTCCATTTCAAATTTATCAACTTCATTCCATTTAAAAATTGTCATATTTGTAGAGTAGTGTTTAGTGCCACCGAAAATTGTACCGCGTGCCAAATGTGGTACGCGTGCTATAGGTTGCCGACCCCGAAATACATTATTTTTAAATTTAAATTTTTTATAGAACTGTAAATAATGTTGTTATTTAAATATTTTGATAAGTTTGATAACTTTTTTTGAAGTAAAATGTGAATAAAATATTTTTAGTTCATTATTTTAATCTATTCTAGAAACCCCAAATTCTTGAAATCTTTCATTAAAAATCAATCAGAAAATATTACACACAATAAAATTTATTTATATCTTTCTAAATATTCCAGTCTTTCAAATACTTTGAACCAAAACATATTAAAATCTAAAATAATTTAATGTATTTATTAAAAAAAATGGATATCAAAATTTAAAACTGAATAAGTAAAAGATTATACAAGGCTATTTCTTAAAAATATTAAAAGGTTTTTACCTGTTTATTTGAACTTCTCTTTTGCAAAAAAAAAAATATATCCTGAACTATAAGTTCATGTATAATATTTACTCTTCAAAATGTGTTTTTAAAACGATACATACATTTATAAAAAAAATCTATTTTAATAGAAAATTAACTTTTTTAATGGTAAGATTTGAATTTACAAATAAAAATGGCAACTGTTCAAAATATATAACGGGATTTAACCATTAATATAATAAAACTCTAATTAAAACCCTAGCAGGAAAAATCTAGATTAAAAAAAAGTTTTAAATATCAGTAAAATATAGACAACAGTTTGAAATCTCTGACCTTTATTTAAGACGAGAACAGTCATTGGTATTCGGATCTTGAGGAGAGTCACATAAGGATTTACAAATAATCCAATCATATTTATATTCGCAGATACAGAAGATAAATTTGAAATAAAAGAAAAGAAATTTATTTTCCGTTTTGAATTACGCAGCTCTATAAATATTGTTCTTAGTGATTCAGAAATTATCTCCATTCAAAAATATCGCCGAGATAATCCATCTGAAAAATATCCCGAAAAAGATATCCAAAATAAATCGAGGAAATAAATACCGAAAATAATAAAACCCATTCATTAATATGCATTTCATTGTTTACTCAGTAACTGATATAAGCATTGAACCTAAGCTTTATTTTCCACGCAATTCTTTAAGAAGGATTCTTGTTATTTTTAATGTCATTTAACACATTTTGATAAAAATGAAATTTATAAATCTTATTCTGCAAATTGAAAGTATCTGTATGTAAGGGGCATTTGCACCATTTCTGTTGGGTTGAATGGACTGATATTAAATGAAGAGTCTTAAAGATTTCTCTAAAAGATATTTTATAATTCAGCAATTGTAATATTCTCCAACAGGCACATATCGTTAATTCCTGGCTAATTTTTAAATCCTAGAAGTGTAAAAAAAATATATTTAGTTTAATAACCAAACTAGTTTAAATAATATATACAGTGTAAAAGACGCTAAATATAGTATACATGTTTGATAGAACTTTCCAATATCAATGCCTTTTTCTATTTTTAATTTTTTTTTCTTATTTTCATATTCAATGTCTTCATATTAATTGTTTTTATAAGCTGATTGAAATATTATAACCTTTATACTACGAATCTATTTTTTATTTCTGTGAAAATAAAACACAACATTCTCTTTAAGAAAATAAAATATTAAGTGAGGTGATTAAAAATTTATTTCTCAGTAATTATCAAGAGAATCCATTTTTAAAAAATGTTGAAATGATATTTAATTTTTCTCTACAATTTGTTTATACCCTTCATTTTTCCTTAATGCATTGTAATTGTACATTATTTCAATTTTATGAAAGGTGCTAAATAGCTATAAAAAATATAAAACACATTTGAATTGAAATATTTAAAGAACAACGAGATACAGAAAAAAATAGTAGAAACAAGTGTATTGGTAATAGAATAAAATTACATTTTATACATCGATTTCTAGCGAGTTGTATTTGAAACAGAAAAAAATCCAATCATTTGAGATGGTCATGGTCACGAACTCGTGGCTAGTATTCTTACTGTTGAGTTATATGTTCGGTTCCTAGTGCTACTGGAGACTTCTGTGTTGAGAGGCTTGTGCACGCTAAATCTATCAAGACTTAAAATTCTCCCATTGAAGTGGTGGGGAAGCTTAGAAAGGGAGACATTAGATTAGGTGCTATTTTTGTAACTTGACCATGGTTCAAAATACAGAAGCTGACACCATTATCTCTCCTGTGGCTTCAAAATTACGATCTTGAGAAATGAACCAACTAAATATTTGAAAAAACATTATAGAAAATTGAACCATGACGGGTCAAGGCCTACTGTGTCTCTCTTTATCATAGAATAATTTATTATATCAATTATTATAGAATTATTGATAAAAAAAAATTAAATCCCCTTAATACTCCTAAAATATGTTTCCCTTTTTTGTCACTTATTTTAAGTTTAACTTTATCAACAACTTAATTACCCACAAATTATTATAATTACAAATTAAATACCCACAATCTGCTTGTGAGAATGTATGATGTTATTTAGAATTACTTCTGTATGAATGGTTATTTTGATAAGAAACTCAGTAACAAAATAAGATAATTTTTAAATCAGCACTAAATACAAAAATGTCTTGTTTGAATTTTTTTTAAATATTTTCTTTCAATTTTACGTTGCAACTGCAATTACTGTCTTCATTGGAGCAAAAGAAACACGTTAATTTGTTCAAGAAGCGGTTTAATTTATATAAAAACAACTGTTTACTTTAATCTCATTTATTTTTTTCTCATCCTTGAAGATAACTAATTTGTTTTACATATCTTTTCTAAAGAAAATCCTCAAAATAAGACAAAAAAAGATAAATGTTGAAAGTATTTACGATTCTGCCAATTAAATGTAGAAATACTTTTCTTTGGGATTTAGTTGTATTGAACTTTTATATTCATGCATTGTTTAATATAATCATTAAAAGACAGGTAATAAATATTTAAATAACTCCAAAAAAGCGAAAGTTTATTCTGCATAAAGAACTGAAAAAGATCTCAGATCATTAAAATTGTTTAACCGTTTGTCTTATTGTTCGATAGTCAAATTAATTACATACCAAATAATAATTGTGTAGTAGAAAACCAAAATATTATTATATTCTAAGTATCGTCAATTTGAATGTTTTCAAAACATATAAACTCGAAAATAAATCTGAATAAGTTAATAATTTACTATATATATAAATAATTTTAATAAATTGTATTAAAGGGCATTGTTACGCATTTCATTAAGAATGTATATTCGATACAGTTTTTTCGCTGAAAGAGGATGCGTGACTATATACATGCAGTTATAAACAAGACACGTAACGAAAAGAAATCTTCCAGTTTTTTTTTCGCCAGGAAATTATGTTACAAACTGAAAAACTCAATGTCATAAAAAATACAATGTCATGGCTATTTCTCCACGTAACCGTCATTAATATTGATACATTTGAAGTACCATGAAATAGATTTCTGGAAAACCTCTTGGTAAAAATTGATCCTTAGCGATTTCAGGAACTTTATCACATCCAGATGCAACCCTTACTTTTTTCCCGAAGTGAATAGTTCTTATTCAAAACTAGAAAAGTGTTCAACCTTTATGGAGCTAGAACGAAGCTATAAGCAGGGTGATTCAATTTCTCCCATAATAGGCTGTGAATGTTTTTTGTAGTGTCTTACTGTGCTGTGTTTTTGGCATTGTTATTTAAGGCAAAAAACTTCGACTCAAACTCTTTGCTCTCTTGAATCGAGCTCAGTTTGCTTAGTGTGCTAATACATTTGCATGCAACTGAATTAGGACATGAAGGTCTAATGCAGGGGTGGTGAACCTTTTTGGATCAACGTGCCATTTTTTTTTTTTACAGAAATATTTAATGAGGTATAGACGTACCACCAAAAAACGTTGACTTGTGATTATTGGGAAGATAATAAAACTAAGTACAAACAAATCAAAGCTATTTACTACGAAAAAATGCATTTTGCATTCTTAAGTATTAAATGTTTTTGTTATATGTGTAATTCAAATTAAAGTAACATTAGTGTGAATTCTGTTGTTGCAGATTAGGTGACAACTTATACTATGATTGTAGATGTTACTTTTAACAGAATGTATGCGGAGTTGGAGTCATCTTCCGAAATTTTTCTAAGCGAGTCTATAACGTTATTCATCTCTGAAAATAATGACTCGCAAATGAAAATATAGTTAAAGTAGCATATATATATATATTTGAACCAGCTTCTTCAAACGGTTAAATGTGTGCGGAATTGAATTCCATGTTTCCAAAATTTCATTACTCGCATTTGCTTGTTAATCTTTTTGTTTCAATCAATTCCAACTCTTTTCTTATTTCAATAAGTTTTTCAATCTATGTTGAACTAGACTGGAAATCAATGCATTTCAAATTCTTCAATTTCCAGCCAATCGAATTGGGACAAGTTCAGTTTACCAAATGAAGTCACATCGGGGTATATAATAAAACTTGAGCGTTTCCTATAATTCTTTGAACTGAGAAAAACTCGCTGAAAATTCCTTGATTGACGAATCAATTACGGAAATGTTTTGAACTAAAATGCAAACCGTTTTGTTCGGTGGCGTGTGCAAAATATTGTGTCGCATGCCATCAATGGTAAGCATGTCATTGGTTGGCCATCCCTGGTCTAATGCTTATGGTCAATGTTTCGCGCTCCACATATACAACATTTCTCATCTACTATCGCTCCTCCTGTCGTGAATTTAGGAATTTTTATATTTTCTTTTGTCGGTTTGTTAAAACAATCTCTCCATCGGAAAAAATGACGAAACCTATTTTCGACACTTCCATCGTATAAATGTTTTTGACAAATAATATTTGATCATCAAATATGGTTCATTATTTTATATAATTGTTATTATTAGTAGTAGTAGAATTTTATCATTTTTTGCAGATCAGTTTCGTCCATGTAAAAAAAAAAATACAGCACGAAAAATTAAATAATAGCTTGTATATCAAAAACACAATTCACTCACACATACCCCTTATTTAGTTAAATAATTAGTCATGCATCATTATTTGCAGTATCTGAACTTATGTTAACTGAATATTGTAATCAATATAAAAAAATAAACTCGTGTATAGTGAGATTTAAAACAATCAGAATTTTGAATTTAAAACATCCTATTTAAGTTTTTCATCTTCAGTAGCTTCTCTAATGTGAATATAATTAAACTTAATATGAAGTACTTTTAATGGTTAATAAAGATCTTCTAAACTCAATACATAAATTCAAGCCGTTCGAAACATATACCAATTTTTAAAAACTGTTCTTAGTAAATGGCAAGGATTAGATAATTTTTTAGTCTCGAATTTCATAAATGAATTTATGCCATCACTTTTGTCCATTATCACAAGAACAAAATTATTCCACAGCGATATACAATAATAAATTTAATATGATAATGCGTTACCAACAAAAAAAAACAAATATAAAATTAATTACTTTTGATTTGAAATTGGTAGTATCAAGAACACTTATTTCAGTTAAATGTTAGTATTATTATTTTTATTTATTTTAAGGAAAACATGATTCTAAAATATATTAGGTCATAAGAATATTCTTACGTTTAATTATTGTTGTTTAAAACAATGTTGCATAAAGGTAATGTCTTGGTAGTTTCTTATAATGTGTGTCACCATAAAAATACAAACATGCAGTTAAAGTTGCATCCCCCTCCCTTTACTTGTATTTGCAATGTTTAATCCCACAGAAAGTAACTTAATCAGGAAAGTAAACCTATTTCTTCGATTTAAAAATAATGGAATTTTCCAAAACAGCTTTACGAACGTTAAATATTTTTCAGAATATGGGTCGTACAATCTTCTAAGTGACAATTAAATACGGCGAAAAGAAAGGTCGATGAGTTGATTGGTAGAAACAAGCGCAGCTGATTTAAAATAGATCGATTATATTGAGTCTTTTTTGATTCCCTGGATTTCTTTAAATTAAAATAGAAAATAAGAAATGTTATCTGAACAATTGCATCCTAGTGTCTAGAACTTATCAGTTTTAAAAATATTGTAGATAAGGCAAAGTAAACAGAAAGTAATTAGTGTATTACAAAGAAAGTATCCTGCCTGAAGAAAAAAGAAAAATATCTTGCTAAAGTTGTTATACACGCTACTAGTTGTTTCTCCTATACTTATTTGATTTAATCTAATGCAGATCATTCTTGTGCTAATTATGTGGACAAAATAGATTTCTGCAGCACTTTATATCAGCAATTTAACGAGATAAACATCAAGAAAGGAATTACTAAAAGCTTTAAGATTTAGTTTTTAAAAGTACCATCTACACTTTTGAAATGCTGGTAGATACATTGAGGAAATTTATTCCGAGAATTCTAACGACAGAATTAAATCAAATTTAAAATAACTGTAAAATATTTCTACTTCATGAAACTGATAGAGCATCATTTCTGTAGTTTGATATTAGTATGAAGCGTATTCAAATGAAACTGAATCGAAGCGTCGCATGCGAACAGTTTTTAATGTATTTTAGTGAAAAAACGCGATAGTGAAGTTGTATGCACCACGCATGCGTGTGCAGAAGCAGATTTGTGATAACTGCATTTCTAAGGACGTGGCACTCATTTAAAAATGGCTGATGTAGATGCAACTGTGTCCAAAATGGATCAGCAAGCTAAAATAATGTTTTTAACACTGGACGGGTGTAAGGAGAAATGGGCCTGAGGTTACAGCATTTGTTGCGCTACAGAAATGACGATGATGTCTTTCTGCAGCATATAGTGATAGAAGATGAAACCGGGTGTCACCCTTTCAGACCAGAACGGAAGTCCGTCAGGATGCAATGGAAACATCCCATTTCACACAGGCCCAAAAAAATTGAAAGCTCAGCAGTCAGCCAGACAGGTGATGTTGACGGCATTTTTCGACATGCAGGGATCCCTATTGCTGGAGTTAAAGAAGCAGGACGTTTATCCATCAATTCTCAAAGGTACACCCAAACCCTAGATACGCTGTATAAGACTATCAAAAACAAACGTCCAGGTATGTTTTCGTCAGGTGTCATGATTCTGCACAACAATGTGTGTGTGTCGAGGCCGTGGCCCGTAAAAAGTGGGAAGTCCTAGAACATCCAGCTTACAACCTAGATCTGTCACCTTGCGACTATCACATCTTTCGGCAGCTGAAGAAAAGCCTATTGGGTCAATATATTCACTCCGACGATGACGTATATAGGCAGCAGATCTGGACTGATTTCCATGACCAACCGACATGGTTCTTCGCGGACGGAATTCGTAACCTTCTTAAGCAATAGTACGCCTGCCTAAACACCATGAGTGATTTCATTTAACAAGCTTTCTATGCATTTCACTCATTAAAACTTGCTGTTTCTATCTATGTACCTGTCTCATTTCTGTCTCTACGTATCTCATGGATACATATCTCGAATAACTTTCAATTGAACATCCCTTATAATTTCATTTTCATCTACATTTGTTAAAAATTTTAATATAAAAATATTTGCACTTTACTTTTTATGAAATATTATCTTACAATTTGAAGATGTGGAAAATAGTACGTAGTTTTTTAAAAACAATAGCACAGAGAAAAACTACTTGAAATGAAACGTGCCTTTCCACTAAAATTAGAAATTTAAAAATCAAATTGTTTCTTCAAAATCTTCCTAATCTTTCTTTTTAAGTTTTAATTTCTTTTATACACTATTCAGACTACAAAAACAGATTTTGTACCTAATGATTTTTATCAAAACATAAATACTATTAATTTAAATACTAATAAATCAATCCTCAAATAAAAATTACGAAAATCTCTACCTGTTAATAATTATTACCTATTTGATTCTTTTTTTTTCGGATATGCTCCGGATAAGTTTGGAATCCAGTACTCTATAGAACACTTAGGCATTTTACAGAATACCGTAAACTGGTCAGTAATGCATGAAAAGATTAATATTTTACGCACTTCCTTGGCGTTCTATAGAATGCCAAATGATTAACTGGCAAAGTTTGAAGACATCGCCGATGCGTTTCGAATGTCACGTTGCATAGTACGTGACTTTTAATGAATGTTATGTTTAATGAGTCCTAATTAGTATAACAGAGAACGATTTCTAGGCCAACTTGGAACTTTTCAAGAAATTTTAAAATAATTATATGCGATATCACAATTCACTTTATGGCCTAAGAACTTGCTTAGAACTTAACACGAAATTAGTCATATTACTGTCACGAAATTAGTATTAATGAACACGAAATCTCAATCTGATCAGTTGCACTAGCTTAAGCCAGTGAAAACGACCAGGGATTAAACAATTATCTTAGAAAAACAAAACATAAAATGTCTATACATAAGGTATAAAGTGTAAGCTTACTGTGTAGTAACATATTAAATTTATTATTTTATAGTGTTTTTTTTTATGAAAAATTATGTTTTTCGTATTTTTTATTGGTCATATTTTAGGTAAAATTCAATTACTGATTTTTTTTTTTTACTTTTTGTAAAAAATAAAATTGAGTGCCATTTAAAATACAGTTATTTCTTCTCTTGGTGCACAACTGGTAGGTTCATATTATAAATTGTGTATGGTACAGCTTTACTTATTTTACTTATTTTAAATAAAATTTGTTTCTGCTAGAATATTTCTTTTCATCTCAATAGCATTTGTATTTTTGTGGAATGAACAGTTTTTAAATTATAGCTTTATTATAAATTCTTAAAAATATTTTTCCTAAATAGCCTTTGTCTTTCTACAGAATGCGTAAGGCATCTAGAAAAAATGTATAATGCTTCTCATATTCCATATTTTGCCTAAAAACATCGGGAATGCTACAAAATATCGCGTTCAGGGATGGCGAATCAGTGACACGTGTGCCGTTGATGGCACGCAACACAATATTTTTGGCACGCCTTTGATTAAAAAAGTTTGCATTTTAGTTTAAAGTAACAAAGTTCACACTATATGAAGAGTATTATGAACAAACGCGAGTGATCGGTTGTGGTGCGCGAGGCTCTGGGGAACACACTCGTTTATCATTATTTTACAATCTTAACATAAGTTATTTGTCATATAATTTGCAACTACAGAAGTCGCACTTATATTAATTTAATTTGAATTACACGTATAGTTAAAACATTTACAACAATACAGTGCAAAATGTATTTTTACGTAGTAAATAAAAAGTTTTGAGTTTTGTTAGTATTTAGTTTTATTAATTTCCCAATAATTATAAGTCAAAATTATTTCACGGCACATCTATACCTCTCTAAACATTTCTACGCGTTGATCCATAAAAGTTCCCTACCCCTGATCTAGGTGTTCCAGAAAATATAGCTAGTACGCTGCTAGTAACAGATATATTGCGGGATCGGAACATGTTCTGGAGAACGAAATTTACTGTTTATATAATTTAACTATTCACAAGCTTTTTTTTTCTTAACTTCTAAAATCCTGAAAATATTTTTAGGAGACGTTGCTCTGCCTTATACATAAATACGTAAACAAATCAGAATCCATACATTAATAACAATAAATAACATGCATATCAAACCAGAAGCGTCATAAAAAACAATTTGAAAGTCAGAATTTAACCTACACAGCAGTGGTTCTTAAATTTCCCATTGCCCCTTTATGTATCAGCCTGACTTCGAAAACAACCAAGATTTTGAGCAGCTTTCCTTCCCCGACTCCCTACACATTGCTGAATGATTTAAAGATTAATTAATAATTCTAAGCCCATCTCTGTGTTTCTTACACGGACTTTTTAACACGCTTTATTTTCCTTTAAATAAACAATATGCATCGAATTTAAAATATTACGTTGCAGAATAGGCAATGAAGTTTAAAACAATAAAAACAAACTGAATTAATATTCTTGATCGAAATGCATGTTCTAGCAGAGTTTTTCATTAAGGGAAACTTAGTGATCTAGTCTAGAATAGCATATGTGTCAATTTTTCCACGAGGCCTTTCAGAGTCAGGAAAATAAGGAAATCTTAACATTAAATGACTGCTTCGTGGACCCCCTAGAACGGCACTGCGGACCCCCAGGAATCCACGGACTTCAGTTGAAGAACCGCTGCTATGCAGAATATTGCCACAGCTTAAAATCAGGTGCTTGTAAATTTGAATCTTAATAAATATTTTATTCATTCCAATACTATAAATGATTTAAAGCAGTAGAAAATATCAGACTAATTATTTTTATCTGGGATTTTGATCTAATTCGCTAAAATTTCAAAAAATCCTGTGTGTGCAAAAATTTTTCTATGTGTAAAGATTTCTAACAATTACGAAAATCTACCAATTGAGGAGCATAAGTTAATGACACAGTTGGCATTATTTAACCAAGATAAATATTTCATTAAAATAATTAACTTATTTGTGATTACAATCTAGAGCTTTACTTCAGAAGATAGTTCACAAGGATAAGAATTCACCTTATCCATTCTTAAATAAATGTTAATAATTAATAACTGCAGCATTAATTTGTGCATGTGGCAATTTGGGTGTCAAATGAACGTCTGAAGTATGATCTCAGACATTCACTTGTCAAATTCTTGAGTAACTCTCTCAGTGTATAATAATTATTCAATATTTACACAAGAGAACATATCCCACGCAACTAATCCCTTTTGCATTAACAAATATTAACACATTTAATAGAAACTTTCAGTAAACATCAATGAATAATTGCCTGGTTAAAGTATTATAAATTATTTTACCTCGTTAATATATTTGTCGGTAAAGCTCTTTTGTACAGAGACGAGAAGCTATCATAATTAAGAAAATTTGCCTACAGATAATCATGTGTATATTTTGACATAAAATTTTTGAAACTGGTATATTAGCATAAATACGTTAGTTCTTAAGCAAACGTGGCTGAAATATAACAATCTAATGTTTTTTTGCAAATATATGTGTGTGAAGCTTAATTCTAGCTATATAAATCTAAGAAAATAAATACTTAATTAAAGTTTATCAATGAAATTTATTGTTTTACACACATTTACTTAAAAGACTATCTTATGGTTCTTTAGGGTAGCTTGCCTGTATATATATACTTCGTACTTCTAGTTTTAAAAGTTATTTTTGCGAATATTGAAGAAATATTATTAATTACAATAATCTATGAATATGAATATCTTCCTTTTGAAATATTATAGTATAGTAACAGTGTTGATATGGCTAGATAATATACATTAGTATTTTCTTACAAACATCACATCACGAAGAAAAAATACGAAAAAGAACAGTTATCGTGTTTCATCTAATGTTGATTGTTAGACTATATCTAACAATCAAGATACTGCTAGTACTGTGATTACGATTAGACTGAAAATATCTCTCTGAATCCGCTAGAAGGCATTGTTAGATCCGTTACAGTATTTTTATAATATAAAATGAGGAATAAAATATTTTTACACAAACAAAAAAATCGTCAAATAATAGAAAATTCCATATTGAACATTAATGGTACTAGTTTCTAATATAAATTGCTGTATTGAATTCTATTTTACATATAAAACCAATAATCACTTCATTTTATTAAATCTAGCTGCGACCACAATATCCCCATAGTTAGTATCGAATCTTGTTTTGTGGCGTTCTAGTCGAACAGTCTAAATGCTAGAATTTCTGCAATGATAAATTCTGAGTGAACTCTAAGTACTCGTGTGATACGATGTGGAAGCAAGTGGAGTAAAATACCATATCAAGCGAAGTATTATTATCTATATAGTATTTTAAATTAGGATATAAGTCCTCAATACAAAGAGATGTATGTCGCTCCAAAATAATATTAATTCAGTCAAATAAAATATGAACAGGGATTATTAAAATGAAAGAACATAGAAATCATTAAGAAAATTCAAAACACTGTAATACAAAATAAAGTATAATAGTGAATGATTAATAGCATTTATACCTAGATAACTATACAATACTCCATATGAATATATAGAAAATAACGCTAAAAAACCAATTACGGTATTTATTCAAATCTAAGCCGCCATTGATTCTGTGCCACAACCCAAATTCCCAACGTTTTTGAGAAAAATGAAAAATAGTGTAAAATAGTTTATCGATATCCAATTTTACAAAATTGAAATAAACTTAAAATAAGAAGTGACACATTAGTTATTTTACAAGAATAACAACTTTTAGATGTATATATGAACCCATTATTGCTCTAATTGCTCTATCCAACGAATTCTTTTTCTTTCAACTCTAAGTCGCACCCTATTTTCAGTAGCATTATCATTGGAAAAATAGTGGCTTATATTCGAGCAAATACGGTAGTTAAAACTCATTTTTAAATGATATGGAGGTATAAAGATATACATAATTCAGGAGTTGATTCATATTGTAAATATCAAATCAGATACGAATAATTTCTATCTATAGAAAATATTTTTCTTTTACTTTAACTATGGAGAACATCTTTGGATAAGATTAAAAATTCGGGGAAATATTTCTCAAAACCTAATTCTCCATGATAGCATTTTATCGATTATTTTTTAAGTACTATTCAAATTTCATACTACAAGCCTTTTCCATTAAAACTTAAAATACCAAAAGATCATTTTCTCCAATTTTTTAAACTGCTATTTGCATCTGTAAATATTATCAAAAGCAATATTATTATACCGTTGTTCTTACAATAAAGCACTTGGTGTTTTAAAGCTGATTTTAAAGATCTTTCTCAACATAGCAGAATACGTGATTCGCCAATTCGTTTCGATTTTTCAATAACTTCAAGAAAGCACGTATTCTCGTTATTCATGTTTGCATTTTCACACATATTTTAATATTAGCATAAGGAATTCGAATAAAATATTATTTTGAACAACCTGTTATTTCAAAATGCATTTTAAAAATCGAAATTAAATATGCTCGCAGCAGTTTCTTTTCCATAGAAATAAGATTATATTCCTATTTCTGTTATAAACATTTGAAATAAATAATTACATGTAAATGTATGTTCCATTAAATTTTTGAATTTGTCTCAGAGACGCTCTTTTCTTTTAAAATAAAAATCATTTTCCTTTAAATCATTGACAGAGATTTAAGAAGAAAAATAGCACGTAAAGTCATATAAAACTATTATATTTGAATCCCCTTAATTTTCTTGCGATGTAGTTTATTTTAAAGACGAAAAAAGAGATTCTTGTGTGTAAGTGTGGATTTTTAAAATTTTTTTTAGTTATCCCTAGGTAAATATCCAGCTGTCGTAGAAAACAAATAAATCTGAATAATAACTCAATCGTTCTTTTTATTTCCTCAAACCTATTTATAACTCTGATCTTGAGAGAAATAATAGCAGTAAATCTCTGCATGTGAAGAACAACATATAACTAGGAGAAATAAAATACAAACTATAGCTACAATTTGATCCATGTCTAGCCCACAATCCAGATTCGACGTATTGTTATCAAAGTTAGGAACGTTAATCGCAATACTTTTAACATGTGACTTCAACTTTATTAATAAATCTTATTAAATTATCCTTTTTCTTTGACTGATTTTGTCATGACTTCTAAAACTGCTTGCAAAAGAATCCTGTAGTGAAAAACTACGAGAAAAATATACAATTCGTAGTTCTTGCATATGTCTCTAAAATTAGGAAATGAATGGGGAAGGAAGAAATGGAGTAGATACAATTATGAAAAATGACATAATAAAAACATCAAACTTCAAAAATGTTATAAAAACCAGGACTAATACAGTTGAACAGCTTTTCTGGAAGACTATCTGTAGTATTTTGTAAAAATTACTGTACTTTCTGTATTTTGTAAAAATGATTATAATCTATACAAGACCATAATATCCATTGGAAAAAACCAAATACCGTATTTACTCGAATCTAAGGGACAGTATTTTTCCACAGTTAGTACTACTGAAAATTGGGTGCGGCTTAGAATCGAAGGCAAAACATTTGTTGGATGGGGAAAACTGAGTTTCCTCCCCACCCCCCTTTGATTAAGAATGCAACCGTCCATTCTGGCCACTTGCATCGATGACTTATCCGATTAAACAGTTTTTCTCCAGTATTCAGTCTACCCTAAACATCGTTGACTGCTCGTATTTCAGGGGGGAAAATTGTATACGCGCTTTCTTTTTAATCACCTTAACTTCGAAGATATCGGTAATAGCATAAAGACGAGTTCACTATGACGCAAGTATGAAAAGAGAGGCAATTTTTTTTTTACATGTAGGAAAAAACGTAAACAAAGAGGCGGTCACTGAAAATTTGAAACAAATTAAACAAATATACATCGATGGCGTAATCAAAAAGATATATTTTTTATTGTAAATTTTCAACAGTCTTTAATAATTCTTTATATTCTTGACGTTATCGTATTCTTCGGCAAATTTACCTCCAAGGGCGATAAAGTCACCATTCTAGTAACTTTAATCACATCTTCTAGGGTTGCATAAAAAGCGAAATTTTCCCGTAGAACTCTATTTTCCGGCAAGAAGTGTATCGAAGAAGGAAAATCAACATACGTGTTTCAATATTCACATTATTGAATTTAATTTAATACACTATAATTGAAGGATAAAATATGAACTTTTATTCAAGATTATCTCTGTCTTTAGAAAGAAATAAGAAATACCTATATTTTTTTCTATCTTTACGAAAAGATATTATCTTTTCTCCAGAAATTGAGATAAGGAATGAACGCATTTTATTCCAGACAAATCAGGACTTTCCTGACCACAAGTAATCCCGTTCCACTAAAATAATTTGTGTTATTAGTTCCTTAATCAAGATACATTCTAGTACTTAGCATCCATGGAATTATCTGTTTTAGAAGCCAAGCTCAGTTATTTCGGATTTACGTGGAAATCGTTGAAGATTTTCCGTGAAAACATACTAATAAATGGGAATTGTTATCTTAGGTCCTTTTTGTGTTTATCATCCGTAAAAAACTAGTTGTTAAAATAATCTAAGCGATATAACACTAGTAGACGAAAAATAAATATTTTTAAGGAGTTGGCTTTAACAATAAAACAACTGTACCTTTTTTATCAGTATTTAAACATCTAACATATGGTTAAGTGCCTTTCCTATAGCATTTGCTTCATTATCTTTTAATAAAGTCCTTATTATTGTCATTCAAGAATTTTCAAAACCAAGTTGGCACTATTAGGATATTTATTTAATATTTTTGCTGGCTTTAATCGTTTTCTTTTTTGTCTTAATCGCATAAATTTTCAAAATGTAACCTTTAAAAATGACTTTTTAAGATATAATACAATAACATGTACGCCTATGATGAGTTTTCTTAATCACAGGTATTTTAAATTCAAGAATAAGAACATTCTTCTATTCAGCATTCCATAAAGAATGCCCACGCAAGTTCATTTTTCCTTCTTAATTTTTGCATTCATTTTTTAGCTGTAATTTATTAAACATTCTTTAAAACTGAAATAAATCGTTAAATACAGAGTAAAATGAATTCACACATGCTTTAGCTGTGAATTTTTTCATTAATCTGATTATTGTTATAAAGTTTTGACAAAGGTTGTCTAAAAAAAAAACATTTCGAAAAAATCCAAAAAAATTTCAAAGAAATATCATTTAATGAAACGTGATCTTTTAAAAATTGTTTTAAATTTATTTCATCCTTTTTCAGAAAAATACTAATAATTAAAATTGAAGATTTCGTACACAAATATTAATTTGATACACTGCATTTGAACTCATTCTTTTAATTTTAATTCGAAGAATATTTTTCCTTATGAAAATTATTTCCCTAAAACTTTGTTAGTTAAATTTGAGATTATATATATATATATATATATATATATATATATATAATATATAGAGAGAGAGAGAGAGAGAGAAAGTGTATATATTTTTATTGCTTTATTATTCATAATATTTTCAACAAATTCTGTTTTAATTATATTATTTATTCAGATTTTCTCTTCTGATTCAGCAAGTTACGTAATTTTTTTTTTTTTAAATTGCAATAATTTAAAACTTTTTTTTCTTAAAATTGCTAATTTATATTAGATGAATTTTGTATTATAATTACTTTAAAAATATATAAATTTTTTCCTTTGTAATCTAAGAAAGGATTTAACGCACACTCTGAAACAAATTATTTTGCATATTATTATAGTTCATTATGGTGACTTATTCACTGACTTAGGCGGAAAAATTACCAAAAAGGGAGTCCCGACTATCATAAATCGTATGGTTTTTAGACTCTCATTAAAGAAATTGGAGATAAAAACTTTCATTAGAATATTTCGAAAATTCTTTTTTTTTCCTCATGATAATTAGTTTCATTTATCTAAATGTCTGTAAGTTACAAAATTCATTTTCATTTTGAAAATAGAAACATGAGCTCCAAATTGTCTAAGAAAAGGGCAGAATAATGAGTGTTACATAAGCTTTAATAAGTGTTAACGCATTTCTCTTCGAAACTCGAATATTTAAAGTAATGGTATAAAGAATTTGATTCCACTATCGTGATTTTTCAGTTTTAATGAATTAAAATGCAATTAATGAGGGTACGTAAATGAAAATACTTTGAAACTTTTATTCATCTCATTTTAAGATATTACAAATGATCCATTAAATTAGACCAGTCAAATACCATGCAAACCACATTTCTGCGATTCGCTTCTACAAGAACTCATCCAGAAACCATTAACGGCCTTACTGAGGACATCTCAACAATCTTTCGCAGTGCACCAAGATGTGGCAGACTAAGTACCTCTTTTGTTGACTTATCATATGTGCAAGTTGGAAATGAAATCAAATGAAGGATTGGCAGGAAAGTAAGGTCATGTCTGTAGAGTGTTTATTAAGCTATTCGAATACAATTCAGAAGTGATAGAATGTTCTTGTTGAAGAAGGTTTCCAGTTTAATACCAAAGATGAACAAATAGGAATGTAGATCATTAAAGGTCTAATGATAACATTGATTTGTGAAGGAATGATAAGTATCGGGAATCCTGTTTCAATCCAAGCCAAATGATACTCAGATGAGAATCTTCACCATATATATAACAGCTTAAAAAGAAAACTAGTGTTACAAAAAGAATCTACCACTAGTACTTGTAATAGGCAATCTATAAAATACTGCCGTTTTATAGATTGCCCGGCCTTTTTAGGTGGAGTATGAAATATGAGAATTATTATACACTTTCCCTGGGCCTTTTAAATATTACCTAAACATTCAATAGAATGGCTGGAATGGAGATGTATTTCATACATTGCTGATTTGTCATTTGGCATTCTACAAAGTGCATATCGTAAATGTATGAAATATTAATCAAGTCATGCCTTCCTTGCTGGCCAGTTTTCGTAAATCTGTGAAATACATAGTATTCCACAGAAGTAGGGATTTAAAACTTTGTCGAAAGCATACTGACATGGCATAGAATTGCCATGTTTTCAACATGAAATTGGACTCATCTGTCCAGCAACATTTTCCCCCAAGTCTAGAATCCAGTTGCGAATACTTCCACCCTTAAACTAGCAGAGGTATTCGCATATTAGAATGATTTCTGTATTACATACGGAGGTGATTTGGGATGGTGAGGCTGCAAATACATTTTTGTGCATCAGTAGTAAGTTAGCTCTTATGAGGAAGGTTTTACCGGAATAGCATCATATACAAGGTACATGTTACTTGAGCAAATAACAATAACTTCCAAGTTTCCGAAATGAAATAACAGATTCATTCCATATTGACACTTTTCCTATGATGAATACTTTTAGATCTTTTGCATTACCCATATTGTATCCAACCTTTTATTAAATCTCCACTCATTGCCTCCTATAACGTCCAATAACTACTTACATTATTTGATTTCAGTTTATATAGCAACCAACGCTGACATATTTGCTTGACAATTTTTGTCTAGTTCAGTTGTTCTCATCAGTGTATAGTTGTTATAAGGCTTGCAAATACAAATATTTTTTCAGATGTAAGCGTAAGGAAATCTAAAGAAATTATACCAATAGAACGCCAAAGAAAAATTTTGATTGTGCTCTTATAAGATATATTTTTAAGCAATGCATATCACAAACACACATAATCGCTATCCTCTGTGAGCGCATCACATAAAATAACAGAAATTAAAACATATTTCTTCAAAGCCCATATAAAAATCAAAAAATTAATTTCAGTTCTGTGTTGCTTATCAATTATATATATTACTTTTAATCTTATATATAATCGGTGAACAATTTAACAATATACACCACAACTTTTTACTATTTAAAAATATTTTTTCCGGTTCTTTACCTTTAAAAGGATTTTGATTCAATTTAGCCGTAATTATTTCTTTTTGTTTTATAAATGCATGATTTCAACATTTTAGGAAACAATTTTTTCTTAATTTATAAAATTGTGGAAAGCTCGTGTTTCAGAACATACCTCAGCACATTTTTATCGAAATAACACTTTTTCCGCCTCATTACAGATTTTAGTCCCTTAAACTCAAACTACTGTAAAAGAGAGAAATATACCTTTCTTCCTCTTTTTAATGAATACTCGTGAATAAGAGCAATTATGAAACCTTACAAAGGAAGTTTTCTGATTAAAGTTTTCCTGCATACTTTCGTACTTTTTAATATTAAATTTAATACCAATCTTTTCTTCACATAGTTAACTTTTATATAGACCCATTTCAGAAAAATTATTGAAGAAACATGTAATATTTAAATTAAATACAGAAATAAGCCATTTTTTAATAATTTCCTTATATTATAGGGGGCACACAAATATTTTTAAAATTGTTTTAAGGTTTAAAAAAAGATGTGAAATCCATATATCTTAAAACTATAATTTAATTTGCTAAGAAATATATTTTAAATAAGTTGGAGTATTTATGATACGAATTATATCAGATTAAAGCTGAAACTTTTCGCTGTTTTACTTAACGATCTATATATGTCAGTGTTATTGGCCAATGAGATTCATATTGAGACCATCGCTAAAGGAATAATATAACATACTGCCAGTTAAAAAGTGGCTTCAAAACTTTTTTGATCGCATTCCCTTAAAATGAAGAACATTATAAGAAGTACCTCCATTCAATATACATAATCATGAGCTTCATTGTTTTGTGTATCCCAGAAAATTGTATTGTACACTCCTTGGAGTACGCATACCGCACTTCATTAACCTTTGTTTGAAGATAATGTACGTGCTTTCTTCTCTATTATCTAATCATTAATTTATTTTTATTTTTCAATAAATATTTCATCTAAAATTGAAAGCAAACACATTTGCAGTCATTAATCTTTTGCACTAATTTGTAACTAAACTATCATCTTATATTTAAATAAATTCATTTGTAAATAGTGAATTAATTGTATGCATATATTGATCTAATTATATGTATATACCCCTGTTAATTAACCCTTCGTTTTTACTTTTAAATATATTTATATATGAGGGTAGTTAAATTATAACTTAAACAAAATTTTGAACTTCCCCTTTTAATGTTTATTTCCCCACCGTACATATTCACCTTAAAATTAAACAGGTAATATTTTTTTCAGAAAAAAATCATCAAATATTTTCATTACAATCCCATTTAATTTTCTTTTTTGGTTATAGGCTGTAATTTCCCAAACATTACTCCCCATTTGAAAACTGAACTAAAAAAAATTATGATTTAGCAGTTATTGAAATAAATATGCAATCAAATTCAAAATCAGGAACAGTTTGAGTTGACTTTGCTCTTAATATAACTCCAAAGCTTCAGACTAATATGTTCTCTATATAATAATTTGGTGTTTAAGAAAAATATATTACTTTTATTGTTATATAAAGTTCAAGGCTTTGTATTTTTAATAAAAGTATAAAGTTAAAAGATCAGAGATCTAATTATAAAATGATGATGCAAAAATATATATGTTCCAGTTCCTTTAATATTTAAATAAACACCACATTAAAATATTATCTTGATTTATTAGTCATATATACAAAAAGAAGTATTTAAAATTTATTTAATAATTTTAAAGATCCATGTAAACAAAAAAAGGGTTCAGAAAGCAAAATTTGAAATCTAATCCCAGTATTGTATTGTTGATTAAAATATTTGAATAATTTATACCTATCTCTCTCTATCTCTTATTATTCATAATCAGTATTTTGCATTTAAAATCATTATTTATTTAAGATATATAAACTCTAAAATATTTGTATTATAAGATTCATCCACCCAAATGAAAAAAGGGAGGAAGGTATGTATAACCACACATCGGATTCCTGATGTATTTCCTACATCAAATACAAAATGAATGGTAAACTTTTTTCAGTCCTTTATAAGAGAATAGCCCAAATTACATCATTATTTTTGTATTTTGCTTGTCCAAAAACTAAATAAAAAACAATCCTAATAAATTATTCGATAAACTATGAAACTGGATAGAGAAAGTTTCACCAGAATACAAATAACACCTGAAAAAAATAACCTGAAATACATTCACCTGAAAAAAATAACAAATATGTCTCAATAATTTTCAAGCGGAAATTTTATTAAATACTTGCTATACGTTATTAATTTTGTTAAAAACATATATTATTTTTAAAATGTGTATACATAAAACTTCTTTATATAGAATTCACATAAGCTGAAGCTATAATAATGTAATTTAATTACATTCCAATAGCCCATTAAGTATCTTTGGGTGTAATTTAACCTCCACACACAAATGATTCGAATTATTTAACTGTAATTATACTTTCTATAATAAAATAGCAACTATAAAACATAAATTGCATTTCAAAAGATATATTTAAGGCACTACAATTAATAATAAATAAAACATTTATTTTCACAATTTGTAGCAGAAGTATTTATACTAATCCTTATGAATGCATAAGAGACATCTTTGTAAGTAGACTTTCTTCGAGTAACTTTGTAAGCAAACCACGAGAGAAAGATTGCAAGCAATGAAATTATCTCCACCATAACTTTTCCAGATCCGAAAACCAGATGAGATCTACTTTCCTCAGGGACGAGTGTCTATTGTAGTATAAAAGATTAAAAGGTTCGAAGGGAACTGGATGATAAAATTCAGAGCATGTTGAATCACCAACGGATGCAATAACCGGGCTATTAAGGGAAAATGGGATTTCAGAGTCTTGGATCCATGCAGAATTAAGAACTCTCCACAAAATCAAATACACATGTAAGATAAATTGCACGAAAGAAAAGATATATGGGAAGGATTAGATTAGAGATAATCATGAAATATGCTTCCTTTTGTTGTGTGTTTAAATTCATGAAACTTGTTTTCTCAGTACTATTCCGTAAAAAAAAAAATTGCTGAAAATACTTAAGACATATTTGGCTTAACATGTACGCAAATTGGTTGCTTCCTATGGAAATTATAAAGAATAAACACAAGTATTGAAATATTTTAATGAACTTCCTTTAAGTGAAAATATTTTTTGATTTAAACAAATATTCAATGTTTCCATTTCGTTTAAGAATATTTTCAAACTGTCCCAATATTGTAAAAAATTATTAATTTTTTTAAGTTGTACTTATAATTCCATTTCGAGATAGTTGAAATAATAATGTGATTTCTCTATTTTATCAATCTTTACATCAATATTAAATGTTTGGGAATGTTAAATGAAAAAAATTATCAATTTAAAGTTTCCCTTAACAATTAAATAATTTCAAGATTAAATGTATTAAATATGTATTAAAAATTTTGCGGGTTTTTTTTTGTATGTTCGTTTTTTTCCAATAATTTGAAAATAAACAGAGGAATTAAAACTCTTCCATCATTTTAAAACTCATAGATATTATATATTAATTTTGTATATAAATTCCTATTTCCCTTCCAAATCCCAATTTCTTAAATTTTAATCAGGGTAGCCGAGATCGTATATAATTAAAAGCTACAAAAACGACGCCGGAGAGGAAGTACTTGTATAAGAAAGACCTATGTGCATTTTTACAAAGGCACACTTATATTCATATATAAAAGTATCATATATATATATATATATAAAAGTATCCAATTCTTACATATATATAATTAATTTACATACAAAAAATCAATAAAATAAAAAGTGAATGTTTATTAACGTCGCTTTAAAAAGCGCCCTAAGGGCTATTGGTGACGGATATCGTTATTTTGAACCGTGGTCAAGTTAAGGTAACGACACTAGAGCTAGCATCCCCATCTCCGTACTTCCACTCCATGTCACTAGGAGGACTTTGAGCCTCGACAGATTTAACGTACAGCAGCCCCTATAGACAGTGAGCCTTCAGTGGCATTGGGTTCGAACTCATGACATGCCGGCTACGAATCCGTGACTGTCGCGTATTGGTTGCGTATTCACAGTTCAAATATCAGTCCTTACTTTCAGTTTTGAAATATTTATTATTACGATACTTTACGACACGAGCACACACAAACAATTAAATATTTCATTTAAAAAATTCTCTTTTAGGGGTTGGTGCATCCACTATTTCGGGGCTCCGTAATCTGCCACAGTTATTTACAGACTAAATTAAATTCCCTATAGGTTAGGGAAGGTTCACGCAAAATTCCCTTTGTGGATTACTGAGTTGCAACCCGCCACAGTGATCATGACTAATAGACTAACTACCACAGCCTTCAATAGTGGTACACATTTTTAAATTATATGTAGGTCTTAGATATATTAAATAAGGACAATGAAAACAAATATAAAAGAGCTGATACCAAATGTTTAGGGACCCCAAAGATCCAAAAATAGTGCGTAACAAATTTCTCTCACCAGCCTAAAAATATTAAAATAAGTACTATTGCAAAAATGTTCAGCTATTTTTGTTGATTTAGAGAATGGGTAATATATAAAGTATTGTGTGTTAACTGTTAATAGAATCCAAATTCTTTATATTTCCGTTGATTTCGTTAAATGGGCGTCTTTATATGTATACACCGGAAGACTTAATAATTCACGTTTTGAAAAGAGCACCTATTATTCCCCTAATTAAGATTATTTTTTATTTGTATTTGTGTAAATAAAGAAATAAACGGGACATATGGTTAGTTAAAAAAAAAAAAAATTGTGCTAAATAACTTGAGCGTGCATTAGTAGACCGATATTAATAGTATATTTAACCAGTAACTCCCCAGTAACCAGTAACTTCTTTAAGAAGTATCACTTTTAAGAATTTTATAGTGTAAGACCAAGAAATGAAAATACTATCCACAAAAAGTTGTGCATTTTTTCTTTGAAAAAAGTACCGATTTTTTCAAATTAGTCAGCAGAATTGTTATATTTATTGTTATTGTGCATTTTTATAGAATATATATTAATATAATTAATGCAAAAAAAGTATTTATATGTAACTGAATTTAGAAACATTGATTTATTTAGAGTAAAATAAAAAAAAACCACCCAAAAGAAATAAGGATTTTACCGAGATCGACATACTCGCAGTTCTCTCTTGCAGTGACTAGTGAAAATCGCAATGCTTTCCACTTTCGAATAAAGAATATATATACTCTTGCCTCCGATAGTCTGCGTACAGGCAATCATCTTACGTGTTTACGCTAAAATTACAATTAAAATCTCGCTTGAGAAAATCAATATACCTCTTAAGGATACTTCAAAACTTCCTTATTCAAACAACATCAAAATCCCCTTTAACATTATAAAAAGAGAATGACTACCAAATGATCACCAACCACTCCCGCCAAAAGTCTGCATAAACTTACAAAATAGAGCTTTTTTACTGTGAGATAATGACACCAAGTCGTGTTTTCAAGTAATTATAAGCTTCTACAACAATTTATTTGGAATTTGAGATCTGAATGCTCTTGTAATTCCATGGTAGGTAACAAAAAAGAGATCGATGTATTACTGAAAGAAAGATCATCATACATATTTAGAAAAAGAGAAAGTCTTTTAAATCAATTGCTGAAACTGTTAATAGGAGACCTTCATTGATTAATAAAGTGTTCATAAACTACATATCAACTGAATTTTTAACATTCAAGCCAAGATCCGCTCACCGTCTGTGGGGTCTCATCTCGAGAATATTGTTCTGTAATACTCTCTGTCAAAATAAATACAAGACTAGAAACTTCATAAATAGCTAAAAGTGTTTCTGAGATATTTCAAAAAGTTGTGATTTTAAACACATTTTGAAGAGAATTGAAAACGGAAGACTACCATGCAGAGTTGCTTAACGTACACCCTCGCATTGCAAGGAAGGGCCAGGATTCTAGAGGGTCCAAGGCCTTCTGATATCTAGTACGTATTTAACAACTTTATAAAATATTAAAGGCAAAACCTGACTTTGCAGGGGGACCCTAATATTTTCCGTTACGCTATTGCTATCATGGCCGTGTTGTGTTCAAGGAGCCATTTATCTCTCGATTGAACAGAGCTAAGAGAATGACCTTAGCCTAAAAATACCTAAATAGGACACATAATTTTTGGAAAATATAATATATTCAGTTGGAAGTAATCTCAGTATTTTCAGTGTCAAGAAGGACAAAAATACGTCTCCAAAAACTCCTGTACAGATCTCAAGAAAGAGAATCTTTTTCAGATTAGCATACATAGAGGAGGATGCATAATGGTTTGGTGGTGTATAGGAAGCCTTTGAGATGTTGTTGATTGAATAAATTCCATAATCTGAAATTTATTGAATCAACAATAAACAAAACTGATTACTTGAATATATTGAAGTAAAATATCAGAGCAAGTGCCGAGAAACTTGCGGTGAGTGCTGATTTTAACTTTCAGCAGGACAACAAAACCAAGCAAATTGCTCACATTGGGAAGTCATGACTGCTCCACCATGTTTCAATACAATTCCGTACGCTATCCCAGTTCCCAGACCTTAGCACTATACAGTATTTGTGGGATTTACTTGCGTGGATAATCAGGAAGCACGCCCTAACATCCAAAGAAATGCTCAAATCTGTCATAGTAGAAGAATGGAACAAAATAACCACAAAAGAGACAACTAAACTAGTTGAATTCCTGCCAAATATGTTGAAAGAGGCTACAAAAGGAACGAAATATCTTAAAAAGTAGTTACTTTTAGTTACAATTCAGTATCATAAAAGGTTTTTCCACTATACGCATTTTGCCGCATACGATTTGTGTCGTTCTCAAGTTATAAATATTTGCATTATTTTATGAAAGCATCAGGTGATTGTTGTTTGTACTTTTCAATTCATGACGTTAGAGGAATCAAGAAAATACGTACTAATTCTGAAAGACTCCATTTAATTAGCAATCATTGCATGAATATAAAAGATGATCATTTGTACCCAGACTTTCGGAGGCAAGTGTATATAGATACCCAATCATTTGCTTATGGTCAAATACGTTTAGATCTTTCAGCTTTTTAACGTATTGCATCTATTATTTAATTCACCTCGAATCAAACTTTACAATGAAGGTAATAGTTTAGATAATTTGTTTTCTATTTATATAACTGACCACAGCCAACTTCTTACAGTTTCTAAGAAGTGTCGCCATAGCACAACATTTTATTGTCTCTAATTCAGCTGTGATTCAATGTTTGTAAATGTTACTTCACGAAATATGTTCCTTCAAAAACGATAAAAGAAATTTAATGCACAAGCAAGTGTTATAATGCATTTTTAATATATTAGGTTTTTAGGTGAATCGAAATAGTATATATAGCTAAAAATTTTTAAAAGGCGCATTTCAGTAAAAAAATTAATAAAAAGTTTTTTATTTCAGGTTTAGTTTTTTTATTCGAATATGTAAAATTATTTGACAAATTTTTGCAGCATTTATCCTTTTTAAGGTGAGAATGGCAACAAATAAACTCGCACTATGTACAGCGATATAAAAAATGCAGGCTATGTTAATAAATCAATCTTTATTTGACGAAAAGCTCCGGAGATTTCTTATTCCTAATTAATAAATCTCGAGTGAACAAATTTTTCTTCGTTATTTCGCACGTCTGTTTTGTTTTCATTAGTAATAGTTCAAAGTTATATAATGCCGATAAAATATAACTTTTTGATAGCTGTACGATAGAAACAGTTTTTTTTTTCAGTTAGATGCTTTTGAATCTACCAAATGATCACTTATTTCAAAGCTTTGCTAATTATCCCTTAACATAAAATAGTTATGAGAAAATAAAAAAAACTTTCCAACTAACTTTTTTTTGTAGTGAATAAATTAATTGTTTCGCTGTCGTTATAATTATAAAATCGTTTGGAATAAAATTAGGTGCGACGCCATGAAAGGGGAATAAAAGTATTACAACTTATTAAAATACAACGTTGCTTTTGCAGAAAGGAATTAAAAATAAAATTAAAAGATCAAAATGGAATAGGTATTATACAACATTTCATCCAAATTTACACTTTTATTTCCAGAGAAATTGTTAACATATTTACAAACAATTGTACCTTAAGATAAAAATAATGAATTAGGAAAAATAAGTTTTATAGTATAAAAATACGATTGATCCGTGGAATCATTTAAACAACTTTATAAGCAATGCACAGAAAAATATTTATTATTCAACTAAGTAAATTAAACATTAAAATAAATATAATAACAATAAATTTCGCATAATATATAAGGGGAACTTCAATTATACTTACCTTTAATAGTATACTCTTCAGAAAAAAACAGATCAGCCTTCCCTTTATCAATGTAAATTACGAAACAAAAAGAATATTTAAAAATCTAATGCTCTAACGCAGTGGGAATGAAGAATTTATAAAACCTTAGGAATGCCGATAGGCAATAAATTTCGTGAAATGTGTGAAACTCTCCAGGGTACATTATAAAAACAAATTTACCTGTCTCTTAGAATGTATTTCGTCATATATCTTCAATATTATTACATAAATATTCAGTCAAAATTCCGTGGTTTTCAGAAAATCGAGAAATATTATAATAATAAAAGTACTTGTGAAATATATCACAAATGCATGCATACATAGCTTTCTAATGCATACATAAATATTCATAAAATTTGCGCATAATGTTCTAGATTCTACATTCATCAATCAACTAATATATTGTTATTTTAGTGTGCTGCTAGAATTTGTAATAAATTTTAATATTAAAAAAGTTGCAATTTTCATAGTTTTTTTTAAAGATTTACTCTACTATATATATGCTATCTTTTTATGGGGAGATGTAGAACGATAGTTTTTCAAGAAAGATATCGTTAAAATATTACTCCCTTTAACATTAAATAAAATAATTGTCCAAGAGGCATCAATAGGATATTTAATTTTTATTTCTGTATTATTCTGTATTTTTATTCCTGTATAACCTATAATTTAAAATTAAAAGGAATCATAAAACTTCATTAATTTCTCTTCTTCTAAAATTTTATTTCGTTATTATATTAAGTATTCCACATTTAACCAATTGGAATATTAATCAAATTGTTTATCAGAAAGAAAGGTCTAGTTATAAATCGTCGATAACTTTTTTTTCATTTCTAAGTATTCTATTTATTTTCAAATTATATTATATATATATATATCAGTATTGTATGAGGATTTTATTGCTCACCTATTGAATGTTTGCAAATATCAGTAGTGTTATGAACATTTTAAATTGCTTATCGAATATAAAGTAAAAATATTTCAGCCCTATGTTTTTTTTGTTTTTAATTTGAGAATTTAAAAATTATTTTACTTCAAAATTAATGTATTTTTATTTTCTTGCCTCTGAAAAAAGTAAAGTTGATAGTAATAAAAAAACTGGACAGAGAGAAAAATCTTTAAAATATACCATTTCAAAGTTCGCATGAAAGAGAAGAGATTCTTGAGCGCGTGATTTATTCGAATATATACTAAACAAATATTTTACAACACGCAACCAAATAACTCGTTTTAAAACTAAATTGTAACGAGATTAGATAGTTTAGTAATACGTTAATTAAAATTTGATGAAAATAAATTTATGCTATTAATAATTTATTTAATTTATTTTCAAATAAAAATATCATATTTAAATACAATAGATGAAATTTTCAAAACATTTTAAATAAAATCAATGGAAAAAATGCAATTCCAGTAATCAGTCAGCTGTTAAAGTCAGCGTTATTTTTCTCGTATAACTCAATTTTAACATAAAATATGATGAATCAAAATTTAAAACTAAATGGTCAGTATAAACCATACCCGTTTTCATATATATGTATATTTACCATGCATCGAAAGTAATTTTGAATATTCAAACCTTTTCCAATATGAAATATATTGCAAAAAGCGTATTAAAAGTTTCATTTGTTAGTTATAAACACACATTAATGTTAAGTAACGTATTTATTGCGATTATTTTTGTAATATTCTTACATAAATGTTAGATACAAAATCGTTAGTAATTTATTTAATGAAGCAGGTTTAAAATTAATTAAATTATTTCAGAATCTTCTAAATAAAACAAAAACATACTAGAAACGCATAGGACTTAATTTACAAAAGTATTTAAAGATAACTTCATTTCTTATCATTTTACTGAAATAAGATATTTTCAAAGTCAATTTAAGGAGTTCAAAAATATGAGTAAATTCACGATCAATTATTATCAGAACGTCTTTTCTCAAAATTTGTTTTCTGTAAATATTTTTACTGATTTGAATATATTTGAAAATTTATAAGTTATTATAATTCGAAATTAAAATTGAAAATACTGTAAGACATCAAAATTGATTTTAGAGATCCTGGTGATTTGCAAAACTTTCCATTTTCGGTGATGAAATTAATATTTAAGAGTTGAATTTTTAAAAGCAAACAACATTCGTGCATATAATGTGCGATGTTTTGTGTTTTTTGAAAACTAAAACAATAAATTGAATTTCTTAGAATTCTACATCTTTATTCCAGAAAAATGTTGATTTAATATTCCACTTACCAAAAAGAAAGTCTTTAGATTCTATGAAATTTTGCTTCGGTCAGAAACTCGGCCTTTTGCTTTGTTCTGAAGAATTGTTGCAGAAGGTAGGTAGTAGATTCTGGTTCTCTATCTTCAGATCTAAGTCGAGATAGTTGCCTGAAATTCACGGGCGCTACAAAATGACGCGCTTTTATATCGCTCGCGCTCTACGTCAGTGTGACGTCATGCAGCGCGCGAAAAGCACCAGTTGCTGTAATTCGTCCAATCTTTCTCTTTCGGCTGTTCTTCCTTTTGCCACAGATTTCCATGATACGCTCTGGATTCGCGAAGGCGGGGAAACATGGAACACTGGAATCGGTTACGTACTTGAATTATTATTTGATTTTTTGAGGTTTTAGAAAAAAAAGGAGATATTGTGTGTTATCATTCATGCCATTCATTTCCTATTTCAGTTATTAGGAATATGCATTCTCATCAAACATTTAACTGTGATGGAATATTTCAAAGGAAGTATTAAAAGAAAAAGCAGTTTTCAGGAAAATTTTCCATTAAGCTAAGAGCCATGCGTTAAATAAAGAAATATGACAATCAGATACGATTTGAGCGCTACAGTTATTACTATAATTATTTTTCATCTCGTAATTTGTCCAATGTATAGAAACAGTTGAATTGGTGGCATATATAGAACAAAAAGTTACTAGAAATACAAGCTAAATAACTTTGAATTACTTTTAGAAAGCTTGCAGCTCTTAGAAAACAGCTTGCTCATATGTTATTCAAAGGAAAGAGGGAGGAAAGAAATATAAACGTTAAAAGAAAAAACTGGCAATTGTGTTTCCTATCAGTATTTAGAATGACAGATTTAAAATAAATTTGAAGAAAATAGAAAGTAGCATTTTATGGTTCATCTTACTTCAGTATGATGTTTCTTTTAGATTTTTAATCTACTAATTTCCTTCATAAAGAAATCTGATTTCCTTTTTTTTATCTTTCCATATACATGTAAAAATATTCTGTATATATGTGTTTTATGTTACAATTTTTTTAATTTTAATTCTATCTTATTTAGCATTTTAAATTAAATTGAAACATATTTACAATCATACATGTATTAAATATTTATACTTTCTGAACTCAAATTATAGGCAATGCGTATTCTTCAAAATAACTATAAATATCAATAATCTGAAGTTTCAAATTAGTATTTGAACTTTGAACTTATATATTTCTCTTTCAAAGAGGTTTCAGGATTTATCTAAAACAATAGCCTCAAATTTTTTTAACAATAAATTTTAAGAAAATATTAAATAAAATATTTCAGACACACAACATTTTACTAATATTGAGTATTTTATTTAGAATTTGTGTTTAAATTGTTACGTTAAGCATTTATTTGTATTAACCATTTAAAGAAATTAATATTTAATTTTCACCTTATTCGCACAAAGAAAATGTTGTTTATGACAAAAAAAACTAAACTGTTTGCTGGATAGGATTATTGTTTGGTTGCATTTATGTTCTCTTCAGTGTTTAAGATATAAGCAGCAATCTATTCAGCTGTGTGAGAACAATAATAATATATGTCTAACGTCTTGCTAACACGAATATTAACTACGCAAGAAATAGCTTGTGGATGAAAGTAATTTAAGATTACAAATATCGGTATTGACTACATTTATATTCATTTTTTAGTTAATAACAAATGGCAAAAATTTAAATGGTAATATGCAATAATTAAATCTTTTGAAATCATTCAACACAATTCATAAACAAAGATTGTGCAATGTCGACTCAGTGAATGAAAGGGTTTTAAAAAAAACGGTAATAATTTAGAATAAATTAGTCTATTAAATCAACGACACTTCTTTAAAAAAAAATCTTTTAAATTCAATCTAACGTGGGTCCTCAACAACTTCTAAGCTGTTTCATTTTGTTCCGAGGTGTATGACCAAGATACAACCTTCTTTTCAAAAAATCTTTCAATAGGTTTATTTATCTAGTATTTAAACCCTTACACCGAGGATCTTTTACGGCATATATTATTAAAAATTCGTTCATTAATGTACAGAACACATACTAAAATACCGGTGGGAGAGTTTAAATTTCTATGAAAGAAGAAGTTTTCTATTTTTATTTATTTACCCTTTGTTTAGCATTCCCAAAATGGTGATAACAGTTGAAAATTGTCTAAAACGATTCTTATGAGACTTAACGTTGCCATTCGTCTTCTATTTTGAAATAAAAAAGAAATTTAACTTGTAAAGATTGATATATTGATATGATGAGCGTGTCTTTAAAAAGGCTAACGATTATCTTTAAAAAAAATTAGTGGAAAATGTGTTACATAAAATGTACATAAGCCTAAAATATGTTAGCTAATCAAACAATTCTCTGGAATTTTTCCGCATGTGATTCGTTGATAGAAATACACACAACTATTTTTTTACACGTTAGATACCTTCCTTAGAAAAACGTGCAAAAAAAAATTGTGTCATAAAATACAAATGACAAATTGTAAATTGGAGGACATGTTCCACAAACTTTAAAAAATCTTGCATGGAAAAACTCATGCAAAAAAAGTAATAATGAAATTCACGTTACATATTTATAAAATAAAAACAATTCACGTTGATTACAAAAAAAAAAAATTAAAATTAGTGTGTTTAAATACACATACAATATATAAAAATTCAAATTGAAATTAGGGTTGAAACTACTGACAACTATTCATCGCTACTTGATAACAAGCGTGAAACATAAATTTTCTCTAGTTATGCTTACAGCATTAAATAAATTACAATTGACTGTTGATAAGGGACTATTATGTTATTCGTAATATTAAATCTGTTTTCACTCGTTGCAACAGCAAACATCCTTTTTCCTTTTATTCTAAAAATAGGAACTTCAAGAAATCCAAATGCTGAAATATTTAATTTACTATCCATTATTTGAGAAATCTACTTTTAAAAAATCTTTGTTTCAAAAAATACAACAAACCAGCTTGCTTAATTTTTTTTTTTTTAATTTAACGAATCTTTTGAAGTTTTTAATATTATATTTAAAGCAAACACCTACTAATTAATTGTTTTATATATAATTATAAAAATTAATTTCTTTATATTAATACTTATTTATTTAACTATGGTAAAGGATATTAAAACTATACAAAGGTCAATGTTGAAGTATAGGCAACAAAAACTCTTGGTCTGTTTTTTATACTGAATTTTGCATCCTACTATGCATAATTTTTTCAACAATATTAACAATTTTCAACAACTTATATATGTACATTAACACAGACGGGATGTATAAAATATATTTAATTAAAAATGTGTTACATGAATATGTACGAAGTAAAAAGGAAGTGCCTCCATGCACTTATACACGGCTCCTGCGTGAGTCGGCCAATGTCCGAATGTCTTTCCCCCACAACGTTCGTTCGTGAAAACGTGAGTGAGGCTCTTCGCTAGCATATCAAGGGGAATTTCACTGGTGTGCCCCTAGAGTATGGGTTGCTCTGAAGCTCTCCTGATAGCACTCTCACCTATCACTTGGTGGATTCGCTTGGTTATTCGTTCGTCACAGGTCTGCCGCTTCTACATATATTTATTAAGAAAAATCTTAATAAATTTTCCATTAAGAAATTTTTTAAAGAGGGCCTGAAAAAAAAGGTAGCTATAATCATTGCACACCAGATTGCTGAGAAAATATGTGTATTTTGATGGTGATTATGCGTAGACTCATCAATGCGGTACAACAAATTTAAAAAATCGATTTAGGACCATTTTTCATCGGGCTCCTATTTTTGATCTCCGATGTAAACCTCATTCTTGTTTTTTTCCTAATAATACTCTACAACTAAGGAGGGCATTACGTCGATCGCGATCGACCGGTGGACTGCCAAGACATTTTGGGGTGACCGCCTAAAAATTTTGTCAGTTATTAATTATATACAGAGAATTCAAGATTGGCTGACAGTACGCAGACTAAGCCTTCTACTGACTACAACAACAAAAACTAACTTTAGATAAAAATGTTTTGTTTCTTTAATGTATTTTGAATTGTTTCATAATAAATGTATCATTTGATATAATTATATTTTGGGTTAATATTATTAAGTTTGTATTTTAGGTTTTGCTTTAAACGGGGTTTTAAAAGTGTTTTTTTGTTTTAATTTTAGTTATGTAGTAAGTACATATTCGTTCTTGTTATTAAGTTATAATAATAACCTTTTCCTTACTTTTCACCCCACCTACGGCATTGAGCAGTAGCGTGCACAAGGATTTTTAAAGGGAAGGGGCTCGAGAATTGAAGGTCTATTATTCTCGCATCATATCCCAATACGCAGCCAAACACATTTTCTTTTGATTTAGTCGATTGTCGGGAGCAAAAAATAAATTACTGAATAAATAATTAACATTAATAAACAAAAAAAAATTACTAATATCAAATACTTAACCCGCGGTTACTCGCGCCTGTTTATGCTACCGTCGTTACACGCGGGGCGTAGAGAACACCCCAAACTTTTAACATGTGTATTTAAATATGAAAAAAAATTTTAGTCAATGGACTAAATTCATGACGGTCACATGATAATATAAACACGTGTTCTACATTGAATTCAAAACGGACAGTAAACTAGCTCGAACTTTTTATTCTATTTGGAAAACTAAGGTAAAATTTCAAATTGCATAATTGGGTAAAGATGCTCAAGAGTTATAAAAAGAAATTTCTGCAAAAAGATTTTAAAATTAAAGACAAAAAAGTCTTGTTTTATACATGTACTTTTAAATAAAGTGACAAATATTAATTTTTTTAAAAAAAAGTTTCTGTAAAAAGCGTAATTTGGCAACAACCAAGTGCATGAACTGATTTGCTGAACATAGATAATTGCATTTATAGTGACTATGACGTCACATGAGTTTTTGAACTTGATTGGCTAAAAACACGTGGTTTAAAATTATCATGTGATTATGACGTCACGTGAATTTAGTCCATTATGATACATTTTTATAAAGTGCAAGTTGTTTTTTGTATTATACAAATAAAATTATTAAATTTATTGCATAAAAACGAGCTTAACATTAATTTAAACTAACCTACAAAATTTTCATTTTAAAATACATTAACTTTATATTATAGCCGGGGTGTAGAGAACAACTCGCGCGAGTGATCGCGAGTTAATTGAATTTTTTATTCTATATATACATGGGACTATAATGAATCGGGAAAAAATGAAGGGTTACGAGGGAGGGTCCACACCCGTGGACCCCTCCCCCCACCCTTGTGTGCGCCACTGACACTGGGTGGACCGCAACTCCTTGAAAGAATTAGAAGTAGCCCACACCCTGGAAAAATCTGCCCACCCTTGCTCTACAACCTTAAATTTAACCTAAAGAGCATTTTGGGGGTTTGAAAGATGGCAGATTTTTCATGTTATGTTCTTTCGGTCTCTCGACCTTATCAACAAAAAATAAATGTTTGTTTACTGATAAATTCTAAGTAATTTAAAATAATTTACTTATTTTCTTTAATTTCATATAGAAACGAATCCGTTTCTAATCATGTGTTTCCTGGATTAATCACGGGATATCCAGTCAACAACTAAATTGAAATACTAAGTTGAATACGTCTCCATTGAGAGGGTAATTGTCAATAATATTACTAAGAGCATTTTTGCAACAAAATTAGTGCAATCAAAGTTGTTTCTGGCAATAAATTGTGTGAATTCTACTTAAAAAGATAATTTTTCAACCTAATACTGTGACATAATTTTTAGTAATTGTTAAAATTGCAAAGCATGCTTCTCCAAATGTCCGCATCTAGATTAAAATACATAACTTCTATTTATAATAAATAATTATTTACTTTCTTCGTAACATTTAACAGGTACTATTCGGGTTCTTCTAATAATCAAATTGGGGAAACTATTCTTTAATTGTTATTTTAGTTTAAAAACCGCTTTCTCTCTCTATAGAGATGACAAATGTAGGTACTGTTTAAACTTTGATATTGGGTATATGAATTTAATGGTTAATCGTGAATCTAAGAACGAGAAAAGGTGAATTGTGCGACTGAGAGACAGCGCGTCCGGAAGTTAATATTCGTCGTAGAATCCTTCAGGATTATGGAAGTAAATATCATTGAAGCTGACCGAGCTATCGGGATTCGAGAAGAAATGCACAAAGAGCTCCTAATGAAGCTAAGTGACTTTCAATCATTTTATTTATCGAATTGAGTGTTAAGATTTCAGATTGCTCCCAGAGTTAAGCTATAAAGTTGTATATGTCATAAAGTGTTAAAGATAGAATAAAAGTAGCTATTTTTAAGATCATGTTTGTTTCTTCCACAAACTCTCTTACACCCGGGATCTTCGAGCTGCGACAACAGGTTACTAGAAGAAAAAAAATATGCCTTTAAGAAATCATTAAACTTGAACCATTTGTTTTATAAAATGCAAAAAAAAAATACTTTCTGTTCTTTCTTCTTTTTATTAATCAAATACTCATTTTTGGTTTTTAATTTCAAGATTTTTTTTATTTCTTTTTTTTTATCTTCTTTTTCTTTTTTTACTTTTTATCAATGACTATCTAATTTTTTTTTCATTTAGGCACTAAAAACTAATTTAAATAAAGAAAAGCGAATTACATTAGAAATAGATTTTATGTATAAATAATGCTGCTTCGAATTTATTTAATAAGAACTTCTTTTATTCTAGGAATAAATAATTAGATATAAAAAAGGAGATGAGAGTACTGTATCTGTGAAATTGATTTATACAGTTAGCAAGCTGATTAAATAAAAAATTATAAGCATCAGTACTACGCAAGCCTTTTATATTTTAATCGAAATGAGCTTTTAGTATTGTTTTTTCTCAGATAAAAAAAACTGAATGAATTGTTTAGTTATGTAAGCCAATCCATTCACATTTAAAAGAATTATTTCGATCCGCGCGACAAGAAATGTATTTATAGGAAAAAAAGAGAGAGAGAGAGAGAGAAATGCATTAAAAATGCTAATGCACTCACACACACAAGTTAAAATTCTCCCCTTTTTAATAAATAATATCCCTCTTGATAAATGTCCAAAGGGGTGAAGCTTTCCGACTGAAGAAATTTTTCAAAAATACATTTTCTAATGATCCGGTGTTAACTTTATCACTATATTGTTAGATAATTATAATTTTTTTTCAATGTTTTAGAGACTACAGGTATTCAGTGACGCTTACTTAACATAAATAAAGTTGTTACTAATTGCCAAATGTGTTGCTTTTTTGAAAAAAAAAAATCTAAGAAATTATTTTTATGTTTTCTAACATAAATTTTAAGTGTATTTTTTTCATTTCAAACCAAAAATTATATTTACATTCGAACCAAATTAGCTTAAAATTAAAATATTTGAGAAATAAAATATTAAATCCCCGGGCCACAGAGGGTTTTATGCCGTTAAATGATTTGATGCTTAAAATCTTCACATTTGCGTTGCTTTAGAATTTGAAGAGTGATGTGCAGCTTGGGTGTTGTCCTCGTCATTTGAACATGGCACAAAATTATGAGATCCATTGCCCTCGTGTAACTATAATAAACAATCAATCAATTGACTTGGGATTAGTTCCATTTGAAATAAACTGGTCTTAAGTCGATTTTATTGTAAAGGGGTTTACAATTTCAACTCTATTTTCATTCAATCGAACTACAAAAATTACACATAGAACTCTAAATTTTATCTGTGAATGTATAATTATTATACATGAGGTAAAAAATGCATAATATAAATATATATTTGTGACCAAAGTATAACCTGAATTATTTGGCATCATTTCCGAGTACTTTTGTTTACCATTATTTACTATTTTTATTTATTAGCTTATTGGTCTTAAAAGCAGAAAGTCATACGTCAAAGAAAAGAAGTATTCATTGCATAAATATCATATAAAAATATTAATGTTGTAGGCTGTATATATATATATCATTAGCTAATATTGTAAATAAATAAAAAATAGGGTGCTATCTTTTATATATAATTTAATTTTAATGTACTTATGCTCTGTGTGAGTATATTTGTTCAGACAAATTGAAACCTTATGGGAAAATTTTTATATCATATAACAGCAAAAAAAGATTCATATTTTCTTAAATAGTTCTAAAATTTATTATGAAAAGAAATTAGATTATTTTATTGCAAAAATAATCCATGATTACTGATTCTTATAACCTCGCCACTTAGCTTCCCTTCCTTATATCCATTAGAAGAAAGACTTGCTGATATTTAACAAAAGGCTTTTTCGGGGACGTAAATAAAAGATACTAAGTTCCATTTCGTCTTATGTTTTTATTAGTGTTCGTAAGGAAAAAATGGTTTTGGGAAGAGTAGTAGGCTTGTGCTTTTTGCTTGCTTTATTTTTCTCATTGGACATATTTCCAAAAGGTTCCTTCTGCAAGGTCAGGAAAAGTAACAAAATTACATGAAATTTACAAAAAGAAAGAATAACATAAAAATTAATTAATGTTTATTGCAAAATAATAGTAATAATAATAATAATAATAAATAAAATAAAAAGTTTTTATTCTCAATTTCAAGTATACTAATATTAGACAAATATTTATAAATATTCTATTATTCAAAATTAATGTGTAAAACTGAATTTCATTTCAGTTGATATATACATATCTATCTACAAGGATACTAAATGGCTTGGAAAATGCAACCTCAAGAAGTGGCAATAAATTCATATCGTCAAGTATTGGAAATGATATACAATGTACAACCGCGCGACATACTTTGAGTAATATATATGAGAGAGAACTTGCAGAATCAGAAATATTCATGTCTTTATATTTGCCTCGAAAACTTTATACTAGAATTTTTTTATATATCTTATGTGCAATTCAGGTAAATCCAGATCACCAACAACGGAAGAGTTATAATAATCTGTCGATTTTATGAGAAGTAAGGCAATTGCGCAGAGGAGAGTTGGTTGGTCAATAGGTTAAATCGCAACACCCACTTAAATGTATCCACTAGTTACGAGAAAAATCTTTAGAACAAAGAAATGTAGCAAGATTGAGAAGGTAGTTAATTGCCAGAACAAGATCACACGTGGGTCGTCAAAACACATGATTCGATGCATTCACCGACAAGTGGTAGGAATCCAAGCCACTTCTGCCACCCCATTTTACATGTGCAGAACTCCCTTGATGTCTTCATATCGACCATAATTATTGCGCGTTGATTGGTAATAGTGCGTTGGCTTCATGGCGTTCGTTAAGAAGACTGCGTTGACTTCAAAGCACAAATGACTTCATTAACAATGATGCTCGACTAAACGTTGGAAGGGCATCGTATTCTCAAATGAGTCATTTTGTTTTTCCAATGATAGTGGTTGCGTTTGAGAGTGATGCTAATATATGGTATCGTATCTAATTCGGTCGCATCTCTGGAGCGCCTCAGCCCGTGACAATATGGCACCATGGCTTACGGCACCATAGCGTGCGATAGTAAGAACCTCTGGTTCGTAATCAAGGTGCCGAGACAAATCAACTTTGAGATGATAATGTGTTGGGGCAGGTGACACTCCTTTTCCTCGAAAACCCCACTTTAGCTTTACAAGCAGCATAACGTCCCACGAAGCACAGGACGCGTTAGTCAACTTTCTCTGCGAGATGTACAGATACCACTTTAGCCATAAATATTCCCTGATCTTTCACCATTTAAAATCATCTGGGATGTGATTGGATCCAACTTGCATATACTGCCACTAACGCGTTCAAAAGAGAAATTGTATCAAATGTTGACAGAGAATGAAGAATCACCCTCCAAGATTGCCATCCGTTTTCTCATTGGTCTAAGTGTGTTTCTTAGTGTATCGCCAACCGCACTACCTACTGAGATGATGTTCTCGTTCTGCGTTACGAATGCCATTTCAAAATAAACATCACTTATTGTTCATTGCAATTTCTCTCTGCCGTCCCCCCCCCCTTGTTGTTGCATTTCCAAAACAACGTAATGTATTTATACATATAAGATTTTTTTTTCTCGATTGTCTAATAATTTTATTTTCTATGCTGTATTTCTGATTTCAAAGGTGTAAAATTACTCAAGAAAACTTTAAAACATCAACCTACACTATTTTTTACCAATTTCTTTATAACATTAACTATTTGCTATCCCTTTTACTTTTATTCTCCCCCCCCTCCTCTTTTTCTTCTTATTGTTGTTGTTACTAATGCCACTTGTCTGATCGAGGCCCACGAAATTCAACGCGGCATAGGACTAGATGTACGCCTGTCGTTAGTTGTAGCTCTGAGCACTATACAGGTAGCAGTAAAAGATTTGACTCGGTTTTCCCTTAACTTTGAGGGAAAACACCCGGAAGGTGCTCAGGATCCTACCACCTCTCTTCCCCTTCCACCACCTTCACGAGTGGGCTTGTGGCTCAGAGCCTATTTAGAGCACATTTACAAACAAAATCACTATATATTTACAAACATCCATGTCATCTTCGGGATTCGAACCCAGGCTCTACAGCATAGCAGTCAGCGTCACTATCCACTATACCGGATTGACAGCATTCTCCTTTTTGGAGATATTCATTGTGCCACACAATAATAATCATCTATTTGTGATTTCATTATTTTTGGTGCTTATTATCTAAAAGAATCTATGAATAGTTAATCACGTTCACGTTAAGAAATAAATTTTTTCCATAATCATAGCCCATATCTTTCTTTTTATATAGGCTATGAAGAAATAAATAAGCCAGTATATCAGGGGTGGCCAACCTTTTTGGGAAGCGTGCCACACAATCTGATACAAAAAAGTTACGCGTGCCACTTCCAAATTTTCCACCAAACTAAAAATTATACAAAAGTGCAAAAAATGTTACTTGTAGTCTTATTTACACCAAAAACATATTTTTAATTGCAAATTCTATATAGTGAAAATGTAAAAAAAAAAAAAAATTTTTTTAAATGGTATAACACACACACACAAATAAAACAAAAGTAGAAACATATTGTATTGTTGATAAATTTTTACAGGATCAGTCAGTTAGCTTATGTAGAAAATAAATGTAAGCAACTTGAAAAGTTTAATTTTAAATTATTATTAAGCAATCACTACTTTCTTATAATGTGTCTTTTGAATTTGTAGTTTTTTTACTAAATCCTCTATATTTGGATTGGTTCGTGAAGATGCTAAAAAAATTATGCGTTTTAGGTGCATATCAGTTAATTTTGAGCGATATTTTGATTTAATTACGTTCATAACAGAAAACATTTCTTCACAAACATATGTTGATCCAAACCTACAGCAATATCTGACCGCTAAATCATGTAAATTTGGAAAATTGCTTGGTAGAGCAAATTTCCAAAATTTGAAGCAATTCGGATCATTTACGGTTAAAATAATTTCCTTATGTTTGCTTTTCCTTATGGAGCTATAGGTCAATAATTCCAATTTGTAAATGAGATGGGTAGCAATTAATGTCTTGAAGAGAAATCAAAAAGGATTAGTGAAAAGTCCAGTATTTTTTTATCATCTCTAAAATCCTCAAACCTGGCACTGAAAGAATCCTGCAAAATGGATATTAAATTTTTAAATCTATCATAGTTCGGATCATTACTAACTTTGGCAGATAATTCCTGCATTGAATGGAAAATTAGTTAATTTTTCTCTCCAAATCCAGACAAAAAAGCAAAAATTTGTTCACAAAAGAAAATACATGACCAACTAGGGTAGGAAAAATACAATTTTTTTCCCTGTAATCTTAAATTTAAATTGCTTAAATTTTCCATTATATCGGTAAGAAAGCTAAATCCCATAGCCAATTTTCACTCATGTGGAGCGACAATTCACTGGGCATTTCAACTTTTTCTTCCAGATATTCTAAAACACATTCCCACAAACTCCAAAATCTCACAAGTGCGCACACTACAATGAAGAAGTAACTCGCCCTTCTCTTCCGTTTCTTCCGGGAAAAGCGTACGAAATCTTTGTTGATTCAGTGCACGAGCTCATTTTGTTGATACAGCGCACCATGGGGCCAACACCGAAAGACAAGTTTAAGTCCTTGGCACAAAGAGCTTCTTGATGAGTAATACAATGATACTTGAAAACTTTTCTTCCCAAATAATTTTCAAGCAATACAACAAAACCTTTTAATCTGCCAACCATACAAGGCGCTCCATCTGTGTGCAAACACTATCTAATTTTATCCATTCTACTTTGTTAACTTCAATTACATTTTTACGTTTCTTAAAAATATCTTCACCGGTAGTTAAAACTAGTTGGCACAAATCAAGAAGTTCTTCCACAGTATCAAAATTATTGTTCGTGTAACGCACAAAGGTGCTTAACTGCGCATTGTCTGTGATATCACAGCTTTCATCCAAAGTTAACGAAAAATATTTGCAATTTCGTAGTCCAGAGACAATTTGCATTCCAACATCCTGGCCCATGTCATCTATACGATGCATGACGGTATTTCTAGACACAAAGCTATTTTATCAACCATATTTTTGACATTTGGATCACCGACATTTTGGGCGAAAATTAAAAGGTTACATTTTATCATCTCTCCGTCAGAATATGGTTTGTTCTTGCGGGCTAACAACAAAGAAAGTTCAAAAGAAGCCTTCACAGTGGTTTCCATTTCGTCATTTTTCTTCTGGAACAAAGATGGTTGACCTGCTAAAGACTTCTTTTTTTTTATTGATAAATTCCGTTCTCAAATTTGATCCAACAGGATATTTGCTGTTGAAATCACTATGCAGTTGTTTGAAATGACGGTCCAAGTTAAATTCTTTTGGAACTGCTATACAAATTCCACATATCAAACAAACAGGCTTGGAAGCATTTTGAAGTGTAAACAAGTATTGTTCTTCCAAGACAAATTTAAAATCACGTGCTGCAATATGCTCTTAAAAAAATTTTTTTTAAGCAACGATGCTCTACACTAAAATCTAAAAACAATTTTAGAAAAGGAAAAAAAGCTTAACGTCTTCCTAAACAGAGTTTATAATCGACTGAATCTGGCAGGTAGAAACAATTTGCCGATGTTACGCTACAAATTTTCTAGACTCCGAATCCAGCATCTTGATTAGTCATGGATGCAAGTTCTCACTCCCTTCATAAAGCGGCTACTTTGTTCAGATAGAGTTACTTCTACCGTATCAGCAATTGCTCTCCTAATATATTGCAGAATTACTTCTTGACATAACAGAAATCGTAAATAGCCAACACCTTCGGAAAAACCTTTTTATCTGACATCACGCTGACAGCCAATAGCTATAAATGCTAAACTTCAGCACTGCAAGGGAAAGCTGAAATTCGAATGGAAATCCGAGATGTTAAAAATTAACCGCCCCCGAGAGAGGGTGACTTTTTGGGCAGATTCGACCGTCCGAGACAGAGAGAATTTATTTGTTTTTAGCCTCACGCTACTCAACACTTTTCTTGGAACTTTAGAATGCCGTGGAATTGTAAGTAAATGAGCAAGATCTCATTTTTGGCGCTATACTGAAGAAAAGAAAAAATCTTGCATAGCGCCTTTAAAATCTCATGCAGAAAATTTCTGTTTTTTACATGTTACCTTTATGATAATTTTCTATTCTACTTCAATTAATTCAGTAATATTTTCATAAAATTTTTGTAGTTTTTCAATAAGCCTTCGCGTGCCACAGTTACGACTCCCGCGTGCCACAATGTGGCACGCGTGCCGCGGGTTGGCCACCCCTGCAGTATATCAACAAAGACGTCATCTAAAATCTCCTTCTTGTATACTTTATAAGCAATTGTTCTATAAGCAGAAGATAAATAAAAGCAATAAAGTTATTTAATAAAAACATTTTTAACTTATCTAAAATGTATTAGGATAGCTCAATACTAAAACTTCTTCATGCTTTTGCATTTCATATCAGTAATAATTCCCTAAAGGTTATTTTTGATTTTCATACTTGGAAATGGAAAAATATTCCAGCTACTTAAATAGATGTACAAAAAATGTTATAAATTTTGAATCTTATATAAAAGAACACGTGCTAAATTATTCATTTTTACAAAATGGATCGCTTTATCATTTATCTCATGCCTCTTTCTTTGCAATACTTAATTACAATACAAATTATTATATTCTGTGAAATTTAGGCTCCCTTACGACCATGCACATTAAAGTATCAGGTGGATATTTTGCTGATTCTTATAAATTTGAGAGTCACTGTGTATGAGAGAGAAAGCCATTACAAGGCAAAATATCTTATGTGCAAGATCAGTATTAATGTGCAAAATGTTTATAAGCAACTTCTTAGCTCTCCATACTCTTAGCTTAGAAATGTTTCAGATATTTTCAAGGCATCGACTATTTCCAGGTTTCAAATGCATAAATATATAATTTTATCCTTACAAAAAAAAGTTATGTCTTTTAACATCTCAAAAATCACATTTTCTTCCAGGTGATACGCCAAATAAAAGTAATGGAAGGTGAGGCCATATGTTAACATTTTTCCTTTCTGTTAGATTATCAAGAAAATAACCTTAAATGGGGTCATTTTACATGTGTCTGTTTAACGAACAATTTATTTTAAAGAATTATGATTTTTTGAATTTTTAAAATCTACCATTTAAATGACCGTGTGATTTAAAATTTTGATTGATAGTTTTAAATAATTTCTACTCATATTAAATAATTTAAAGCTAGAGTTTTGAATTAAGTCATCTAATTTATTATTTTTTTTTAAATTTTTACTATTACATCTCATTTTAAGACAAAGAGAGTGCTGTTGGAGAAGGGGACATGAATTTTGATTTAATTTGATTGAATTTACTACTCTGTGGAATAGCACGAGAACTATTAGCAACGTATCTCGTGATTTTGAGCCCCTATCAAGTAACCAGAATGAAACTTGAGCTGGCTGGCATCCCACTTTTTTAAACCCCCACACCACACCAAAGTGAGGACTTTGAGCCTGGATAAATTTAACGTTAATCAGTCCCTCTACACGATGGATTTTCAGTGACACTTGGACTCGAACTCATGACTCGACCAGGGTGACCACAAACTCTTGATCATGAAGACTTGGCTACTACGACCTCTTAAATCATTGAAAGGAGAGGAAAAGGGACTTTTGATTGGAAATTTATATCTTTTAGGAAAAACCTTCAGGACTTTTTTCATTTACGTAATTTATAAATAATTGTGAAAATAATCAGAAACTTATATTATACAATAAAAAATACAATTTTAAACGTTACAATGAACCAAAATTTAAATCAGAAAGAACATTTTAAAAGAAGAAAAAAATCATTTTGAGGATATGAATGCATTTAAAATGAAAGGCTAAAACCATTTTATCTCTTATCACGGAAAAGATGATACATTCTCCAATTTACATAATTTTTGTTGATAGTAAAAAAAAACACTGGTTGCAGCTTTTTCTTCAATCAAATTTTTTCATTAATTTTGTTCTTTTATGTTCAATGTCCTCTTAAACTGATTGCCTTAAAACTAATTAGCATTTCATTTAAATTTTTATTTTGAATTTAATTCAAACTTTAGAAAAATAATTTTTGTTAGAATTTTTAATAATAAATTAAGGGATATATTATGCATAAAATATTAGACAAATGTTATGAACGCATTTTAATAAAATTTGATTTTTTTAAGTGTCTCTCAAATCATCATTTAAAAAAAACTTAAAATTGTTTTTCCGTTTTAAAGAAGCTCTGTTATTTGAATTTAAATTAAAATCTAAAAGAGCGATACATCTATAAAACGAAAGTGGTGATTTCTTTAAAAGGGAAAAATTATATATGTGATAATAGATGTTTTACTATATATATTAACTTATAAGATAGTAAAAAATAATATTTTATTGCTTTAACAGCAAAATACTATTATACTGCTATTTTATTGTTAATATTCTATTAAAAGTTCGAATTGGTTTCCCTCAAATGTTTATGATCCTGCTTCACTATGAAGGGTTTTTTTTATCTTTTAACTTACATCAACTCTTAACGTCGCTTACAATTACATTAATTTTTCTTCATTTTAATAAAATAAGTGTAGTTTCGTACCTAGAAAGTGGTAATGTATTCTTCAATTTAAATCATACTGCCATATGCATAGAGATTAATATTAGGACATGAAAATAAATGGATATTTTTAATTATATCCTTTTTAATTTAACTTTTTATCTTTTAGGGAATTTTCTCATGTATTGTTACATCCAGAATTAGCTCATAATAAATTTTTGCCAATTGTTAAAGTATCCCTAATTAGAAATTATTTCTGGATTAACATTTATTAATTCGGAAAATAAATGAAAAATTACATTTAAAATTTAATACATTAGAATCAGTGTTTCTATACTATTAAAAAACAGATTTATAATCGAAGAACACCCCGAATAAGATGAATTTTCTATATATGATGTGTGTAATAATAAGAAACCGGTAGCTTTCTAAAATGCTTAAATGCTTCTTTTATAAAATCGAATATTTTCATTTAAGTATTTTGATGTATGAAAATCATAATGTAAAAAAGCAAAATCTTATATCAATAGGTTAATTTAAGATTTATAAATTTCTGGTTAACATAACTGCTTTTACGCACTTACGAATATCAGGAAAAAAATTTACTTAACTGATATACTGTGCATTTGATATGCCACTTATATAAATCTTTCTAAAACGATTGAATAAATTATTAATAATACACGAAAAGAGTTTTATCATTTGCATATTGTATCGATAAATATTTAAATGCGATATTCTACCAGTTACTGTTACTCGAATAGGCCATTTTCTTAGGGCTAAATTCTTAGAGGATTCATTGCATTATATTTCAAATAATCAACAACAGAAAACATTTTAAGTGTATCTTCTATTACTGAAATTACTTTAAGTTTTTTTAAAAAAAACCTTAACTAATTTTTTATGTGATGGGTTTTATAGAAATCTAAATTATGTAAAATTAAGTCTCATTCTCTCTATATGAATTCTATTCTTTTCTCGATAATTACACAAAGGATTAGTCCATTTAATTTTAACCATGTAGAAAAGTAAAATAAAATTTGAAACACTAGCACAAACAAAATTCTCTTAAATATGATTGATAATATTATTCAATATTTCACCCATCTAAATCGTTTATGTAAGAAAAGAAATAAAAAAAAAACACCATGAAAAATGATCATCGCCAATTTATAAATCTCACAGTAGTGAAATTCAAGATCTGCAGACATTTCTATATATTTTTCTTGTCTGTGATATTCTTTTCGAAAATAAATGAATAAATATTTTTTTTTCTTCAGAATTCTAGATATAAAAGTTCTAAAAAGTTTTGAGAAGTATTTTGAACTTTTTCTCTAGATTTTTAAATTTGCTGGAGACCAGTTTCAGAACCGTGAATCCTGTATAAAGGATTAGCAGGGCATCGTGTGTCTGAAATGATGATCGACTAATCGAAACGAAATAGAGCCTTTGTTTTATTCATGAACCCAACTGCTATTTGGGGGTGTCGAAATATGAAACTATGCAATTCACATTTCCCAAGAGTAATGATTTTTCTCCCAATGGCATTTCTTTTCAGGAATTATTTACACTTCCGGCGAAAATCAATATATTTTTCCTTAGTTATATGATCAGAGCTACTGCATAAGCTGTAGCTAAACTATTAATAAAAATGCACATTAAAATAGAAGATAAGGAAAAAAAATTTCATTTTCTTTACTAATTGCGTCCAAGTTAAATTGGAAGTTGAATAAACAATACTTTCAGTTTTTTTTTTCTTAATCTAATTTGGCGTTTATATGTTTTGAGAAGTTTACGTGTGCTTTTTGTATTTTTAAGCTTATTTCAAACAAATCAAACCTCATTTTGTTTAATAGGAAGCAATAATCTTTCTTAATTACTTTTATTTTATAGCAGAGATTTATAAGTAATATGGATCTTTAAATTTTTACTAAAATCTTCTTCTTCGTGTCATATAATTATTATCAATGATAAATTTTACACGAATAAAATTAAATCATTATATGTAGTTAAAACCATAAATGAGAATTTTTGATTAATATTTAATTTAAAATGAATAATTTTACATTTTTTTTTCAACGTGATTTTTTTATGTGCTTAAAATTAAGATTTCTTTAAAGAAATTTCTTTCTGTATTTTTTTTGCTTAAAAATCATCTTATTTGTGCATAGTTTTATTTAAAATGTTTCTTTTCTGAACTGAAAAATAATAGACTATGTCTGGTACAGATATCAGAACAAAAAAAAAAGATACTTAGAATTCTAATTCTAAATAAAAAAAAAACTTTCCTAAAATATTTTCTTCCTTTCTTTAAATAGAAAAAATAAAATGTATTTTTATATTATGAACAGAAAAAGAATTCTCAGAAATGTAATAATTCATTCCGAAATAAAAAAAAAGGGGGGGGGGAGGTATGGAAACATTTTTTTAAATTCTTTGTTTAATTAATATATTTCTGAGTCATCTCATTAGTTGAAAAACTATCATTTAGCAACTGAAGAATAATATGCTTAGTTTTTATATTCAACTTCAAACTTAATATTTTTCTCTTACGCATACGAAATAATATTAATTTCGGCTCTACAAATGACTATTTTCAAAGTAAATACTAACTATTTATAATTTCCCCCCAAAAGAAAGACAACATTTCCATTTACCTTTGGAATATAAATCTTTTAACATTCTTAACATTACTTAATTTGATTTTTTATTGACGTCATGAAGGCTATTGGGGATGGACCTTGTAATTTTGAGCCTCGGTTAAATGACAAGAACGACACCTAGCTAATATCCCACACTCCTAACTTTCTCATCAAATGAGGTCCACCTCCAATAGCTCCAGAGTTACTTCTGATTGCAAAGTTAATAAAACACTCGCTCACGCGACTAATGGTTGATTATTACTATTAATCATAGATACACTCCCATGCACAGTATTGTAACAGGGAATATTAGCCCCCCCCCCTGCAAAGTCAGATTTTGAACCCCAAGCCGGATCTTTCAAAGGGAATGCTGCTACTAATATCAGTATTCAGCAAACTCTTCAAATAGCCATGTTCGAACTCGCTCAACTCTCTCAAGCCTTTAGCGGAGCCTCTGGGATAGCCGGAAATTTGAACCAAATCAGTGCCGCCCATGGCAATCCTAACCAATTATACGGCCTAATCAAGGCATCCCTCAATAATAATTTTAATGCGTAAGTCGTCACCCATTGGCCTCAGTTTGTGTTCTTGGAACGCAAATGGACTGATTAATAGAAGAATTGAACTTCGTATTTTCATAGAGAAGCACGCCCCAGATATTATGCTAATTCAGGAAACACACCTGAGACCGGCCTATACCTTCAGTATTTCAAATTACCGCTACTACAGGAACGACAGAATCACGGAAGACAGAGCGGCGGGAGGCACTCTCATTCTGATTAAAAACAACATCAAACACTTTCACCTTCCAACACCACAATTACAAGCCATAGAAGCCACTATTATCCTTGTCACTCCTACAAATCACAACCCAATTTCCATCATTTCTGTGTACATTCCACCCAGATCAGACACTAACATTTTCACTATAGACCTCGAAAATCTCATTCAGAGCAGCAGTGACTGTGTGATCTTTGGTGATTTCAACGCCACACACAGCGCCTGGAACTGCTTACACAATTCCACTAGATGCATTAAACTCTTAAACTTCGCTAATGAATTGAACCTCAACATTGCTTATCCTAATACACACACTCGATTTGGTAACGGTACAGCTAACATCATAGACATCGCGCTCATCAGAAATTTTTCTACCCTTTCGACATCTACACTACCTCCGATCTCTCATCTGATCACAATCCAGTCTTTATTTATTTTAAACTTAAAACACCTACGTACACGAACAACCCCACAGCAGTCTCCACCTGCTGGTCACAATAGATCCCAAATTTAAATAGTAATTTCTCTCTTTTTGATTTTCATCCAAACAGCATTACAAATTCCACTGATCTGGAACGCAAACTGAAAAACTTTTCTAACACAGTACTCGCCACCCATAGCCACGCCTTCCGTCCAATAGAAAACGAGCCCCGCAGCTACACCCCACCTCACATTCACTCGTTCATACAACAGATTAACAGGCTTCGTAAACGCTATCAGCGTACACTAGACCACACACACAAAACAGACTACAATCGCGCACAACAAATTGTTAAAAACACTCTTAAAAATATTCAAATTATTCTTTTAATAAACAGCTGGAAGCACTTAATGCTCAAGACAACAGAACATGGAGCACACAAAAATTCTTCAAAAGCAAAAGGCATCAGATACCACCACTCGAATGCGCGTCAGGCACTGTAATCACAGACAAACAAAAAGCAAACATTCCAGCAGACACACTTAAAAATAATTTCACAGAAAACTCACCACAAAATAACGATGACACCACAGAAGATGATCCCATAAATAACACAGTCAGCAATTTTCTCTCTACTAACCCAACTACCTACCTCGACCCCGTCTTGCCGGACGAAATCATCATTTACATTAAAAAATCTAATAGTAAAAAAGCTCTCTGCAAGGACCTCATTACTAACAAAATGATCAAAAATTTCCCTCTTAAAGTTGTACTAATTCTCACAATTCTCATTAACAAAGTTATTAAATTTAAACACTTTCCTACCTTATGGAAAGAGGCTGTAATATTTCCAATTCTCAAACCTGGTAAAAATTCAAAATTGGCTGAGTCATATAGGCCAATTTCCCTACTTTCTAGCTTAAGTAAAATTACCGAATTTATCATCTTCAACAGACTTAAAGATTTTATCTCTCAAAATAACATTATTAACCCAAACCAATATGAATTCACTAAAAACCTTTCCACTACTCACCCTCTTCTTAAACTGACTGAAACTATCACAGCTGGCTTTGAAAAACAAAGATCCACTGGGGCCGTCTTTTTAGACATTCAAAAAGCATTTGACAGAGTCTGGATAAACGGCCTCACATTCAAACTTATTAACTACAATTTCCCACCACCACTCACTCACCTTCTCCACTCCTACATCACTAACCGCACCTTCTCGGTGCGAGTTAACGACACTTATTCAGATACAAAAAACATTTATGCTGGAGTAATCCAGGGATCGTTACTCGGTCCCATCTTATTTAACCTTTACCTAAATGACATACCAACATATTCACTCACTGACATCAATATGTACGCAGATGACACTGCGGTGCTCGCATGTTTCAAAACACCCAAAATAGTATCTTTTGCACTAAATAAGCATCTCGCACTTCTAGAAAATTATGGAAGATTAAAATTAACGTCGACAAATAGGCTGCAGTCGTTGTTACACGAAAGCGTACACTCCCACCTCCACTCACAATGTACAACACAATTATACCCTGGTCTCAGGAAACTAAATACCTTGGTCTCATTTTTGACAGTAAACTTACATGGACAGTAAAATTACATGGAAATCACACATTTTACACGCTCGCGACAAATTCCGGAAAGTAATGTTTAAACTCTTCCCCCTAATCAACCGGAATTCTCATTTAGATTTGCATAACAAAGTGCTTCTCTATACAGTCGTTTTGCGCCCCATCATGTCATACGCATGTCCAGTTTGGGGTTATTCAGCCAAGAACAATATTAAAATTCTCGATACCACACAAAATACTCTCATCAGAATGATAGTCGGTGCCACTAGACGCATGCGCAACGCTGACATTCGTAATAGCTTAAATATACCATCCTTTAAACAGCATATCCAAGATATCTCGATTAAATTTTTTGATTCACTCAATAGCTCTGATAATATTAATATGCAAAACCTTGACAATTATACAGCCAATATATTAAGAGGAAGCGACCCAGGAGAATTCTCCTGGACTCGTACGATCCTCCATAACTTAAATTTCTCTTTTTATTTGCTAAATTCAATTCTCTTAACTATTTTCATCCACTTTTATTTATTTATTGCATTCAATGTTAACTGCTCTTGTGGCGGAGTGCTCAGAGTACCCTCTACACTTTAGACCAGGGATGGGCAAACTTTTACATGACGCGGTATACTTCTAATTTTTTAAGGTGTTGCGGTCCACTCTGTGGCGTAGGTGTGATAAGCAAAAAAAGAAAAAAAAAGCTCAACAATATTTATATTATAACAATAATAAAAACAGAATATGTACTTACCTACAAATCTACAGTAAAAAAACTTACACTTTTAAAACTGTGTAAAACGCAAAATAGAAACATAATACTTATACCCACAAATTTAATATCAAATGATGCATTTATTATCAAACAATTCAAAATACATCAAAAATAAATCATTTTAATTTATAGTTAAAGTCTCAGTAGAAGATTTAGTCTGCTTACTATCCGTACCAATCTTGAATATCTCGGAATATAATTACTAACTGTTAATCTTGCAATGGATTCTAAGTGGTCGTTTGTGAAACGGGAATGATACGTTGTTTTAATTATGTCTGCCGTTGAAAATGTAGATTCGCATAGGCAGGTAGAGCGAAAGAACGATGTTAAATGAATTGCAGCTTTTTTTAAATTAGCATACTTTACTTCATCCATTAAATTCCAAAAGTTATTCTTCGAAAATTGTGTCCTTTTGAAGAGGAAAAAATTTTGTGTTTCAAGAGAGATAAAGAGAATATTTAACACATATTTCTCTTTCCACTATTTTGCTTTGTCTTGCAGGATGTAAACAGTCATTACTTCAGACACCGTACCTCTAGAAACCTCTACATACTGGGATGTTTCGGTCACACTTGCTCCAGCTAGACGGGTTCCCACAATTTGACCTCTTTGAAAATCTGAGAGACCCAACATTTTATAATTTTGAAAAAAAAAATCCTAGTCTAAAATAACTCCAATAAAGCTAACGAATACTATCAGAATATACACATTTCTATTTGTAAAAAAAATCTGGTAGCTATTATTATACTTTAATGCTTACGAAGTGCATTCAGAAATATCACTTTTACTCACAGGTGTTTCCAGTATTTTGATACCCCCCCCCTTTTTTTTAGTATACACGACTAAGATCTTATGTGAAGGCGGTCACCCCAAAATGTCTTGGCGGTCCACCTGTCGATCGCCATCGATTTAATGTTCACCCCGGCTCTAGAATATAACTGCAGCACGGCCGTGCGCGGTTGATGCGAAAGAGGGTGTCCGCCTCGCAGAAACCCGCCGGTCGCTTTTTTTCATACTTGTTTTAAATTTTTCCCCTACTGGACATTGCGTCACCACTCATCATTACACACACTCACCCCCCACCCCCTGGACAGCCTTTTTTGAGCCAATATACTCATCACTACTACATCCAAAATAGAAGACACTCTCTCTTCCACCAGATTCCAAAACCGAGCCGCGAACGATCATCGCCTCGAAGCTCCGCCTACCGGTCTGCCGCCATTCGTCCAATTGCCCCAAGCTCCATACAATCCAGCATGAAAATGCAACTTAACTAAGACCTATACAGAACTTTTTCTAGCCAGATAGGGGTCTGAGGGTTCCCAGAAATCCATGTAACCGAAATTATATCCGTTGAGACCATCCTTTTTTCTCTCCTGTTTTGTGTTTCGTCATGTAATCGGCTGCAGCTTGGTTTGTATTTTATACCTCTTGTCTGCTTCTTTTTATGGGGAGCGCTATGTGTTAAATGTACAACAAACTGATTTTACTATAGCAAACGACTGTCTCGTCAATGCCATCAAAATAAAACCTCAATCAAAATTAGTGATCATATTAGAAATATCATTTCAACGGCCATCGTCTATTACACACACACACACACACATATATATATATATATATATATATAGTAACATAAAATGAAAGAAATACATGGCATAATAAAATTGATAATACAAAATAATATCACTAACAAAGCTAGAAGATTTAAACCAGATTTCAAGAAACACACTTTAAAAATGATGGAAGAGTCTATTATAGAAGAATTAACTAAGCGTATGTATAACATGGAACAGAATTAGAACTTTAAAATGTAAGAAGCCAAAAGAGTCAATAGACTAAAATGAAGACCTGTTATGATTTCTAAAGCTGTTGCTGAATTAGGACCAGCAAAATTAGGGTTAAATATATTTTATGGATCCTACCTTCCCCTGTTCAGCAGAAATTTTATACATAACAGGAAAACATACCAATATTGAAAAGTTAGTTCTAAAACCAACCACGTGTAATTTGCAACCAAAAGAAAAATAAAATAAAAATAATAGAAAATATGAAAGGAAATGAATCCTAACAAAATACAAATAAACATGAAACAAAAACTTACATGAAAAAATGCAAATAACCGGAGAGCGGGAAAAAACTGTACGTATGAGAACAATACGCTAAATGATCGTTAAAAATGACGTGTTAAGTTGGTAAAACCAGATGCAAAAATTAGTGGCGCCACCTGGATAGTTTTTTTTGTAATTAAACAAAGCAAACAAAAACAAATTGAAAATAATAGAAAACAGAAGGAGAAAAAAACAAAGAATAATACTTAAACTTTGAAAAGGAGAATTAGAGAGATAATTTAGAAATATATTTAAAAATGAAGTTACTAGGATAGTTGTATTCCAAGCAATTATTGCGGAATAGCTTAAAATTATTTTGCTTAACATCATTATCTGTGACTAAATCATTATTTCTTTTTATAAAATTTAAGATGATATTTCTAAAAATAGATAGATGTAGGTTACTTTCCCAAAAAGGCATTTTAATAATGTTAAAATCAAAAGTCTCTTTTATCAAAAATATTACTAATTAGTATATTATTCTTAACAATTAATTGTAGGTCTAAAAAGTTTGCAGAGTCATTATTATAATTGGTTTTTAATAATTTCAGATATTGGGGATAATATTTAAAACTAGGAACAAAATTTACTATATTACTAAAGATGATTAAGTCATCTATGTATCTAAAAAGTAACAAGAATCGAAACTAATGTTATCATATTCATAAAAGTGCAGATAAATATTGGTTAAACAGTTACTCGCAGGTCCTCCTTGTGGAAGACCTTTAATTTGCTGATTATAAGAGTTATTGTGAAAAATATAATTTTCATATAGTACTAGATGAATAATTGAAAGATATTTATCATACTTAATTAGTTTATTCAAAGAATATTTGTTATAGGCTATTTTGAGAATTTTAACCATATCCCCAATATCTATGGAATTAAATAAATCTTCAAAGTTATAGGTGTGAATAGAAATATTTTTTTTATCTTGCATGTACTTAATGATATCCAAGCTATTCTTAACTATAATCGAATTATCAATACTGTCTAATGTGGATTGAATAACCTTTTGTAGCTTTCTACCCGGAAGTGTAATATAAGTTTTAAAGCCGTTTGTTTTATAGTCCTAAATTTAATAGGATTTTTATGAAATTTTGGAGTTAAGAAAATATGAGGGAATTTAATATCCGAAATGCGTAAATCTAATTTTTTATAAAAAGCAGAAATTCGATTAAAAATTTCTCTATTGCTAGAATTAGATTTTTTAAAAGCATTATTATTATGAAAATGTCTATTAAGCATATCAGCATACAACCATTTGCAAATAATTGCATAATTACCCGGATCTTTATCAACATAAACAATAATGAAATTCTTTTGTAGTTCTACAAAGTGATGCTTAAGATTTTTGTAAATTAATCCACAATCAGTTTTATAGTTATTTTTCAGTAACTCTTTTAAAACATTGCATTTAAATTCATTAAAAGCTTCAATAGGAAAAGTGTATTTAATTGCTAATTTAGTAATGAAGTTACAAATATCTTTAGAGCTTTGTTTTTTATGGCATTATTATTATTGGAGATCATTAATCTATAACTAGTATCTTTTGACATAATTTCCCTAAGAGTATTATCTTCAACAATATTTAAATTGCCTGTTACAACATGTTTGTGATGCTCGTTTATAAATTCAGGATAATCCTTACAATTACAAAGAAAGGTAATATTTTGCAAATCATTAATCTTATTGTAGTTAAAAATTGAGCTACCAATTTTTTTATTATACTTAAAAGCCTTTTTAATGCAAACATTATTGATAGGTAAGCAATGCACATATTTATTAAATATTTTTGAAAAATTAATGTTATTATAGGATTTATTCATGAATAAAATTGTACAATACTCAGTAGTACTATTTACCAAATCTTTACCTTTTATATTGAATTTATGAATGAGAAAATTAATAATATCTTTAATAATATGTAAGGCATGGCAATCTTGAAAATTATGCTTATCGAGGATAACTTTAGTATACTTGATTTCTTTTTTGTTCAAACCAAACAGGAAATATTTAATATATTTAATGTTAAAAGATTTTTCAAAGTTAATACATAAATCATTAATTTTAGGAGCAATCTCAACTGGTAGTTTACTATTTCTTTTCTTCCTTTTGCCTCTTTTTATTCGTTTAACTTTTATTACATTATCACTATTATAAAAATACTCCTTGTTATTATGTTGTTGAATGCTCAGTAACACATTTTTACCAAAGTGTATGGTATTCAGACCATAAGGATATATAGTGTTAAAATATTTAATGAAGTGGTTCTCCCACCACAGTCTATTTTTAGCTTGTGGGACTATTCTAAGAATAGAAATTTCAACATTTTCAAAGCCATGTAGATGAAAGTGCTTGATTTCAATTTTAGAATTATTATTGCTATTATATTTGTAATTTTTGGTATTTGATCTATGCAGGTTTAAACGAATGTTGATATTATTGCTAGTTTGGCCAATATATTTAAAATTACAAATTTTACAATTTAACATATAGTTACAATTGAAGGTCTTACATAAGAAAAAATTAGAAGTATTATCATATTGTTCCATGTTTAACATTGGACAAGTTTTACATCTACTATTATTGCACTTATTATAACGAAAATAATTTATGTATTGATCTTGTATAGCATTATAGTTATAATTATAATTGTGGAAGTTAATTTGTTCATGTAGGTTTAAAGGAGAAGGAACATAATTGTGATTATGTTTAATCTCAGAGATGTTGTTCTCATATTTATAATTTGAAAAATATTTATGCCCTATGAAATCTGAATTCCAGAAAGTTATTTAAATATATGTATATGAAATAAATCACACAATTATAACTAAGCAATATATATATATATATATATATATATATATATATAAAGATCCATACAGCTTGATTCTCTGATCTGGGACAACTGAAGGACAGGATATTCTTTATTCCTTTATAAATCATTTTTAAAATAAAACATTAATATACCAGTAAATATAATTTTTTGTGAACTCTGCTGACGCTCTTGCAATGTTTCTCAAGGAAAGTGGATTTTTCAAACTTCTTGAAAATCATATTGGACATAAAGTATTGAACTTCTATTGCATAATACACCAAGAAAGTTAATTTTGCCAAAATTTCATCCCAGAACTTAATTTCTGTAATGAACCTAGTTATAAAAATTGTTTTACAACTAAACATTCAGAATCATATGTCAAAGTAAAAGTCCCAAATTATACCCCTGATAGTGCCACATTGAGTAAAGCTTTGCAGGAACAAGCTCTACTAAAATTTTTTTCATTTAATTAATTTAGTTTCTTAAAACAAATAATGTTAAAATGAATAGGGGAAAACATAAAACACACACTCACAAAATATTTAGACATATCTGTTCTATTTCTATAAAAAAATACGTTGATTAAAAAAATTCTGTTAAGATGTAATTTTTAAATTTTTTACTGTTATTATACTTCAATATACATAAAATTATTAATATAATTCAATATAGTTGAAAGTAACATATTATGAAACCACTATCAGAAGCCTTTTGTCTCCTGTCTCATATTTGAATGCAAGATTTTTTTTGGACAAATATGAATAGAACTTTCAATTACAAGTCATACAAGTACCAATTAAAAAAAACTTTTACAAGATATCATTATTGTTATTTCTGAATTATTGCGAAACAATTTAAATTATTATGGTCTCTTTCTGTCTGGACACCTATTTCATTAATTCAATGTCAATAACAAAATCTATTGCAACGTTCCCGAATTTTTAAAAAGAAACATGAATATAAAAAGTATAAACACGAACAAATTAATAGAAGTTTCGTTATTCCTGAGTGAATCATAATATATTTCAGCAAACAATCATTCTGTAAAACAAAAGGAAATTTCACGAAAAAAAATTTCGAAAGCTACTTATTTCATGGATTGTTATAAAATATGTCGTTGAAAAATAAAAATAAGTAAAAAGCCAAAATACTATTTCGTAGCGTAGAACATTGTACGGATTTAACATACTTTATAATAAAATTGCTATGAAAGAAATAAAGATATAATGTAAGTCATGCTTTTTTAGCTTTGAAATTAAGCACAAAAACTACCTATTTTAAACAAAGCTCAAAATGAACTTTTATTCCCCTTACTTCGTAAGTATATGATTTTATTTATTTTACTTTTTTTACTCTAAAAACTTTTCTTATTACCAAATGATTTCAGAATGATGCTAATGAAATTAAGGAGTCTTTCGTACTATCGATTTGTTCAAATGAGATGAGTCATTGAGTACCACATATTAAGGGAATACAAACGATACTATATGAAGAACAGTATTCTTAAAATAAAATTTTTCAAAAAGAATTAATTACTGCGCTAACTTATTGATTGTTAAAATGCCAAGTACTTAAATAGCAATCAAAATTGCTATTTAATTTCATTTATTTACGATAATATAAGATGAAAGAATTTCAATTGTTAGGATATTATTTTAATTTATAAAACATTTATGACAATTTATAAGCAAAGAATGATAAATTTGGGCGGGAAAATTTCTTTCTTTGAGAATTCGTGCGTCTTACTAAAACTACTGAATAAATATTCCTAGTACAATTTACAAAGTTTATGCTATTTGCCAAACTAGTTTAATTTATTTTTCCTCTTTTATTGCAATTATTCCAAATTTTCAAGGAAAACTGTATTTATTTTGTGCTTTTTATTTCGTGTAAAAACAGATTGTATTTCCCAGTTAGCTTTTTCAGCATTTTCTTAATGAATTAATTTGTTCTTTTTATTTGGTAAATTTTCATATGTAAAACAAAAATCACTTGTGGTTTTCCTACAATGACTAAACGCTATTACTACAAAATAATTTATAATTCTTTTAAATAGTGGTGTTTTTATTAATTCTTAAAAATAACTGTGTTATTCCTTGAAGCACATGCCTAAGTACGTATTTTAAAAACTTTAGGATTCACAAAATCTGATTCGTGCACTTGCATTATGCTTTTGTTTTTACTTCAACACAACATTGTCTGAAATAGAAAAAAGTCGTAATGATCGTTGTTAATCAAAGATCCTTTTATTGTTGTCTAACCATTATTATTTTTTCCTTTTCTTATTTTATATGAATTTTTTTTACGTCGTCAAAAAAGAATAATTTATAAAATAGCTTCCAACTCACGCATTTGAGAATTTTTTTCAAATATATGCTGAAAATTAATTTAGAAAAATAGTTTCAATTTCAGTAACATAAAATCTAATGTTAGGTATATTAAGCGGATGACTTACTAAAATTGATATTTTTGAGAAATAATTTTAAAAAGTTTCTTGAGAAATGATAGCTATATATAATGAAAAATTTTCCCAAATTCTCAGCATAATGCATCACGAAATTTTGAACTTTGATTTTGAAATGGCATATTTTAAAAAAATTGTGCTACCATTTATTAGAAGCACTATTATTAAATTGTCTTAGTTATATAAAACTTAAAACTGTCGTTGCGGATCTTCATCTTCCATACACACACACACAAAAACATTGCATAACGTTTTTTTGTATTTCTTATAATTATTATTAGATAAAACTATATCACCATTCCGATTAAAAATTTTACATGTAAAATTTTCAGAAAAGAATAAGAATTTTCTAAAGTTCTTAGCGTTCTAATCAGCTTTTAAGATATTCTAGCATTTAGACAATATCCCTCTATGTGACTTTTAAAAAATTACATTTGAGGCAATTGACTATTTCATTTTAGAAAATGTTCTTGACAATATATAAAATAGTATTAATAAATATAGTCAGTTTTATAATGAATATTTAATGAAATTTCCTATGCAGAGCATTGTTACAAAACTTGCTAACAAAATTATAAATGAATTACAAATTAAATTTCTCTCTCTTTCTCTCTCTCTTTATGTATTAATTTCCGTTTTTAATAACTAATAACATTTGTTTGCAGAGGGAAATAATTCCAGATATATGTAACAACAATGATTCATTATCCTATTAAATACTATTTATTAAATCTTTTTATTATGATTTATGAGAAAAATGAGTGCATAATGTGAATTCATAAATAATAATAATTTGTGTATAGGTAACTACGTAGAGAAATTATTCTTCCTTTTAATATAATACAGTAGAGGTACAAAGTTTTAGTCTAATGTGGATCGAAGGGTGGCTTGAGTATGTGAAAATGCTGAGTTATCGAGAATGGGATTTAAAAAAAATAAGCAGGAGTGTTTCCTCGGAAAATGTTGCACGACACTTGTATGGATTGTTTGCTTGAGAATATCACAAAAAATAAACTGCCCAAATATTCTTAAACAAATGAAAAGTACATACTTGATAAAGGCATAGAGCATTTACAACATGAAAATGAAAATTAATAAATACATAGTATATACAGTAATTTACCTAATCAGACCCATCTCAGAAAAATACTTAATGAAGGCATATAAAAGTCTTTAATGATAATTAAGTAGCCGACCTTTCAAAAAAATTGTTACTTTTTTCTAAAGAACTGTATAATGCCCAACTGTATTCCATGTGACACTCTGCGTTTTACTGCTTCATCACGAAAACGACGAAAGAACAGTAAGTGCATTACCGACGCACTTAGTTGTTCAAAATATTGGATTGCAGTTTCGACATCCATTAGCCCCTCACAACAAGAAGTTTTAGGAGTTTGTACGGTGTCCTCAACTTTAACATCTTCCGGCATTTCTTTCTTAATTATGACAGCAGCAACAATTTCTGGATCGGACATAATGTCTTGCTCGGTATCGTTCTGGAACGGGTTTGCAAGTGCAGGATTTTGCCCTACAAAAGTGTAACCAAGCTATCCAGACTGTCAGGTTATTGAGTGCCGAGTTTTCGAGACTCTACTGTATTGCATATATCCGGACTAATTCTTTTTAACAGATTAAATAAAATTAAGCTTTAATTTTAATGAGTTAATAAATAAACATAATTAATACTGTTAATTAATTTCTAAAACATTAATTTCTAATTGCTGATGCCCTTTCTCTCAGAAGCATCTGATTTCTTGTCACGAAAATTTAATTTTCAAATTTCATTAGTTTTTGAGTAATGGAAGTTTTAAAAAATGGAACTCAGAACGTGAAATCATGGAGTCAAACATAGGTCAATATAACCTTTTTATTCAACAATTTTAAGGAGTTTGTACGAAACTACTGATATATTTTCTAATTTTAAAGATATCAAAAATTCTGACTAATGAGATTTTAATTTTGAAAATATAACATATGAATTGAGATAGTATAAAAAAAATAAGAATCAGTTCGTGAAAGCTGTAGAGTGTATACTCTAAACATAGTAATTCGCTTACTTTATTAAAATACGAATAATCAATAACAGTAATACAGAACAATAAGAATATTTATGTCAGGAAATACACAAATAAAAAGTATTTAGATGATATACTTTAGTGATCCCCAACATCCGGTCTACAGACCGGTACCGGTTCCAGGATTAAATAGAATCCAGCAGCACAAAGAATATAAATTATTTCCATTTTATTTACTGTGATGTATTTTTCTCGGGTTTGTGCGACTTTTATGGAATTCACTTTATATTCCATATTACTATATCACTTTATAATCTATGTTAAATCCCTTTATATTCCTTTCTTTGGTGTAACTGTATTTTATTCTGAAGTCATGTTTAAATACAATTAAATTAAAATAATTAAATCAAAACATTTTGAAATATAAAAAATCAACATCCCTCCCCCCCCCCCTCCCTCAGCGGACAGCAATAAAAAAGTTGAGGAGCACTGATATACTTCATCAACAGGTATATAAACGAAATATAAATTATTTTAAATTTAACTTTAACTTAATGTCAAATTAAGTTGACTACCTTAAAAATATAGATATTTCCTTTGAAAAGATTCATTTCTTAATGAAAGCAATCTACTCAAAAATGTACCGATGAAATATGTTACTTGCAAATGAATATTTTTATTTGAAAGAGAAAAGCGGAAAACGACGAAATGAGAAGACATTTCTCTGAGTATAATTAGATATACATGGAAGTTTTCCCAAATTGCAATTATCTAGATTTAAATTTGAAAATCCAAAAGCAATTTACTTCCGAAATTAAATTAATAATTAATTCAATTGCAAAACATAATTTATGTAGAGTTAGTTACATTCTTATCAAAGGCACGCTTTAATTTTAAGAAAACTTTTTTTACAATTGAAAGTTAAAATTAATTGCTCTTCGCAATTTATACATACATATTTATAAGAAAGTTTATTTATTTTATCATCATTTTTTTATTTTAAAATTTTGTATTTGCTCTCTTCTGAATTTAAATACACTTAAGTATATTTAATTTTATATAGACAACCGTATTTTTCTTAATAAATGCATCCTATGTTTCAAGCAAAGAGGTAAAAATCCTTCTAGCATATAAGATTTATCAATTATTTTCATTAATTATTTTTCATATCGCTTTGATATAGGGTTTAGAATTATAATTAGTTTGTTCTTCATTAATCGTACATCATTCCCATTTGTCATAGATAATAAAATCTATAAAGGAAAAAATATTTTAAATGCACGAAATGTATTCGCTCACACAAAAAGTAAACTCACATACGTATTTGTGAATATGTTAAAGGTGTGTGTGTATAAATGGGTTAACGTTGGGGTGTGAATGTGTTAACGTTGTGTGTGTGAATGTGCTAACGGTGTGTGTGTGAATGTGTTAACGGGGCGTGTGTTATAATGAACTTAAATTTTCTCTCAAGGGATTTTAATTCATCATCATCTTGAACCTTCCAAGACTTCTCGTGATAATTAATTTCTCATTTACCCACCTAACGGGAAATAACAATAACATATCTCCCAAAAAATGCAACTTCAGCGTTTTTAAAACAGTATTGGGACCAATCAGAAAACCCTTTACCGGAAATCATATGATTTTAATAGCTTCCGTTTGAGCAAGACTATAAATAGATGAAATCTCAGGATCGAACAATGAATGTTTTTGTAACTGCCTTGCTTGTTCCCGAGGGGTTGTCTGCCTGTTTTTTTTTATGTGCTTTTCGTCACGCCACTTCATCTGTATGTCACTCAATCTACCTCGGAACAATATCCAACGTTTAATCAACTCAATGCCGAATCATATTGAGACCTGTGTTACAGCAAGAAGAAATCCTACATACTCTTAAAGTTGAATTATGTTTGTCTAATTGCACTCACTGTATTTGTTTCTTTTATTTTTTTATTGGTTTTGAAGTCATCTGTATTATTATGTATATTAAATTTCATTTCGATCAAAAGTTCCCTTCTTGTTGCTCTGTTTTTAATATTCTTGAGTGTACAATAACAATTACGGGAGATTCATTTGTGAGTAGGAAAACCATTTTAGATTTCAGCAATCGTTATGTGCTTGTTCAATCCTTTTGGAATATATTAACTGCATTCCTTTTTAAAATAACTTGAACACTTTTTGATGCGCCTAAATTTTATTCTTGTAGAATACTATACAATTTCTGTATTTATTTATAATAAAAATTTGAGTCAAATTACCTGTTTATTCATAAATAAGTCTAGCAATTTTAACGAAATTAAATTAATATTATTTAAAATATATTTAATCATTTTTCATTTTTACTGTTATTTGTATAATGTTTAACTTTTGTCTCCAAATCCATGGATAGAAAATCCATTTTTCAGCATTTTTAATCATATGGAAAACAAATATTGAGTAAAGTCATCAAATAACGCGCTTGGATTGTTATTCTGTTTAGAAAAGGCAATTTCTCTTTCGTTGTGGCTATTTCACTATTTCGATTAAAAATCTTTTTTAAGGTTTAGTGCCACCAAGCTAAATAACTGAAGCTTTTTTATTGCAAATTCGCCTTTACGTACGAATTATTCACATTATAAATATGCAAAATCAGCATATTTTGTACCACGAGAAATAAGCTATTTTCTTAAGTTGTGCAAAAATATTTTTACTTTTTTTTTTACCAGTTTAAATTCCCTCAAATCTTAGAAATCATCAAAATTTCTTCTGAAATAATCTTATTTGAATTTTTATACCAATTTTTTCCGCCAGCTTCAAGTGATATTAACCACGAAGAAAATATTTCCTCTTGTATTTTTATTTATCAAACCTCTCAAAGTATGACGCAACAATCGAAATCTAATTATTCACTTGGAAGTTTCTAAAACGTAATTACTAAAGAATATGTCCGAAAAAACGTTAACGATGTGTAAATTCACTGATGACAGGATTTTGAAAAAGATTTAAATAAAAAAAACGGTGCTTTTATCTCAAACTTTGTTCACCGACGTGTAGAAGGGCTAATGCACGCTAAATCTGTTGAGGTGAAATAAGCGTAGAGTGGAAGTACGGAGAGAAAGTGACAGCTTGGGTGTCGTCCTCGTCACTTGACCATGGTTCAAAATTACGAGGTCCGAATGAGATTGGATTTCTACTTTTATGTGGTTACAAGTGGAATCTGCGGTGGAATGGGTTCATGAGACTCTGAAGCAGAAATACCTCTATCTTAAACTATATTTATATTATAATTATAGTATTCGTTTGAGATTAATTTCTTGGTCTGAAATAGCAAAAGATATCTCCAACGAATTTGAATATTTTTTTTCTTTCTGCTGCTTTCTTCCTTAAAGTTTATTAAAAAAAAGACGGGGTCTTAAATGAATCCTCCTTTTCCGATGCTGATTCATATTTTTAAAAAACTGAAGTTCAAGATAAGAGAAAAAATATATCAACTGTGAGTGATCGTGACAATGAAACAAAGGAATTGAAAAACACTTTTTTTTTATCTTCCCTGTCTTTTTTTTCTTTCTTTTGTCTTTGAGTCTGTACCGTGAATTTGCATTCATATTTTTGGAGGATTGGATTATTTCTGATGTATTTATAAGAATACTGGAATAATTTCTTTTTTTTTTCTCCTTCTACTCTTTATACTTTCCTTTTTAACATTTTTAGCTTTATATATTTTTATTATGTAATTTTTTGTTCTTTTATTTCTATTGAACCAATTTTCGTGTTTAAGTTTCCTTCGAGAACTTCAAATATTTCTTTATCCGACGTATAATTCTTTCTCGTCTTTTTTGTCAAAAGCAACTAAAAAGTCTTAATTAATACATATTGCTATTGTTGTTTCTCAAGCCACCTGATCTTGACAGTGTCAGATCCAGGTCCATGAAATTCATCATAGCATGAGGCTAGATGTGCGCCTGTCGTTGGCCTTAGCCTTGAGCACTATACAGGTGACAGCACGATTTAGCTTGGTTCCTCCCCAATTTTGAGAGATAACATCCTAGGGGAGAATCAGGGACCTCCCACCTCTCTTTCCCCTATCCACCAACTTGACGAGAGTTCTTGCGGCTCGAAGGCTATTTAGAGTACCCCCAGGCCGCAAATGTGTGTGTGTGTGTGTTGTGTGTGTGTGTGTGTGTTGTGTGTGTGTGTGTGTGTGTGTGTGTGTGTGTGTACTATACACTTACGAACATCCATGCCTTCTCCGGGATTCAAATCCAGGCCCTTCGGCACTGCAGACAGCTTCGCTAACCACTAAGGATTTATGTGCCTACATAATTCTTTAAGAGAGGAACGCGACTTATTAAAGATCAATCTTACTGATAGAAATTTTGTAGGTGGATATCCTGACTCCAATCCTCAAATGTGCAGCTTTATAGTGCGACGTAAATATAACTCTCTCTCACTCGAAGCCTCAAACGATTAAATTTTGGAGGTCGATAAGCAAAAAGCCTTTTTCAGAAAATATTCATATAGTAAATAAAAAAAGAGAAGGGATTTTTCAAGGTTATATAAGTTCGAAATCCAATTTGATTCCGGCTCATATGACTGACTCGTTTTGATTGAATCATTGACAGTGGCTTTCACTCACCGCCGTATTCACCGCTAGCTGAGCCGGGTTATGAGACTTGGAATCAAGTAATCGAGGTTAAGTGAAAGTAAATCGCCGATTAAAACTTCTTTTCAACACTATTTTCTTAACTCCGGTTGTGGACTGAAATTTTGCACCCTCGTTGGTCAAAATTGAGCCCGAGACTGTGCTTACTACGCAAGCGTTGTTAAATGTAACTCAGTTTCGAGTCGTATCAAAATTTCCTAACCTAACCCACGACAATGAAATTAACTTTGACGTAACCTCGGTTTCCATCCTTCGACTGCCAGTCCAGTTAATAGTGAAGGCGGAGGTAAAATACCGAATATCTATATAGCGCGTGCTGTCCGGCGATAAAAAGTTGAAAAAGCGTAATTGTCAAATCAAAAGATCGCCTGAAATATAAATAAAAACATTGTGGGCGTTCTGAAATGGTGGAGTGAAAGCCATAATGTAACGCAGTGTCATGAAAACAACAAAAGTAAAATCTATTCTGTCTTCATGTTTTTCACCTCCCTCGATCGATCCCATGTTCTTGACGCTCTGGATAGCCAGTGTTCTCATATTCCTGCCAACATCGTCGATTAAAAGCGTAGCTTTGATCCAAATGTTGAGTAGACTTGCAGTTTGAACACCCTGGTTCACACATTTAATCCTCTCTCAAATGGTGAAATTTGCTGTTAGTCTTAATGAATCCCTCTTCAAGGCACTGGACAGTCAGCGTGGGTCGATGGAACCATATTTAGTACAGAAATCTCTTTTGTTTTATATTTTAGTCGGATCTTCTATTTCAATACGATAAAGAACGAGTTACTGAGCCATTGGCCGCCAAAAGTTAATGAGGTGTACTAATTTATGCTTATAAGGTTTAAAGGTTTTGCAGTTACCTTATGATACAATTTGCAAATTGTAATAAAATTGCAAAATATTCTTCTGGGTGCATCGATTCTCATGTTATAGAGTGAATGCAAAAGCAAATGAAGCAAACAAGAAGATTTACTAATGGCTCAAAATTTTATTGTATTCATACTTTTCGCCTAAGCTCTTCCGGTATCGAAACAATATTCCTTTCCTTGTCAGGGGGCAAGTGTTCACATTTTCATATTTTGGCGACTTATCAATTGAGTTAGACGAGCTTTTCTATGGTAATTTATAAGGTACATCTTCTTGCAGTTAATGCAATCGAGCTTACACAAATCGTATTTTTTTCAAAAGACGCTAGAGCGAAGTTGTTCCTAATGCAGCTATTTTTCAATGTAGCATTTGCGGAAAATTTCATCAAAAATGATAATTTTGTTTGACATTCAAATAACCATAAAGTATCGACTTCTGTTCCTTGGAACTATCTTCAACAACAAATTTTAAAGAAAGTTCCTCTGTGAACAAACTCAACACCCCAAAGCCATACGCGGTCCCTCTATCATCACGGAACAAAAAAAAAAAAAAAAAAAAGAAACGAGTCTTACAGTAGTCGCATATGATGTGTAACATCTGACTTGTTATCATGGTAAATAGGCAATAGTGACTTTAATCCTGAAAGAATTGAATCGGTTATGACTGGAAATAATTTTCTATCGAATAATTATATCTTTAATGAAAATTTTATTTAATTAACACAAGGAGTAATGCAGTTTTTTATCAAAAATATTTGTTATTGTTCAATTTGGGGAAGAGCGGAGACAATAGATTTATGAAAACTAAAGTATGACACATATACTTGTGATTTCAAAGTATTTAAAAATCTTTGAAAAACGGCGTCAATAACAGTACCACTGTTAGTTTTCGAAACATTTCGATTAGTGTTCATTTCGAGCTTGAGTTCATCTTTCAGAAAAGCTATGAGCGGCTCAGCTTCTGGCAAACTGAAGTTAACGTTAAAATCACCACCTAAAATCCTGGGAAGCGAGTGGTAGTTTTTTTTTTTTTTTTTAAAGCAGAACCACTTTCGGTATACGGTAAAAGTACAAAATGCAGGAAATCTTTAATTTTTTAACTGTTTGATTCGGAGAGATGTATGCGACCACCTAAATGACAAGACTTGCTGGTATGTGCGGTAGGCAGGAGTCTTAATTGCTACTACAGTTGGACCCCCAGATGAGGGTAGCGAAGAGACACCGTCAAGCGCATGCTTAAAAATTAGAAATATTAGAGAAAATCAAAAATACCCGTTTACTTAATTAGTTAGTTTTTTTTAATCGAGAAGTCTTTTTTAATCACAATTAAAAATATTATATTGACAGTGACCGGAATTAACCGCAAAGTATGAAAATGATAAGCACTTAAATATTTATTCAAATAATTCCATATTACTTACTCCTATTTTTTTAAGAATGATGAGCTTTGTCAGACGCTTACCCGGAAATATAATTATTAATATATAGTTTACATATATATAAATATATCCTCAGATTTCACACACAACGAGCCCTGAGACTTTGACATTTGAGCATAAGAATCATAAGTTTATTCTGGAGGAAGTCTAATAAGACTAGCTGGTATGTGCGGTAGGCGGGCGTCTTAATTGCTAGTAGAGTTGGACCCCCAGACGAGGCTAACGAAGAGACACCCCAAGGCGCTGAATTGGTCAAATCAAACAGCGCGCGCTTCCCCCGACTTCCTGTTACGCATTTCCGTCCCTTTTCACGAAATCACTCCAACAAATATCCAGCAACCGAGAGTAAAGATGTTACACATCAAAAAGATCACTTCGGATTCTTCAAATTTTTCACTCCGCCATTAAAATAAACTGCTTCATCCATTGCCCTAAAAGTGACTAAAAATGCAAATTTAAATAATTTCAGCTTTTTTTTTTTTCAAATGACTTATCCAAGGACTTGACTGGGATATTTCATCACTTAAAAACCAAAATTTCAGATAAAATAAAGGGAATTGTGTCTTCAACACAGGATGTGAAATGATAATTGAAAGAAGAGAAAGATTACATCAGAAAACCTTGAGACACTTCAAATTAAGATCTGCTTTCTATACAGGGTGTTGCCGAATTCGACCGACAAATTCAGACAGGTGATAGTAGGCAGCATGAGGATGACAAATCACCATAGGACATGGGGTCACTAATCACATTTTTTTTCCAGAGTAATTCGCAAGTGCAGTTGTGATGTGTGTCTGTTCCTACTTCCCTCTAATCCCCCTTGCCTACTCTCGGACCCGGCTAGATGTGTGGGGAGACCTGAATAATCAGTCGACATGATTCACTAATTATTTTATTGTCACAAAATAATAAACAAGTACAATAATAATCCAATTAAGATTGTTGATCAAAGTAAGAGCGCGGAGGGGAGACCAGATATCCTGGGGATAATATTAACGGACCCTCAACTGATTTCCACGATAACATATAAGCTCAATTTCAATTCTGCCGCGTACTACGAGTTATCCTCAAACTTCTATTTAAATAATGCTTACGATACCTGTACTCTTGTAAAGTCGAAGTCCTACTGTTGAGGCCTTGAACGCTTATACTTGATGGGATCAATTCCGATCCGCTTGAACCTCACTGGGAAATCTTCAATGTACACTTTTACAAACTTAGTTCCGCACTGCAATAACTCACGATCCTCCACTCACTAACTCTCAAAACTTGCGAATACAGAATTTATATAATAAACTTAATTTGCATAATCACGTTTTCTTACCTTCGCTGAAAGTTGGTTGAGAAAAATATTTCCCTAAAAGAATCCCCAAGGAGTTTGTGGAAGGAACCGTATAGATCCGTCACACAGTTATGTCGAGTCGAGTGGAATGAAAAGAGACAATAAGAGGTAAGAAATACATTTATTAGACGTAAAGCATGTTTACAGTTCAAGAAATACATCACAGCTTGACGTCAGGGAATACAACGATAAATCATTGTCACAAGTTATGGCATCGCAGCTCATAGCACAGCTGACACCGACGGACAAAGGATTGTTGGAAGCGATCACAAACAAATCTGGTGTGCTAATGATATCAGCAGAAATGAAGACGATCTGTACCATTAGATCCTCCACTGTAGCCACGACATCTCATATAGAAGCGATTTCAGGTGGTCCAAGAAGCAGAAATCCAAGGGATTGATGTCTGGTTAAGCGTGAAGGCCAATCAACAGGTTCATTCTATCTCCCGAGAGATGTTGCATGGAGGTGGTTACAGGGCCGCGCGTAGGATGGCAAAATTGTTCACCGCACAAGGGCGCCTGGGGCAGGGGCCGCCAAAATTTATAGTACTTATAATTTTTAAATTTAATGTTACTTACATAAAAGTTGTTAGTAAAAAACTTGCAATTTTGCATGTTTTATTTTTTTTTTAGCAATAAAATAAGATTTTATTTTTTTGAATTTTGTATTTTAATTTAATTTTGTTTTCGTTTCTGCTGATTGTTTTCGTTTGTGTAAAACAAAATTTGATTTCCGATACCAACAATAAAAACACGTTCCGTGTGGAGTTCGAGCTATTATACGGAATGGGTTCAAAGTCAAAGAATTTGTAACATGCAACAACAGGAATTGGGAATGATTTGTATCGGCATAAATTTTTATTCATTTTATGCTGAGAAGATGTTGTGGCTCAACGTATTTGTTTTATTTGTGCTTTTTGTTTGCAATGAAAATATATGTACATTTTAAAAATTATGTAAATCGCTTGGCTTTTCTTCTCCAAATCATATTTGGCTTCATGTATACTGTTATTAAATTGTTCTCAAAACTCGAAATAAAATCTTTATCGCAGCGTTTCTCAAACTGTGGGGCGCGCCCTCCAGGAGGGCGTGATAACCCTACTTTGGGGCACGAACGTATCGCTAAAAATCGAAAACAAAATATTTAAAATAATTTACAATTTAAAATAATTACAAAGTAAAATACATTCTTATATTATAAAAAATAAAATACTAATTTCCACTGATATAATACTCAACACTTATAAATGTATGAGTACTGCACAAAGTATTTGATAATTAAGTTATCAATATCAATTAAAAACAAGTTTTTTCTAGTGACTCCCCTGATCTTGTCATATACAAAATGTTTATCTTGATAAATTGTGCGGTTTATAATTAAAGTCGTATTGTATTGTAGTTAGAAACGCTTCAAGGCATGGGCCAACTAAGCCCGGGTCCAACACGTCGCTCTCAATAGGGGCCTCATTTCGTCCTCGACTCCGTGTTAATAAGATCATAATCCGGATAATTTTAATGTCGTCAAATATTATTCCCGTACATTCCCTTCGAAAAACAGTTAATTTCAAACTGCATGTCAATTGGCAAAAGTGGTAAGACTGTATTATTATGTGAAGACCGTTGTCCAGTGGCGTAACGTACCCCCCCCCCTTCTCTACCAAGCCCACTTTTACGCTTAGGCGCGCTAGGCACATGCCTAGGACGAAAAAAATTTGGGGGCGCAAAAAATTAAAAGGTGAAAAAAAGAGAAAAAAATTAAAATTACAGAGAACGTGCAACCGCCCAGTGTTTATTAAAAAGCCAATTATTCTCTTTCATTTTTATATCTAAATTATCAAATCTTCGTTTCACTATTGGCCAAATTATTATGTAAATCGCTTGGCTTTTCTTCCCTAAATCATATTTTGTGTCATGTATACCTGTTATTAAATTGTTCTCAAATCTTGAATAAAATCTTTATCGCAGTGTTTCTTGAACTGTGGGGCGCGTCCCCTAAGGGGGCGTGATAACCCTACTTGGGGGGGGGAGTGCGAGCATATTACGAAATATCAAAAATAACATATTTAAAATAATTATCAATTTAATAAAATAATTTGCAATTTAAAATAATTACAAAGCAAAATATATTCTTATATAATAAAAAAAAATGAAATACACATTCAAACTGATATAATACGCACTATTTATAAATGTATTTGATAATTAATTTATCAATATTCAATTAAAAACAAGTTCAGTAATTACTAGTGACTCTCTTGGGCTGGTCATATACAAACTTTATTTACAAAACTTAATATTTATCTAATTAGTGCGTTTATAATTAAATTGTATTTCATCGTAGTTTTACCATCAAAGTACATTATAATTGCATTCAGTACATTGTTTGTAAGAAGTGGGGCGCAATGAAAATTATGACTGAAAACTGGGTCGCAAATATTGAAAGTTTGAGAAGCACTGCTTTATCATGATCTACAACACTCTTTTTCGTATCATGAATTTCTTTAGATTCTAAGCAGGATATCTATACACAAGGGCAGCCGAATTTACGATTTCTTTCAAATTTAAGATATAAATATAAAAGTTTGAAACATAACTGTAATCGTCGCAATTCAATTGAAAGTAATTTCGAATTTGTAGGGATTTCACATAAATTCTTTCCGTTGTTTGTTCAGTGTTGCGAACTTTACTTATTGAAAAGTTCTTGTTATTTTCAATATTTCCATTTTTTTTATAGACTGTTATTTCAAAATAAACTTCAAGTTCCATGAAAACTCTTACCATACTTATTATTACATCTTAAAAAACCTACACAGAAAGCAATTCCTTCCTAGTTACATTCTATTTTTAATAACAATATGATTCATAATAAGCTAGTTTCCTGTTTAAATATTTCGCAATCTTCTCGTATGATGTAATTTTACTCATGTAATTTTGTCCCCCCCCCCCTCCTCAGCTCTTTTGCAGATATGTTTTTAGCGCGTTTTTCACGTAGTGTAAAAAAAGCGCTATTAGGACGCAAATTTCGTCTTCGTTCCATATTTTGTCGTACCTTTTTCTCAGCCAATAATTAACCGATTGACCTCGGGTTTTCGGCGTTTGGTCGCATTTGTGCCCTAGATGAGCCAAATTATATTTAAATTTAATAAATTAAAATTTTTTTTAAAGTATAGTACTACTTTCTGTTAGTAAAAAATTCATTATTTGCATTATTGTAAAATACAACATGTGAAAAACGTTCTAAAATTACTTGGCCATGCCAATGATTGATATCTTGTTTTAAAAAAAATAATTATAATAATATTGTATTAAATTTTCTTGTCCATGCATATTTTTGTATCATTTCCTGTCTATCTCGGTGGGCCATTTTGTAGCTCTAAGCCCTCTGTTGGATGTGAGTTCGATCCTCCCGAATAAATTAATAGCAAGGGATTCTCCAACACGTTTTATAGAGTAGCATATCGTTTCTGCTTCTTTTAACGTCAGTAAATACTCGAGCACGTACAAATCGTATTAGATAAATTAAAAAACTAAAATTATAGATTTAAAAAAAGAAAGAAAACAAGTGGGGTGCGTTTAAGTGCAAACAATGCCAAGAAAGAAAAGACAGTAAGTAAAAATTGTAGCTTTGTATATATTTAATATATTACCATATTTTTACTTTTTTACTAGATAGAATTCAACCAAAATAAAGCCCTCGTTTTTTTTTTTTTTTTTTTTTTTTTTTTTTTTTGCATTAGGGTTTTTAAATACCTAGCTACACCACTGCCTTCAGGAAATCACTTTTTTTTCAAAGAAAGAGAGTTGATGCAATTTTAAATCAGTAATTTCTTAAATTTTATTTCATTCCTTTATAACTGCCAACGGTAATTATGACTTTACTTTTGATTTGTTTTGCATTTTCCCTTGAGACTTAAAAAATGTACAAACATTTTTATCATATTAAAATAATAATAATTTTATCATTAATATTTTTATCATATTATTTAAAACATGCATTTATTATTTGCTTTCCTTTCCAAAGGAGACAGTAAAAGTAATGTCCAGCTTAATGAAATCTAATTTTAAAAAAAATTTATTTTGTAAATTTTCCATGTTACATCAGCTAATTTTAAGATTTTCGTCTATATTTATACATATATTTCAATGGACTTTTATATAGTACTTTTATGTTGATTAATATTGATGCAGCGCTACTAATTTTACTTTAAACTAACATCTTAACAACTACTCAGGTTCGATTATTTAATTTAATCTGCATCATGATAGTGGCTAGTACTTAAATTGAGTTATTGAGACAACGCAAAACTAATGACATTACTCGCTTTAAAATTAAATTAATTAGTTTATTTCAATTAAAAAAACACATTACGAAATTAAGATTAAATAATATTTACAAGCAGTTAAAATTTCACTTATCTGAAACGGAAGTGAGGTGATGGGAGGCTGGCATGGTCCCGGACTGTGCGAAGTTTCCTAAAAAACAGGGGATTAAAGTGTCATAGTTAGATTGAATATTCTGCCGAAAATTGTCTCGACTCCTGTTTTTAAGTGAGGGCAAATTACCCCTTTTTGCATCCGCATGCCCTTCGGTCTCACCTAGTTATTGGTCAGAGACCAAGCGCAAAGTTACAAAAGTTAAAATTCTCCCCAAATTTATGAATCTATTCAACTTTCATGACCGTTGAAAACTCAGTGACAGCCAGCGCTGGGACCCCGGTTCAGGAATCCGACCACATCCTGTAAACAAGGGGAATACACAATTTACATGTGTATTGGGGGCCATCTTCAAACCCGATCAGCATCCAAGCTTCCAAGCCTCCCATCAATATGCATCAATATTTGTTTTCTTTGCTTGAATACATCTTCCAAAACACACTTTTCTATGCAAGAACAGTTTTATAAAGTTTAATTATTAGTGTAAACAGAAAATTCTAAATAGTGGTACTTAAGGTAGTACTGGTATTGAAGTTTTTTTTTCACGAAACTTCAAAGTTTAATTCTTAGTATTGATATTTTGACACTGATCGCACTTGCATTGAGCTAAAAAAATAAAAACAAATAAAAAACATCTATAATATTTCTTCATTTTTGAAGGAATGGAAAATATTAATGCCTGCGTGTAAAACTTCATTTAAATAATATAAAAAATATTAATTGGAGCTTGGCAGTTCGCGACTATTGCTGGTATGGGGGACCTTTTTCCTGGAAGCTCATATCAAATAGGTGTCTGATACTTTCGATATCTTGTTGATATATATAAACAACTGGTTCTTTCTTGAAAGTATACCGATCCCCAATCTAGAGAATTCACTTTACTTGAAAAATCTCTGAATTTTTCTTTATAAAAAAATAATAAATATAAATGCGGTAAAATATTCTTGATTGAAATGATACAACAGAAAAACTAGCTTCCAGAAACAGAAAGATTTGCTTTCATAATAAACAAGGAAACAAAAGTTGATTGTTAATTAATGTTTACAACAGGTGTAAATGATAGAAAGTCTGGTTAATATGAAATTTTTGCCTTAATTTTGTAGAATTATTCTTTGTTGAAAATTTTATTTACCTTTTTGTACAACGTTCGTAATGTGATTTATATTTGCACAATTCATCATATTCTGAATATAATACTGTTTATGTCTTACATCATACAAAGATTTAAAAATTCAAATTTATCGTAACCAGATTATTTACTGAACATTTGGTTACGGAAATACACACATTTGTGTTAAATTTTTCTTACTTTTTGATAAATATATTACTCTGGAATACCCTACTCGTATCGTAAAGCATTTGAAAGTTACTTCAGATAATAGTAAATCAGATGAAGCGTATAAACATGCAATTTTCAGTACAAGTATCGTTGCTGATGATTTGGGGGTGGATACTGATTTTCCACAAAGTCGAAACAGGTTTAAAAAGAAACTGTTTCAAGATGAACAAACCGACGAACCAATCAACAATCCAAGACAAAAGTTTAAGGTTGAATTTTACAATATAATATTAGGCACTGCTATTTCTACAATTTCAGAAAGATTCAGTCAATTAAAAGAACATTACAATTACTTCAAGGTTCACTATATACCTAATTTAAAAAGCTGGAGTGACAATGAAATTTTAAAACATTGTGAAGAATTAGAACGAAAATTAACGGATACTAAAAATATTAATGAAAAGGACATAGGTGGATTAAATTTGAAGAAATAAAATCTTTCCGATGTTTTACCAAAGTAGATATGTCACCTATTGATGTTTTAAATTATATTTATGAAAACAATCTTATTGATACATTTCCAAATATTGCAATAGCTTTACGCATTTCTTTAACTCTACCAGTTTTGGTGGCTACTGGAGAACGAAGTTTTTCAAAACTTAAAATTATAAAAAACTACATGCGATCTACTATAGCGCAGGAGAGATTATCGGACTTGTCAATTATATCCATAGAGAGCAAAATTTTGGATAAATTAAATATAAAGGAATTGATGCGAGCATTTGTAGCTGCTAAAGCTAGGAGAATCAATATTTGAATACATTTTCTAATTTTTATATTTTACTTAACAAATTTTATATCATTTTTGCTTTGTTTTTAAAATTTATGAAATAATAAAAAAAACAATAAGACAAACGTGTTTTAATGTTATAATTTAAAAGCTTTTCAGTTCGAAAGTCAAATTTAGAATACTATAAATGAATATTTCTTATTTTATTTGTAGCACTTTATAAGAGTGCAACAGAACCCCATAAAGGGGCACCGAATTTCAACTTGAACAAGGGCGCCTAAAACCCACACGGTGGCCCTGGGTGGTTACTCACCACAGTCGAAAGATGTACTGATGCACCATCGTGCATGAACACACTTTTTGGTGCACGGTGACCTGTACACCCTACGGCAACTCCGGGAGGATGTGCTGTTGGAAAACAAGGTATTTTGCATCATTGAGGCGTTTGAATAGTGTATGTATATCCCCGCATTTGTTTGACCTGGTCTGGCTATCACCCTACCAACGGTTACTGTTATCGTGATTTCCCCCATATTTTACTGTGATTTGTTGTCCTCATGCTGTTATGCCCATCTGAATTTGTTGGTCAAATTCAACAACACCCTCTATATTCCTTTAAGCCCCAACCCGCACGATCGTGTGGGTTTGACATTCTCATACGTTTTGCTTCTGGAATAGTCGCATATAAGAAAATCACGAATCCAACGACTGAGCGTGTTTACAGAAAGTGTAAAGTACTACTTTTTATCAATAGACGTTTGTTGTAGTCCATGTTTTACTTTCAGCTGGCAAATATAGCGTTGTTTTCAAATACAACGAAAATACGTCTTCTTTTTATCTGTCATAAAAAGGTAATTATCAATATAATTCTAATTGCTTGGATACAAATTTTTGTATTAATGTTTAAATATAAAATAGAAAAAAAATATTAACTATACTCTATTAATGTTGCTTGTAGGACTCGGGATTTCGTTACCCGCACGACCGTGCGGGTTGGGCGTTACTTGAGTCACTGCAGCTATAAAGGTGAGTGTTGCTATGGGTTTTCTTTTCTGTTTCAATAATGTTGTTAGAAGCCTAAATAAAAACGAAACATATTTTTTTATTAAAACCATATTTCATTGGGGTTGCCATGGATGAGTCCTTTTTTTCTTTCTCTATTTTTTTTTTTTTTTTGCAATTAATTTTTGTTTTTTTACATTTGATGAGGGTATGACATTTTCATCCTTTACACATATATCCGCATCCATAGTATGGTGTAATTCAAATATTTTATTTTTTTAAATAATATAAAATTTCCTGATACATTTTAGTATTTTTCTTGGAATACTGTGCTAACTTTTAACCAATATTTTTTCAGGTGTCTAAAAAGAAAAGAATTCTCACATAAGAAATTTTGCAACTGATGAATAAATCAGACTGAACTTACATCAGAACTTAGTGATCTCTCGGATGATGACAGTACTGCGAACAAAACATATGGATCACGTATATTGAAAGGAGAATTAAGTTCAGATGAGAGCGATGAAGAAAAACATGGAAGTTTTTGAAATGGAAAGACAATTTTGGATCATTCTTTAATATCAAAATCTCTTGAACCCATTCATTTCATTGTTTTAGCTGTTGCAAATTCTTGGTTTCCGTGCAAACAAGATGCAATATCAAATCAAAATGGATCGCTTAAAATTTAAGTTAAGAGATAGTTGAAGCGTTAGCATTTTCTACACCTACTAACAAAAGTATTTTAACTGATGATGAAGATAGCAGTGATGTGTATGTGTGATTCCACTCACAAAAAGATCGAAGTGTTATGATCCACCTGATATACATGTCATGTCTTTTATCCTGACCATTCCAGGATAAAAAGGCTCGACACGTATAGCCCTTTTCGATGTGTTGATGACATTTCAAGGCCTCGCAAGTGCAGATTTGAAAACTACCAAAACAGTTCGAAAACATGTTGTGAAAAATGCAATGTATATTTATGCATATCAAAAACAAAAACATGTTTTAAAGGTTTCCACAAGAAATAAAGAATGATTCAATAAAATAATTAATTTTACATCAATAATTTTCTTATTTGTAACAATTTTAGTTGAATTAAATGTGTTTCTTCCATCAACTGAGAGCCAAAAAATGTAAAATTTCACAGATGCTGATTTCACAGAAAACGAATTCGGGTCTTAAAGGGATATGAAAAGAAGAAACGCTGCACAGTCGCTTTCTCTCTCCCTCACTCGTTACCTACTGTAAAACCACCAGACCGGAAACGGTACAGTTATTTCATTGAGTCGAGATCCGCTAAGAACCAGTTTTACGGAAATCAGCCCTGGAGGGGGTATACGGGGGCGTTGTAGACAAAGACTTCAGTTTTTATTCATAATTGTACTGAGAATTTACTAAGCATGTCTCTTTTGTTAATAGAGATACAATTATATAGAAGGTGTTTTACAAAGGTATATTCTTGGAGGAGAGGTAACTACGGGGATGTTAAAGTACAGAATTTCCACTTTTGTACCATTAGGCCTAAAAATTTAAAATTTGATATTTAAAGGGGTTTTTTTTTTCCAGGAGAGATATGCTAGAAACGGATTTTGCAAAAATGGACGCCATAGGGGGTATGCGGTGATGTTATAGACGAAAATTACCGCTCTTTAACTATTAGACCTACAGAGTTGAAATTTGGCAAATATATTCCTTTTATTTGTAGATGAGTTAGTCACGAATAATATATGGAATAAATAAAAATATTTTTTAGAATTGATTCCTCTTTTTAAATTGATTAAAAATAACACAAGAAAACTATATTCGATCCTAAGCTTTTTATTCGTGTTCGTTCATCATTCGTGTTCTTACATCCGCCGCAATATTGACAACTCTGTTGTTGCCAGATCAGGAGAACTAAAGTTACAAAAACAAAGATAATATATAAATAGAGATGCAACATTACTCCTTCCCCAGTAACATAGTTACAATACAATATGCAATAAAAGTAGTAAAATTTTAAATTGACAAGCAATACATACAAATAAGGTAAAAATACAACAAATGAAAATCATACAAAATAATATGCAACTAATTTCTGTAACGGGCTGGAAACGTTATGTGTCTACCAGAGCGTGTATTTGTTTTGTGGACATCTTTTTCCAGCAAATCTAGTGGCTGTTTTTCAATTTTTGTCTGCACAATCAGTTTTTTGTCGGGCAGGGTTGGTGCATGTTCTGATTGTTTGAGATGATCAGGATTATCACCATCAGTTAACAACAAATATGCAGGTTTTAATCTGTGTACAGATATATTGATGTCCTTGTCTTTAATTGTCACAGTAAAATATTTGTCATTTCTTTTTGTCACTGGGAACGGTCCATCGTAAGGAGGTTCAAGTGGTTTTTTTTACTCTGTCAACACGTATGAACATGTGTGTGCTGGTGTGCAAGTTTTTATAGACAAAGTGTTTTTGAGAAGGTTGTCGGCGAGTTTTCAGTGGTTGTAACTGATCCATTTGTTTCTGTAATTCTTCCGCAAACGTATCTGTGTCCAAGATGTTTTTCGGTTTCTGGAAAAATTCTCCTGGTAATTGGATAGTTTGTCCGTAAACCATTTGTGCAATGGTGTAATTTGTGTCACCACGTAGAGCCGATCGTAATCCTAACAATACCGTTGGTAATGTCTGTGTCCATTTAACTGAGTTATGTGCTCTGATGGCTGCTTTTAAAGTGCGATGGATTCTTTCAACTTTTCCATTACATTGTGGATGATAGGCTGTTGTTGTGTTTACTTTAAATCCATAAACAACACCTATGTTTTTAAAGAGCTCAGATCTAAATTGAGTACCTTGATCTGTTATCACACGGTATGGCATTCCAAAGCGACAAATCCAGTGATTATAAAATTCTCGAGAAACCGTTTCTGCCGTGATATTTGATGAAGGAACAACCTGTATCCAACATGTGAAGTGGTCAATACAAGTAAGGCAGTTTATTTTTCCTTCTGATACAGGAAATGGACCTATGATGTCAATATGGATGACACTGAATCGATCATCTACTTCATGGAAGGTGGCAAGTTGTGAATGTGTATGTCTATTAATTTTGTTCTTTTGACAATGGATACAAGATTTTGCCCATTGATTGACATCTTTTCTAATATTTAACCAAATAAATCTGGAATCTATTTGTTTAACAGTAGATTTTACTCCAGGGTGAGCCAAGTTGTGACTTTTTTTGAACATGTGCATTCGAAAAGGCTGAGGTATAAATGGATGAATATTTGCAGTTGAAATGTCACACCAAAGTAATTTACCAGAGTCGAGAGGATATTGTTTGAAATTTAAAGATGGTTTCAAGCGCAGTTTATTAAGTTCTTCATTATCAACCTGTGAATCAGCAATTTTATCGTAATCTATTTCAGAGATAGATTCAATCCTGGACAATGAATCTGCTATTATATTTTCATCTCCACTAACGTGACAAATATTTGTTGAAAATTGTGATATGTATTGTAAATGACGTAATTGCCTAGGTGATGCTTTTTCATTTTTTTGTTGAAAGGCATATGTAATTGGCTTGTGATCAGTATAAATAACAAAATTTCGCCCTTCAAGAAGATGTTTAAATTTTGACGGAAAGATAGATTCCTAATAATTCTTTATCATAAGTACTGTAATTTTTCTGTGCATCGGTTAATTTTTTAGAAAAAAATGAAATCCGTTTCCAACTTCCAGCTTCAAACTGCTGTAATACTGATCCGATTGCAAAATTGGAAGCATCAGTAAATATAGCCAATTGTAGATCAGGGTCAGGAAAGCTTAATAAAGTAGCATGTGCTAGATCTTGCTTACATTTTTCAAAATTTTCTTTTGCTTCCTCTGTCCAAAGAATTTTTGTCTTGTCATTCTTTTTTGAACCCTTTAAATACTCGTGAAGAATAGCTTGATTTTTAGCAGCATCTTTTAAATATCTTCTATAAAAGTTAATGAGTCCAAGGAAGGTTCTCAACTCACGAATTGTTTCGGGTATTTTGTATGATAAGATTACATCTTCTTTCTCTGGAAGAGGCTTAGATCCTTCGGGGTTATCAAATATCCTAGAAATTCTAGTTGAGTTACTCCCAAAGTTGATTTTGAGATATTCACTTGAAGCCATATTTTTGTAGACGATCAAATACAAGTTTCAAATGAGTTTTATGTTGTTCTTCACTGTCAGAGGCTACTAGAATGTCATCCAGGTATGGAAAAACAAATTCTAGTCAGAATAACACTTCATTGATAAAGCGCTGGAAAGTAGAGGGTGCATTTCTTAACCCGAAGCTCATAACATTAAACTCAAATAAGCCAAATGGTGTTATTATGGCTGTCTTTCCTTACCTTCCTCAGCAATGGGAATTTGAAAATATGCCTTGAATAGGTCAATCTTAGAAAATATTTTTTTCCCTTTTAAATGAGACGAAAATCTTCAATACGTGGAATTGGATAACGGTCAGGAATTGTTTGAGCATTTAAACGTCTATAATCACCGCATGATCTAATACTTCCATCTTGTTTTTTCACTAGATGCAGTGGGCTAGCCCATGGAGATTTCGAAGGTCGATGATATCATTATCTAACATAAACTTAAATTCTTGTTTGGCTATTTCTAATTTCTTAAAATCCAATTGACGAGCTTTTGAGTAAACAAGTGGGCCTTAAGTAGAAATATAGTGTTTGACATCATGCTTCGTATTAGTAATTAACAAATTTGGTTTCATTAAATCTGAATATTGTGATAATATATTAGAAAATTTTGATGATTTATCCATTATGTTAATTTTATTTTCTTGGAAAATAGAAGAAATTTCACCTTTAACATGAAGGTTAGTTATTCCATCTATTAACTGTTTATTTCGGATGTCAATTAACAAGTTAAACTTATTTATAAAATCAGCACCAATTATCCCTTTATCTACTTTAGCAATAATGAAAGAAAACTGGAACTCACGACGCAGCCCTATATTTAAAGTTAAAATTTTATGACCGAAAGTTTGTATTTCCGAGACATTTGCTGCATAAAGCTTAAAAGAATCACAAATTTTATTTTTGCATGAGGCAGGAATTATTGATAAATCAGCACTACTATCAACAAGAAAGCGTAAACCGGTGTTTTTGTCAGTTACAAATAAACGGTAATTACGGCAATCTTTATATTCTGTAGCAGGAGAGCTTGCCGCTAAATCTACTGCCTTTCTAAGTTTTCCGATGCCTTATTCCAGGAATATGGACACTTACATTTATTAGGATAACACTTATCACCAAACATGAAGTGGAAATAACAATATTTTCCATTTGGGTTAAAACGCTTACGAGATCGACTTTGAAATTATTTCGTGTTTGACTGGAATTTCTAAATTCGCTTCTTGATTTTCTTCTGTTGACGTATAATTCTGAAAACTGTTTTTCCAAAAGGCTTACTTTTTCAAGAATATTTTTCATAGCAGAATTATCTGCAGTAGCAGAATAAATTTCTGGCGATGAATTTATTTCAAAAATTTTATCTGCCATAACAGACAAATTTTCCGAACTAACAACTAAAATATTTTTTATAGAGTCCGATAATTTATCTAGCCATAAAGTCCTTAAAACTTTTTCTGTGATATTATCTCCTGCCAAAGATTTCATTTTCCTCAAAAGTTGACTGGGTTTCATGTCCCCTAATGACACGCTTACTTTATTAGCTTCAAATATTTGCTCGTTCGAATTCACCATTTCGTTCTTCTCATCCATCAGATTTTGAATATGTATGGGTCACCAGTTTGTAGATGAGTTAGTCGCAAATAATATATGGGATAAATAAAAATATTTTTTAGAATTGATTCCTCTTTTTAAATTGATTAAAAATAACAGAAGAAAACTATATTCGATCATAAGCTTTTTATTCGTGTTCGTCCATCATTCGTGTTCTTACATCCGCCGCAATATTGACAACTCTGTTGTTGCCAGATCAGGAGAACTAAAGTTACAAAAACAAAGATAATATATAAATAGAGATGCAACATATTGGTGAGAGATGCTCTAAGAGCAGGTTTTATAGAAATCAACTTAAAAGGGTTGCTGGGGCTTTATAGACAAAAATTCGTGTTTTTGAATTATTAGTCACACAGACTTGAAATTTGATGTGGAAGTTTCTTTTATTCAGCAGAGTTTCTATAAGAACGGGTTTTGTTAAAATTTCCAGAGGTTTTACGAGGGCTTATGGACAGAAATAAGTCCTGTTTGTGAACCATTAGACCTAGAAATTTGTAATTTGACAAAATGTTCCTTTTGTTAAGTAGAGATCCATTAAAAACTGGTTTTACGAAAATTGACACCGAAAAGGTAATAAACGATAAATACACTTCCTTTTCAGATATTGAAGCTCTGTATTTCTTTTTCATTGGGTAGAGTTCAGAAAATAATGGGTATTATGGAAATCAACTTCTAAAGAGGGTATAGATAAAAAACAAAAATCCTGTTTGTAAGCCATTATACCGAGAAATTTGAAATTCGGAAAAAAATATTTCTTTTGTTACGTACAGATACACTAAAAATTGATTTTGATGAAATTGACTCCGAGGAAGGCACGAAAGATTAATATAATCTTTTCCAATTTATAAAACCCAATCCCTTCCAATATATAAAACTCCAACTACGCTCATTTTCTCAAATTTGTACTTCCAACTGCCCCATTCTTAAATTAGTGAGACTGAAAGGAGAGGTCTCCCATTCTTAATGAGGAAACTGAAATTTAATTACCTACGCATCTGACTATCTGTGGTTGAAAAGGAAAAGACTTTTTGTGTAATAACTACATGTGTAATTTTTTTTTTTTGCTTCCATGTCTCTTTTATAGCTCTCACAAATGTTTCACGTAATTCAATTGAAATATAGTTACCATCCGAACAGGAATAGGCGTCATCGCCCTGGATAGTTTTGCAGGATTTGTATTATAATGTGATCAACTCCCTGTAATTCTCCACCCACTTATCTGTTCTGATTGCCGATCGAATTCCCTTTCAACTTTACCATTCCTTAATTTGTTCTGACGCCAATTCTTGCATCATAACTCCCATTCGCCCCTATTTCGTTTTGACTATTATGCTGACCAAAATTCTGCTTGTAATCAACTGGTTTCTGCTTGTAATCAACAACCTTTTATTCTTAAAATTACTGCTTCTATCGCTTTGTCGACTTCTAAAATTCTGATTATTCGTAGCTATTTCTACATAGTCATTAATAGCAATTACTACAACTTATTTTTAAAAAATACACTCTGTCTCAAAAAATATATGCACCCATAAGGAAACGAGCTACTAACACGAAACTTGACATGTATTCAGTGTATGAAGAGATAAGCAAATGATTGTAAATTGAAAGGAACAGGTTGTTTTATTAAGAAGATATGGCTTTAAAAAGTTATAAATCAGTAGGCAGTGAATCCACCTCTGGCAGCTATACAAGCCGAAAAATGGCGTGGCAGTAAATTAAAGAGGTCATGTAAGGCCTCCTGTGGAATATCATGCTAAATCTTTGAAATTTGGAAGTTTTCACGAGTATTCCGGGACAGCTGAAGTTGCCTTTCAAGCTCGTCTCAAATGGGCTTTATTGGTGAGATGCCTGGTAAACTGAAAGGCCATGGAAGTACCTCATATCCTTGAAGACATTACTGGGAGAGCCACGAAATATGGGACGAGCGTTGTCTTGCCAATGAATAACACTTGGGTGACATGCCAGCATAGGTAGTACAACTGATGTTAAAATCTCGCGCATGGAACTGCGCGCATTCAAAGTGCTTTGAAGGACAACTAGAAATTATCTAGTGTTCCAACAAATCTCTCCCCACCCCGTCACACCTTATGCAATTACTGTGTGCTTCTTGACAGCAAATACCGGATGGGACTAGTGAACTATATATAACTGACCGCCTCCACACGTGTATGCGCTCGTCATCAGCGTTGAAACTTAATCAGGATTCATCACTGAAGATCACACGTATCCAGTCAGTCACTTTCGGGCTTGCCCGAGGACGAAAAAATTCTAATAGACACTGCCTGTGATAGGAGGTCAGTGGTAGTCGTCTTAATGGTCGTCGGCTCCTTTTAGCTGCGTCGACCAGTCTCCGAATGGTCTCACTTGATACCACCTGATGTCTGGAAGGTGTAAATGGCGTCGAATCGATTCTAGCGACGTAGTTGGTGAGGAGGTGGTCGCTTTTATGATTGCATGATCATAGTGCGTATTTGTATTCCTAGGACGCCCGACGCTCCATGAAGGTATATTTTCCTTTCCGTAATCCATTGTTGCCAACACCAAGCAATTACCATATAGCTCCGACTGAAGTGGTGGCCTATACGCCTGCTCGACCAATCTTCTTCTCTGAGGCCTGCTATACGTCCTTTCTCAAAGTTCAACAATTGCTCGTAATGTCACCGGTTATATTTCAGTGGCATCTCCATTCAATACCGTCCATCCAAGTCGACAGATTTGATTGATTAACCCTATGGCACGAGCAATCCTGCTTTTAAATTCTCCAGCACTGCGCCCTTACCCTTGCCTCATTGGTTTCAAAATTTTAATCATTTGTATATCTCAAACCAGACTACATTCCTGCCAAGGTTCATGAGAGTAGCTCAGTTTCTTCTGGGTAAATATATTTTTTTGCGACAGATTGTATATATATTCGAAACACGTGCAAATATTGCAAACTAAATTCATTGAGTACCCATACGATAATGATTGCATTTAAATCACGCATCGATATGTTTAAATCAAGGTGGAATGTTCAAAATCCTTGGGGTCTACGATGTCACGCTGATACATAAGGGGGGCTTCGGGGATCGAAGGTTTAAGAACCTCTGTTGTAGAGGGGGGATTCTCGTTTATTCATATATGAGTGTTCTAATTAATCAATAAAAAAGAAAATGAATTATAAAAGTTTGAAGGGGGGAAGAAAAATTGCATCGAACTCTCTTAAGAGAGAGCAGTTGGCTAACAAATCACTTTGCTCTGAAGTGAGGGGAAGGCTGTTCTCAAGGACAAAGGAGAAGAAGCGCAAAATTTTCTAGATAGAATTACGAAGTGGGGAAAAGGAATAGGAATTTCAATCATTCTGCGTCTACAACTAATGGGAAGAATGAAAAGGAATACAATAAACAAAAAAGTTGTTCATGGTTGGATTTTTTTTTCTGCAAAGACTTGGAATGTATTTACTTTTATTGACTTAATTTAAACCTCTTGTGTTTTTTCTGGACTTGAAGAAGATGAAAAGAAGAGATTATGATGGATTTATACGGAAATAATTTTTACAAATTTGGTACAAAAAATCTTGTGCACCGTTTTTATGTGGAAATATTAATTGGGTTTAATGAAGGGGCTTTAATTGTCCATTGGACAGTTGTAAAACTTTCTGGATGAGTAAAAGTATGGGTTTTGATTGGTGATATTTTAAGATCTTTGCACACAGTACTGAGTTTCTGATGAACCTTGAAGCGTTGGTTATAAATCTGCATAGTTTATTTTGTATTTTGTTTGAGTTTTATTACAAGAGGCCAAATATGTAAAGTGTATAAAATGATGGGTCTGATAACTTTTTATGATATAATTTTTAGGAAGGAAAAAAAGTAGAAAAATATGACCTATTACAGGAATGAAGTTTTTAATTTTGATTCAATATTGATCGTTGATGTGTTGTTTGCTTTTTGCACTGTCATATCTAGTCCTGAATGGGTCTTTATCTAAATTCCTTGGGGGCCCCTTAACATTTTACGATTTCTTTGCTTGCACATGTTAGGGCCCCTGCAGCTTGGGATGTCCTTTACCATTGATACGGGGGTAGCGATGTCTTTTTGAATGTTAGTTTGGAGTCCAGGATGACTCTCAAATAATTTATCTCAAAGTTCCAACTAATTATAATGCTTAACCCCTTAAATGGTTAGCCATACGTTGTACGGACACTGATATTTTCTTTCTATCTTTGATTTTCACGTATTTTTAATTCCTATATGGAGATAATTAGTGTTAGTGTTTTTAAGAGATGCAGTTTGTCAATGGTACTGAAATATATACATCTCATCCAGGAATTTGTGGTGAAGGCGGAAATTTTTTTCATTGATGACAGGGATTTAGATTCTTGAAAATATTCGATAAAGAACAGGGATTGGAAAGGAAATGTGCAATTTGTTGCTTGAGAAAAATGGAAATATAACAAAAAAAAAGCCCATATTATCTCTGTCCCCATTGCTATGTAAGACTTAGTATTGCACTACGCTTCAAATTTATGTACGCATATATATACATGCACGCACACATACAAAATCCTCAACCGTTTAAAAAAAGAGGTACGAATATGATTTTTTTTGTAAGAGGAAATCTTTTAAGGTATATGAAACTTTTTTCGTAGCATGCAAAGTGTACTTACAAAAAGTTAACATTTAAGGGTTTTCGTGTTCCACAATTATAAAATAAAAAAGTGTGCGAAAACTTTAAAATTTAAATTTAAAATACTTTCGTATTCTGTGTTTAAGTATTCTTAGTTATATGCAATAAAAAATGTGCCTTTTTTTAAAACATTTTGGGCAAAAAAATTGACGCTTAAGGGGTTTAATAGTTTTTTTTTGTAGGAGAGAGGGAGAGCGTTAATTTTGAATGTATTAACTGCAATACATCAGATTTGGAGGGGAGTTTGTTTCTGCATGTAGATGACTAGGGTATCATATGTAAAGAGTCAAATGCTGGTGTAGGTACTCTGAAGGAACCCTATGAAAATTGATTAGATTCGAGCAAGTTACAGTGCCTTTGAGTCAGGGGAGTAGCTACCACCGTATGACTCCTATCAAAGGTACGGGGCCCCCAAATTATATGCACCTCGACATGTGTAAGCAAAAAATCTTAAAAGGCTATCAATAGTCTTATTAACAGAGTTTTTTTTTTTTTTTTTTACTTTTATAAAATCGTCTGGCACTGGTTTCAAATGGTGTAAATTTTTCCTTTAACTCTACATCTTTATTATCATTGTTAGAAACCTTTTAAAAGTAAGTATCATTTTACTCAAAATAATGAGAAAGTCAGAAGTGGTATAGACTCAGAATGGCTTCAAAAAAATTCCTATTCAAAGAGGCTCGTCAGAAAGATCATTTGCAGTAAAATGCACATAACATTTAGAATGGAAAAAAATGTTGTTTGCTTGCAAATAAAAATATCCTTACGTCTGCTCTGATCGGTTAATTCTAAAAAAAAACCCGCATTAACAAGCAACTTGAAGGCTTGGTCATTATCTGGAAGTTTGTCCAGAGGTGTCCAAAGAAAAGGTTAATAGATTTTATTTATCTTGGTTCTTTTTTATTTGTTTTACATCCAAAAGACCGAATATGCATTCATCGAAAGCTGTTTCGCCTTCTGAGAAATGATAGAACCTCAAAGATAGGGCTTCTGTCACCTCAGTTACTAGTCGATTGCCTCGTATAATAGCTACCCTGTGGTGCGCAATTCTTTATCAAAATTGCAATGCTTTCGAAAAATAGTCATTCTAACAGCTTGCCGATATATAAGAAGATAACATTTTTTTTTTTCATTTCTCTTAGTTAATTCCGTTGATTACTTTATGATTCTTTGCGCGGTGAACTGTTGAAAATATAAACGAAATAAGATCCTCCCCTAGTGGGACTTTTAAACACAAAATAAAGAAAAATAATGAAAAAAATTGCAAAGAAATTGCCAACAATTTCATTCACCCCCCTACAATCAACAACTTAGACTCATGTCAACATGACTTAGACTTATGTTCCACGTTCTTTTAAGCTAGGAATTAAGATCGTATTTTAATCATACATTTATCCTGAATCTTAAACTTATACATGTTTTGATAAATAATTGGAATAAAATGGAGAACGCGCATATATATTGCTTCAACATAGGCCAGGCCACAGTAGTCTAGTTGTCAAGGTAACAGACTCGTGGCTGGTGTATCATGAGCTCAAGCCTAGGGACGCTGAAGACCTGCCATGCAGAGGAGTCAATGCACGTTAAATATGTCGAGGTCTAAACGTTTTCCTATTGGTGTGGTGTGGAAATTAGGAGAAGAGGTACCAGCTCAGGTGTTGTCCTTGCCACTTGGCCATGGCTCAAAATTTTGAGGTCCATCGCCCAAAGCCCTTGAGTAGCTGAATAGTGTGATGTTAATATTCACTCACTCAACATGTGAGGATAAATTAATAATATTTGAAGTAATAATATTAAGTTAATTGCCTCTATGTACTTTGTCTGACACATTTGTTAATATGCTGAAATAAGTAGAAATCGCTATTTTTAGTATAGATCTATCATACCTGCTATGCTGAGATCCAATAAAGCTTCTCCCTAAGTAATAAGAAATTTAACTGTTTTTATAAATTATTGAGGTTTTACTTTTTTTTTATGAAACTTTAATTTTTATAGCTGTGTTTTTTGGTTTTGAAAATTCTTCGTATAATTTTAAGCGACAATCTAAACAATTATTCATACCATGGGATTATTTTAAGTTTTAATCAATACGTCAAAATTTATTTGTTAAATTTGTACAAAATTTATCTCTGAAGCCGAATGATTAGTAGTGAATATCTGAAATTTGTTCTCCTTTTTCAGTAGCAATCAACAATCCTAAACCGTGTTAGAATAAATTAATCGAAAACAAAAACGATCGTGTTATTATAAATTGTATTTTAAAAGACCGTGCCGAATAAAGTTGGTATATTTTTATATTTTATTGCTTAGAATCTTTCATTTGTTATCATAAGAGGAAGAAAAAGGCTAAGAGTGATGGTAAAGATTGTTTAGTGTTTCAATGATTTTTTTAAGGACATCAGTACCACATAATATAGAAGAAACCTTACATTTCTTAAATTACTTACAGCTATTATCATTTTTTTAACAACAGAAATTTCCAAAATGAGAATCTAAAGAAATAAATTTTTGTAATTGGTACCTTAGTTCAAAAATTTTGATGAAGTCCAGAAAGCAAAAAGTAAAACAAAATTTAAGGTACACAATATCCAAAAAAATGACCAATATATATATATAGACACTTTTTTTTATACATTTTCTTGTGTCTCGTACAATTGGGAAGCTTGGTCCCTAAAATTTCAAATCTGATAACGAATTAATTTTTAAGATATTTGAAGTTTTCTTAGCTTAGGTTTTAGTTTCGGTTTCATTTTAAAGTATTTTACCATTCTTATCAATTTAATTTCATTAAAATATTTTTGAACACAGTTCTTTCAGTGAGCAATGGTTATTTTATCTATTAAATATATTTTTCTGTTTGTTTATGTTTTGAATTTTTTAAGTGCTCATAGTTACTTAACCAGAATTGATTTAATGACAAATATTTGCTTTTGTGCATAGTTTATATAACCTAGAAACTTTTTAATTTGCTTTAATTAATTTTTTCCTGCTCAGAATAAGCCATGGTGAAATTGTTCTCGGATTGTTATAAGACATAATATTTAGAATAGGTGAAATACTACTGAAAATGATGTATCTAAAAGCCAACCTCCAACTGATACTACAGTGGAACATCAGAATAAAAGTATTCTGAATACAAGTATCGCAGGTTAAGCTATGTATTTCTATTACTTACTACATTATTGTTCTACAGTGTAGTACTTTAAAGTTACGCAATATATAAAAAATCAAACTTGCAAAACTACACCGATTTAAATCTTAAGAAAAATTAGATGTTATACACACACCTGATGATTCTTAGCTTTATTTTGTATATGTTTAGTGTTTCAAAATTTTGTGAAAATATGCTAAGATATTAAGCTGACTAATCTGTCATCGTAACAAATGCTATCAATATTATGCAAAAACATATTTTTAATGAAAAGAATATTTTCATTCGTATTTCATTAAAGTTGTGTTTTAATGTATAACATAAGTTGAAAAGGTAACATATCAGAAAATTAGAGCTTTACAGGCATTATTATTTTGTTGCACGCCCTTTTACAAAATTTAAATATGTTTCTCTCACATTTTTAATTTCAAAGAAGTAAGTACTTTGTACTTCCTAAGGGTGAAAGATGGTTTTCTCTAAGCTATAAATTATTACAAATTATCTTAAAACTCTTATAAGACAAGATCGGAGCTATCGGTCTTAACAATGCTATCAATAAAAACAGAAGACCTCGGAAAACTAAAATCTTCTGCTATGGACTTAACTTTTTATGGCTTCTACTCCAAAAAAAGTAGAGAAAAATACCCATTAAACAACTTGATTCATTCTTTAGTAATAAAGTTTTTTTAAATATTTATGTCTATGTATGAGATTTTATTATTTTTTTTTCTATTTGTAAAAAAAAAATCATATTCTATGTAAACAATGCTGCCCAGCACAAGCTAAATAATTTACAGCACGTTACATACTCCCACCTTGCAAAGTGAAACTGAACTTTGCAATCTAAAATAAATTAAACTTTAACCATGCAATACATTGTATAGATATATATGACACTTAATTCCTCCTAAAATTTGAAAATAAGTTCACAAGTCCAATTTGTGAGGAATTTTTGTGATCCTTCCCAATCTGGTTTTGGTAGGGGGTTTCTCCTCAGAATTATCAGTACTTTCAACAGGAGAATCGGGAATATTATCATTTGGTGAATCCGAAACATGGTTAGTAGATGATTCAGGAGTTTTCTCAACAGGTAGGCTGTCTTTTCCTGAGGCCTTTAAAACACCAATTTCAGTTTTAGCTGATACTTCCAATGGATATTAGCCTTTGGAAAAGAAGGAATCCTCTTAAAATGGGAGGTTCTAATTCTAGCTACTCTGGGAACTTCATCCTTGCCAGGATAAACCTCCAAGACAACACCAAGCGGCCAGTCAATTCGTCGCACATTGTCATGCCCAATCAGCACAACATCGCTCACTCCTAAAGCACCACCTTGTCCCTCTGTGGACCAGAAGAGCAAAATATTTATTTCTGAACCTTTGTCTCAGATCTTCACGCAACTTCTGCAAGTATTTGGTGCGTTTTACCAATGAAGATCGATCTACTTGATCTAAATCACGAGTTTCACAGTTGCTACTTCCGTGAATGAGCATTGCTGGGGACAAAGGTAACAACTCATTTGGATCTTCGTGTATGTATGTCAAAGGTCTAGCATTGATTATTGACTCACAATCACATAAGATGGTCAGGAGTTCTTCATAATTTACAATAGATTTCCCTAACACTCGACGTAGAAGCTCTTTGAGCATTCTAACAATACGCTCCCACCATCCACCCCACCATGCTGCTGTGGGTGGAATACATTTCCAAGTGATTTTCTGGGCACTTGAGTGCACCACAATTTTATCCCAATCTAATGTTCTTAGTGCATTTAAGTCACTGTAAAGTACTGAAATCCTGCCTCTTCTCGCAATGAATCTTCTCAAGGCTTGAATGAAAGTATCAGTAGTGAGTGGTTGAACTAGTTCAAAATGCACTACCCGGTAGCACAGGTAAACAAAACAATCCAGGCCTTCGCTTTTGACTTAAAGAGGACCTGCATAGTCTACACCTGTTACTTCAAATATCTTTGTCTGAGTAACTCTATCTCTAGGCAGTGGAGCAAAGGGCACTTCAACATGCTTAGCTTTATAACGTTTGCAAATCACACACTCAGAAAGAACTTGCTTTACTAATCTTTTGGCTCTAATTATCCAAAATTTCTCTCTAAGCCGTGCAAGTAATATTGAAGAACCTGCATGCATTGCTTTTACATGCTCTTCTCGAATTAATTTCACTACAACATCAATGGCAGGTAAGAGAATTGGGAACTTGAAATCTTCCTTCTCATAACTGTCAGCCAACTTGGTTCTTATTCTCAGAAGCCCATCTTCATCTTTAAAGGCTTTCTTTTTTGCAAGAAGTCTCTCATCTTGAAAGGCATTTGACTGCAGGGACTTGAAAACCAAAACCTCTGCTCGTTTGAATTCTTCATAGCTTAAGCTTCCCTTTAACTTGGTTGCATTTGAAACGTTATGAATGAAACGTAGAATCCACGCTACTACTCTGTTGTTTCTACTATAGGTGGAAAAATGATCACTCTTAATATCGGTTGTTTGAACATTCATCATAGAGGTCACGATAGCCATTCTTTCTTTATTCACTTCAACCTCATTGACATCTACTTCCACATCACTAATAGGCCATTCTTGAGGCGAGAGATGGAACCAACTGGGACCTTCCCACCATTTCGAGCTGCAAAGCTGCTTTACTGAACACCCTCTACTTGGACAGTCTGCAGGATTCAGAGATCACGGAACATGTCTCCAGGCTTTGACAGGTGTCAGCTTCCGAATTTTTTCTTGAACACCGTTGTAAGCAAATACACCCCAAGGTTCTTCTCTCTTCAACCAAGCTAATACTGTGGTAGAGTCTGTCCAGAAATAAACGTTGTCTGTTAGAAACTCTTTCAAGACAGTTGTAGAAAGACGAGCAGATACAGCAGCACCAAGAAGTTCCAGTCTGACAATTGTTGTTTCCTTTTTTCCACATGGTGCAATCCTAGTTTTACTCTGTACCAGTTGTATGTGTACAGTGCTTCCAATATCAACACGTAGAAAAACAGCAGCAGAATAGGCAAATTTTCTTGCGTCACAGAAAAAATGTAATGAAATATGCTGAAATCCACTATCACAGTGTAACCACCTTGGTACTTGAACATGCTTTAAGTATTCCAGCTCCTTTCACCATTTCAGAAAATCTTGACTTGTTTTTATATGTACTTCTTGATCCCAACCAATTTGAGACTTCCACAAACTTTGTAGCCAAAGTTTTGGTAATAGCAACACTGGACCAGTGATCCCCAAGGGGTCAAAAAGTTTGTGTGAAGCAGCAAGAATATTTTTTTTGTGATTACCCCTTCCATTAGTTCTCTCAAATCTGGAATATTTAATGATAGGGTATCACAATGTCTGTCCCAAATCATTCCCAGAACGTTTGTAGGACTTGCTATGGGATCAGATGGGATAGAATGCTCCCACCCTCTTAAGTCAAATTTTCTTTTAGCCATGATCTCCGTGGCTACATCAATAAATCTATCTAGCTCTGACTGAGTGTGGACACTTGCCAAACAATTGTCCACGTAAAAGCTGCTCATAAATTTTTGTGCAATACACTCAGGGTATTTCCCATGGTCTTGCTTTGCTTCTTCTAACTTTTTCTCCGAGTGGTACTGGATTGTTGATCCAAGTAAGAATGCGCTGCTGGAGACACCAAACACCACTCGGCAATGCCTATAATGTATAAGCTCTCCTTCTTCACTGTGCCACAAAAATCTCAAGAAATTTCGATCCTGCTCATAGAGGCTTATTTGCAAGAAGGCTTTCCGTATATCGGCCGAAACACCAAATCTATACAATCGAAATCTTGCTAACATTGAAGGGATCAATTCAATCAAGTTTAAACACTTTTCCAAACAGTCATTGAGTCTAACCACTCCCTTTTGTTTTGACGAAGCATTAAAAACGGGCCTAATTTTTTGTAGTACTGTTCGGCTTCACCACATGTCGATGGGGCAGATAGTGAGAAACAGACTTCAATTCTTCTTTGGGGACTTCTTCGATTATGCCTTCTCGTTTCCATTCCTTAAAGATATCACCATATTCTTTAAACAAGTTTTCCTTCTTCAGCTTATGGGTTGTCACTTGTAACCCTTTAAATGCCAAATTAAAGTTGTCTGGCAGAGGTAAATGATTGTCAAGCCATGGTAGGGAGACAAGGAATCGCTCTTCTTCATCAATCTTGACAGTTCTTAAGAAGTGCTCCATTGAGGCTTTATGAAACTCCTCTTTAGTTTTTTGTTCTGAAGGATCTTGCATCCCCAAGGAATCCAATCTCCACAACTGGGAGATATCCATCTCTTTCACAAATAGGGAGACCACCAGCATATCATTGCATGAAGAAATCTCACTATTAGGTACTTTACCAGACAGAGTCCATCCAAGTATTGTCTCCATGGCAACAAGCCCACAAGATAAAATTCTGCGCTGGCCAGTCATGAGCTTTCCGATTACGTCTGATCCAAGAAGCACTTGTACAGATCGTGACTCTTCCCCTACATCTGATAACTGGATCTTCATTTCATTAAGTTCTGAAATCCAAGAACCTGGAGTGACCGATGCAATGTTGTCGCATATAGATGTCTGATCTAATGCTTCCAGGTTACATGTAACACTATTGTCTTGATTTCTTAATGTTATTCTATAACAAGTATGTTCACACTTGTCAGATTTAATCCCCCCCAAACAATGAATGCATCAGAATTTCCTTTCTGAGTGGGATATATCCCATCTTTTCAACTACATTTTTTAATACATAAGACTTGTGACCCAGAGTTTAGAATTGCCTGAAATGGGATTTATTTGTTACCACACACCATTTTTAACTTCAAAGTTTGGAGAAACACCCTGGGACAAGAAGTGTTATTGGCCATATTAACTTCAACTTTTGGACCCTTATTTTCACTCCTGTATGAATCTTGATTCTTAGCCTTTAGAGACTCACACATAAGTGGAACATGCTTTTTACCACATATTACACATCTGAAATATGTCTTACAAGAACGAGCTGTATGCTTTGGTCTTAAGCAAGCAAAACAACATTGCTTCTCTCTTAAAATATTATGCCTTTCAGCCAAACTCATCTCCTGAGCTTGAAAACAGTCTTGGCTTGAGTGTTTCCCAGTACAAAAAACACATTCCTTCTTCACTTCCTTTGAAGCTGTAGTTAATAAATTGGCAGCTGTAGGTACCTTTTTCATTGGAAAATCTCTTACTTTTTAAAAAAAGATTGGCGATTTTCATCTACACCCAAACCAAAACCAGCCATAGCCAAATTAGTTCTTTCTTCTCCCTCCGTTTCTGCCTTGAGGAAAGTCATTAAATTGGTTAAACGTTCTTTAGCATCTGTTGAGGCTGCTGAAGTTGCACTTCTATTCCATGCTTTTAAAAAGTTCTCTTGAAAACATGACTCAACCATGGGATAAAGAATTGAAGCACATTTTTCAGTAGTCACTCCTAAAGTCTCTAAGGCTCTTGGATAAGATTCGAGTTTATCATACAGAGATGTCATTGATATTTCCCTCTGTTTCTGCACCGAAATTATGAGCTTTAACAATTCACGAACATAAACCTCCACTAATAGATCATCTCTACCAAATCTCGCTTTTAAATTTTCAACTGCTTTGGCATAATTGGCTGCTGTTGCCGGGAAGCTCTCTACTCCTTCTCGGGCTCGCGAGCCATTTACAGTAGCTTGAACAAGATACTGAAATTTGTTCTCTGGTGCGATTTCATCATCGTCATGGATATGTTGAAATTGGCTCCAAAATTGTAGCCAATCTTTAATATCGCCACTAAACTGTCTAAATTCTAATTTTGGCAGATTAAATTTCTTTTTAGCGCCACATATATTAGTATTTTGAGACTCACCAGAAACTGGCAATGTTGCCCTGATTCTCGCCAACTCCAGTTCGTGTCCTCTTATTTTTCCACTTTCTTCATATTCTAGCTGTTTTAATCTTTCAGCTTTTTCAAATTCTTCTTTCAGTTTTCGCTCGCTCACGGCCGTTACTAAAATATTTGTCACAAAGTCTGGATCATCCAGATACTCTTTGCTTTTCAAAATAATGTCTTTCAGTTCTGAAATTTTTACCTTATCTGGAAATATCTCTCCAATTTCCTCTGCCACAAACAACAAGTCCTCTTTCAAGAAGCCCTTAGTTGCTTTAAATATGTTTGCCATGTTTGTTTCCAAAAACAAAGTCCTGTCGCGGTACGCCAGAAATATAAACAATGGAAATTAAATTAATGCGGACGTCTTTTTCTACACTCAAGGGATCCCCAGATGAGTGATATGTTAAAAAAAATACCTTTTTAAATAAAAATACTCAGCTCTCAGCTCTCTTTATTAACGGGGGGGAAAAAATCTCATATTCTATGTAAACAATGCTGCCATACAGCACAAGCTAAATAATTTACAGCACGTTACAATTTTTTTGAAACTTTCAAAAATAAATGTTATGTTTTGTGATCATATTTATTATACAAAAAAACCCACCCCCCCTCCAAGAATTATTGATACAGGGCTCACAAGGACTAGCTATGCCAGTGCTTTGGGTGTACCGCTTAAATCAAGTGCATTCAGATGGGTTTTTCTTATTTTGACAGTATAAGAACACTTTTTTGAGTTATTTATTTTGAAAAAGTAGAAAGTATTGAGGAACTAAATTTTATGGTTAAAATAAAATTGAATCCATGTTTTCCTTTTCTTCTTTTTTTCTTCTCCAGGTACGAATGGCAACATAAAATCATTGTATATTTATTTCGCGGGCTTGATGGACTGTTCTAGGTTAATTTAATGCTGTAGTATGTAATTTTTATGAATTATTTACTGTGAAAAAACATTTTTATTTTCATTGGCTGTTTTTTTTAAACAGTATTGACAATTTTTTTTGTTTGAGATGTTTTTCAAAATCGAATATTATAAAGCTTAGTATTACATGTAAATATAACTTTAAAAATGTTTCGTTTCTTCGAAACATATTGAAAATTAATTAAATTATCTATTCATTTATTGAAGCAACGTTATTCATTTTCAGATGCTGGAATAGTTTATTGACGTTGCAGTTTCAAAATGATTGAATTAGTGAGTGATATACATAATGGTAAGAATCGCATTTCAAAATTCCACTTTGAGTTCTGAAAGTTTCCCTGCGTACTTTTGAAATATATTCATGCAAAGAAAGTGTGTGTATTATTGCGAATATAGTTTATGATATACTTTGTTAATTCATAACATATGTGTGTTTTTATATATGCTTCATATCGACCGACAATCCTATTTGCTCACAATCTCTATCATAATCGTGTATGCAAGATGTATTTAACTTTAGTATATTTACACTAAATCTGCCAGTACCGGTCAAATTGAACATTTTCAAACTTTTGTAAGATTTAAACAAACGTTATGATGCCACTATCAAACTGCATGACTTTTCTTTAAATAGGCATATAATATATTCTTCAGTTTTTACTTTTAGTTTTGTTTTCTCTTTTTGTAGAAGAATTTATTGTATCCTGCCTACCATGGTCAGTCAATTTAATCAGGAGGAAATATTTTATGTACTATTTTATATTTATATAATCCGTACAAAAAACAAATAGTTATCTCCAGTGTCGTTTATAACTGAAAAGAGTAAACAACATCGGTATCGAGTTCAATCTCAAGTAAAGTATTTTTAAAACATTCCTTATGCAATATTTTAGCAATTGCTTATTTGAATAAAATAAAGTAGGTATCAAAACTTGGATGTAAATTTTTTATTCCTTGCATAGGGTAATATTCTGTGTTGAATTCTTGCCCTAAAAATGTCTTTCAAAATTACAAAGTACTTAGAAAAAATTATATACATAGAAGAAGAATGTTCAGTATGTGATGAACAAGAAATTTCTGAGAAAAAATAATATACATAGAAGAAGAATGTTTAGTATGTGATGAACAAGAAATTTCTGGAACAGAATAAAAGATGGAACCATATAAAGAGCTACTTACAGCAATTGAATTAGAGTCAGAGAGTGATAGGGAAAATGAGAATAATGTAAATATGTGTCCAGGTCAGAGGAGAAAGAGCAATTCAAGGCAGGAATTTTTATTTCAGTTTGCTTCAGAGCTGGGCATTGCATATATAAAATCACAAGAAGAAATGCTTTTATTAAGTTTTTCCAGAAGTTCAGATTCATTCGAATGAAAACTTGTCAAATGAAATTTTGAAAAGATTATAAAACTACAAAAATCTGTTTGAAGTGCAAAAAAAATATGCAAGTGTCAAATGTACATTTTAGACTAAAACAATTTGTGAGCAAGCAATGTGTTGAAGCCGAATAAGATATGAATATGTATGCATAGTACTATTTATAAAAGTTTAATTTCTTTTTTTGTAAATTATTTTAGATACTCATAAAAAAAGTTTGGTTCCTTTGGTAGGAAAAATGAAGTTTTTGTTTTTTCAGTTTATAATCAAGATTATATAAAAATAAATCTGGACAAAATTTTATGAAAATTCTTCATTTTGCATACATTAACAATAAATAAACCATTATTTGCTTTGAATAAAAAAATTCATAACTTTTTTACTTGTGGTCAATTTGACCGCTTGTGATTGGAATAGGTATTCAAGAACTGTCCGTAGGTTTAGTGTTAAGTAAACTGTCCGTTATAAGATTTCAATACCTTGATGCATTCCAAAATTGAAATTTTTCTGAAATACTTTGTGTTTAAACTGCAATAGAGTATTTTAAATTATACATTAATTTTAGGTAATGAATACTTTGTTTTTTAGTTAAAAAATGAGTTGATAGTGTTTGCTTGTTTTTAAATAAAAAGTACAGATTAAAAAAATTTAAAAAGTAGGGGGATTTTTCTATATCAAGCCTGTTTAATTTGAAAAGAAGTAAGCTAAATACATTTATTTGGTATTGAAAAGTGGGTCTGGTAGCTTAGGGCTTATAGTCACAAGCTCATGTCTGGGGTGTGTGTCATGAATTCAAACCTTAGTGCCACTGAAGATCCGTTATGTAGAGTGGCTGATGCTCATTAAATATTTCAAGGGCTCAGAGTCCTCCCGTTGATGGGGTACGTTAATTTGGTGAGAGGTGTTACAGCTCAGGTGTTGTTCTCATCTCTTGACCAAGGTTCAAATTTATGAGGTCTGTCGCTAATTATCCATGTTTTAGAGTGCAATATTAATAGGGTGACCAATCTTCCTCCTTTTGGGAGGACAGTCCTTCTTTTATGGGTTCTGTCCTTTCTCAAAAAATGTCCTCCTACTTGCCCTTTTTAATATTTTAAAACTAATTTGTTAATCTCTGTATTCAGAGATGCCAGGCCAAACTGTCACATGTCATCTGCTGTGTAGTATGAATTATCAATGATATTGATGTGTGTGTATTTTGTACATAATCAGTCATCTATTTTCTAAAAAACAATTCGAAAGATTGTTGGTAAACATAGTTCAGCTGCAGAAGTTAGTCTTATTTTGAACTATTTTGTCCTTGAATAAAAATCATGATTTGAGAAAAAATTTATTCTTTTAGTAATAAAAAGAAAATTGTCAAACTTAGAAGAATCAAATCTGGACATAATGGAAAAGTTTACCAAAGAAGTGCAGAATTTTTACCAAACTTTTTTCAGTATGTCAAAAAATGGTCAGAAACAAATATCACTGGAAATAACAGTTTTCATTGGTGTTTTTTCACTTCATTGTAAGTAAATTGGGCAGATATAGAAAGTTGGGTTGAGTTTTTATCAAAAGAAATGCCTGATATTAAAATCAATGACAGTTGTCTGTTTGAAGACTGAATGTATATTTAAATTCTTATAAATTAGAACATTTGGAAAATATGCATGTTGTAATTGATAAAAGATGGTGAAGAATATTTAACCATTCCAAAAATGAACACATTCCATATGAAATTTAGTTATTTTTATTGAATTTACATTGTGCTGCCCTGGAACTAATGCAGCAGTTGGAAAGAATTTTTTTCAATAGGTAATGATTTTTGGATAAGTAAAAAAATCAAGTAGTAATCTTTATGTTAAGCTGTAGCACTTACCATAAAGTTCAATATGAAGGATATTTCTTGCTCCGAAATTTCCAATGTATTAGAAAAAGATATATCGACAAAAAAAAAATTCAATGAACGTGGAAATACTTATTTAAGTAAATAATCAAAAGAGATGTAAGTGTAATTAGTGTATTTTTGTTTGAATTAATAAAATGTTTCATATATTTACATTGTAATTTTTTCTTAAATTTTTTGTCCTCCTTTTCATTGTAAAAATATTAATAATATTAATAATTGCTTAATATTAATAAATACTTAGCCAATCAGTTAGCATTGAAAATGCATGATACAAGTGCAATATAAAATGACTTAAATTAGAGTAAAGGTTATTTTTATTTTATTCAGATCTCTTTTTGCGCTTTTAATCAATTTAATTATTGTAATTTTTTAAGTGTATTTCTTAACAATATTGTAGCATAGCAGACTGATGAAAAATAGTCGATTTTCTTCAGAATCATATTGGTTTGTGTTACAATTTGCATCCGTTGTAGTTAGACTTCCTAAATAATTGTCTTTTTAAAATGCAATACACTGGCATAGCTAGCTCTGAGTGGGCCCTGTTTCAAAATTCTTTTGGTACCCTTTTTTAAATATGAGAGCTCTGTTAGTGGGACTGCAGTTACACATGTGGGGCCCCATATAATTTATTTGGCAGTAGCTATGCCCCTGATGCAATATCAAAATCTATTAAAATAATTTTTAGAATAAGATTGGAAATCGGTTTCAAGGCAGTCTTTTATGAATGCGTCAACGTTTTGAAAGAGTATGTCAATTTTAAAGCAATATCCATCATTTATGAAAGTATAAGCTGTATATAGAATGTTTTTCTTCTAAAAATTTCATTCAAACCTTTGGTGCTCTTTTTCAGCCAAACCAATTTCACACCTTTGGGGACAGAAAAAAACAAATGATCCCAAACTGTGCTTTAGACTCATTTTTATGTGTTGAATATGATAATAAAAATGAAATGAATTGAATTAATATGATAAAAATAATTCAACAAGTTGGTGATAAATAAAAAATGCACTCAAATAGGATCCAACCAAATTTTCTGTATGAAATTATTTTTAAAACATATTTTGAAATTAATAGTTATTTGACAGCATATTCCAAACTGTTTTAATCTGACAGTTGCATTGTGTTTGTTATGGATATTCATGTTTGTAGATTCATGTTATTTCCATGCATAAAGAAATCCAGATTCTTTTAGGTAATTTTTATTGTATGTGGAATCTCATAAATTTAAATTTTGCAAGTTATGTGTGCTTTTTCCTGTAATTGTAGAAAAAATTGTACTTATTAAATTATTCATGAATTCTGTTCCTAAAAATTAATTTTAAGTGTATTAAAATTATGTAGATCCATCTGAGGAGCCATTAGTTGAAGTTCCACACATTTCTGGGAATGAATATATTCGAAAATCTCAGATCTCAAGTAAGTAATTTTATTCTTATCAAGCGTCGAGTTTTAAATATTTTTATGCCTCTTGCGTACAATTACAACTATATTGTTGACATTGAATAAAACCGCACAATTTCTGGGCAGGAATATGAAACACATTGTCAGAAAATACTACGTTATAAATAAATGATAATCAATAAAAGGAAAAGGAACTATTTTTATTATTTTATTAATGAAATATTACTAGTTTTATATTATTTTAGTATTACAATAATTATGTATATTAATATAATAATTATGTTATTATTAATTTTATTATTTAAGAATTTGGTAAAACCAAGATTCACATTTTAGTATTTGAGCTTGCCATATCAACAAACAGTTTGGCTTAGAATGGTGGCTTGTGGAAAAATATGAAACAAAGCATATGTTTGCTCATTCAGTACTTATAACACATGTGAAATTGGGGTTTTCAATTTAGTGAGTTATCTTAAAAGTTGGCATAGTTGCATAGTACCATTTTCTTAAATCATCCCCCCCCCTGTAATTGCAATAAGAATCAATTTGAAGTATACTAATTTTATATTAAAATTTTTTAAGGATTATTTAGAAAATTTTATACGTTAAATTATGTAATTTTAAAATTATAGTTGTGTAAATATATTTAAACTCTCTTTAATGTAATTTTGTTTCAGCAATGGTTATTTTCATTGAGATGATTTTTTCTCTTTTAGTTCCATATAAGTTGAACTGGTTTAGAGATAACTACTTTTCAAAATATTTGAAATGATTGACAGCAAATGATTTATCTTCTCTCTCACTCACTCTTTCTCTATATGTAATTTTATTTTTTTAGAAGAAGAGGCATTAATCATGTCTGAATGAAAGTACGCGACACTATTTATTACATACATAATATGCATCAGAAGTTTATAACAAGGATTTAATATTAGTATTGACTTCACATATATTTCTCATATTAGCTATTAGCTATAATTGTATTTTGCAAATGTAGAAGCGAAATCTTAATTTGAAGGGCTTTATGTTTCATTAATGTAGTCTACTAAAATCATCTACACTATTAAAATTCGAAGGTAAACAAACGTATCTATCTATCTATCTATGTGCGTCTATCTTCTCACGAACCGCACCACGCAGAAAGTCGCGGAAGGTACCAAAAGATCGGGAATTTTCCGGGGAAGCCGTATTGCCCATTTATATTCCGATATTGTAATTAGTTAAAAAGATATTAACTAAAAACCTTAAAACGCCTAATTGTTTTACTCCTGCCGGTTGTTTACTTGGCGGAACTTCCCTTCCGTTTCGGCCGAGCGGTAATCTTACGTTTTCCACCATATTAAAATTGTCATCTAATTTTCGGTGTGGAAATCAGACAAAAAATAATTACAGAATCGGAAAGATCATTTATTTCGCCACCACACGGTATAATTTTTTTTGTAAAATAACGATATTTTCTATTTTTTTCGAATTTTTTAAAATAGTGTTAAAACTGATGCGTTTTTATGAAAATTATTTCTAAATCGTTGGGTATGAATTACTTTTCGTGTTATTAAATCGATATTCTACACTAATTAACTTCAAGCCTTTCTCTTTTAGATCCATTCATTTAAAAAATAAAATTCCCCAAACTTTTTTTTTAAAGAATTTTTAAAAAGTAGTCTTAATTTTTACTTCACATTGAATAACTTCGTCATTTATGAAGATAATCTCACAAAACCTTTTTTCCGTGTGTACAGTAATATTATCCGTAACATATACGAAGATTGAAAAAATTGCTTCAAAATTACGGATTTTAAAGGGAAATCAGTAACTTTGGCGAGTAAAAAAAAAAAAAAAAAAAAATGCGAGTGAAAAAATTACTTTTTCGTCCTCCCATTCATTATTATTGCCTATTTTCAATTCTCGCTACGGGTCCCAGTAGCACAGTCGGTAGCGCTTCGCTTCTCTCATTTACACCGTAAAACAGATCGTGTCTTTGCGAGTTCGAATCGTGGATGATCTCTTTTTTTTTTCATTTCTGCTAATTTTTCCCACGTAAATTAATTTTACTGATAAATACTTATTTTAACATGATCCTCTGTTATTTTAATGTACTTTTAATTTTTTTTTTCCCCTTCAGAAAGGTTTTTTTCTGATTTTTAATCATTCAAAGTAATTTCTATCTTTTTCAACAATTCGATTTTGTTCATTTCTGCTTATTTTTCCCACCCGTAAATTAATTCTCTCTTCTTCAATGATTGAATTCACTTGCTGCATCCCCAATGATCTGAAATTTACTTCATTTTCAGTGCTGCCATTATGTAAGCAAATGGTATGTCACAATTAATTGCTAAATGAGCATTTTTAATCAATTTTATTAAAAATAATTAATAAGTTAGTTTTGTATAATATAATTTTTTTCGCAGATACGTGTTTAAATAATTTTAACACAGAGTGGAATGAAAAACTATAAAATTAAAATTAAAAAAATTAAATGTTTTTATCAAATAGTATTATTTTCTTTTTGAATGTTTTTTTCAGTGAATGTTAGCATATAACTAGGTTTTCCCCCAAAAGTGGATTTTTAACACTTATATATGTTTAATCAAACATCCAAACGTTTCAAGAGCTATCTGTAGAATTTTTTTTATTAGTATTTATTGATAATAGATTTAAATTAATATATTTTTTTAAAATTAAAATGCATTCAATGCATTTCTGAGATTCATTTAAAATATTTATCAGTATCGAAATTTTTGTTCTTTTTCATAAAACTTATAGTTTACTTTAAAATAATGCGTAATTGCATGAAACTCCCCCCCCCCCCCCGTGTCGAATATTTCAAAAAATTCTCACAATTTTACTTCAAGAATTAAAATAGTAGTGAAATTTTGTTATTTGAAAAATTTATACTTTCTGTTCTTTTTTCAGCATACAACTATTTTTAAAAATGCTGCAGTTTCATTTCCGGGAAAAAACTATCTTTCTTTAAAGAATTTTATAGAAAAAAAAACAAATTTTTTTTTTTTACAAAACAATGCTGTTTTGCATATTTTATGATTTTTTCTCATATGAATCAATATCGTTGCGTTTATATAAAAATGATTTTTAAAACTTTCAGAATGAGTGATTTAAAAAATAAAAAGCCGAAAACTTTTTTGAACGAATTGTAATAAAACACTCAAAATACTTAAATCAATCATTTAATAATTTCTTCATTAAAAAAAAAAATTGCATTAAATTTTTTCCCGTGTGTCAATTTTGCTTAAAAATTACGAATTTTAAAGATTTTTTTTGTGATTTTCGTAAAATAAAGTTTTGCGAGAAATAATATAAGCATTCTTTTTGTAACCTTTTTTCTTCAAAAATTATTGTTGTTTCCAATCAATATGTGAAAACTTGGAATTTTCAATTAAAAATTGAGCCCTCAAAAATAATGAAAACTTTAAAGACATTCTAAAGGCTTTGCGCATGCGCGAGAATCATTATTATTTCCCCCCCCCTCTGTTTAACGCTCAGCGGCCAAGGTCAAACTTGCTGTTGCAATATTTTTTCCGTTATTGAAATGTGAGTGAGGGATTTTTAAAAAGTCGCACTGTTCACCTACTCCAGAGTTTTTTGGCGACGGACTTCGAAATTTTCAATTTAAAACTTTTAGAATCAGTGATTTTAAAAAAAGGCCAAAAACTTTTTTGAACAAATTTTAATAAAACACTCAAAATACTTAAATCAATCATTTAATAATTTCTTCTTTTATAAAGGTAATTGCATGAAACTTTTTTCCCCCAAGTCGAATATTTCAAAAAAATCCTCACAATTTTACTCCAAGAATTAAAATAGTAGTGAAATTTTGTAATTTTAAAAATTTATACTTTCTGTCTTTTTTTCAGCATACAACTATTTTTAAAAAGACTACATTTTCGTTTCCGGGAAATAAAAAATTGCAACGAAAGAATTGGAAAGTGAGTGGGTGATTTTAAAATTCACCCTGTTTGCCTATTCGAAAATTTTTGGTGACTGACCTCAAAATTTTCAACCATTCTCAAGTGACGAGAACGACACCTGTGCTTTCAGCCATCTTTAATAATTACCACACCACACCAACGCAAGAACAAATTTTGAAAAAGGGATTTTTTATGACATAGTTAGAGAAATCACTCACATCGCGCGCATACACACACACACACACAAGTGCTATCAGCCTGAAGGAAACACGAAATTTCCATGGGGATGAAATTATTCACTCAGGAAAAGGAAAGAATTGGAAAGTGAGTGGGTGATTTTTAAATTCGAACTGTTTGCCTATTCGAGGGTTTTTGGTGACGGACCTCGAAATTTTCAACCATGCTCAAGTGACGAGGACGACACATGAGCTTTCACCCACCTTTAATAATTACCACACCACACCAACGCAAGAACAAATTTCGAAAAAGGGAGTTTTTATGAGATTGTTAAAGAAATCACTCACATCGCACGCACGCACACACAAGTGCTATCGGCCTGAGGGAAACACGAAATTTCCATGAGGGTAAAGTTATTCAGTCGGTAAAAGCCCGTGCAACGCAGGGCTAAGCGGAGAGGAAAGAAACAAAGAAATCAAAGTAATTTCGGAAAATAATATTGGAAGTGCTGAATTTGTGAAGTTGAGTGAATATTAACGTCCCACTGTTCAGCAACACGAGACCTTTTGGGGACGGTCTACGTAATTTTGAACCATGGTCATCTGACGCGGACGACACCTGAGCTGGCACCCCCTCTCATAACTACCACACCACACCAACGGGAGGACGTTTGAGCTCTCGACATATTTTACGTGCATCCCACCCCTACACGTGCATCCCCCTCTTCAGTGGTACTAGGATCGAGAATTTGCGAAGAGAAGGGAAAATGTTAAGCAACAAAGCCATGACACGCACTCACGGGACATGCATTCACATCGTACGCGTGAAACCCCACAAAAGTGTTGGCGTTAGAATAAAAGGAGGAAATTAACATGGGGATTAAGTTATACCCTCGGTATAAGCCCGTGCAACGCCGGGCCATGAAAGCTAGTACTACATTAATTTTTGAAATTATGAAATAAATATGGTTCTGATAATTTAAGCACAAGATATATATTTTAAATTATTTATCTATAATGTATTTCATAATATTTAAATATTTATTTGAATTAGAATTCAATATTTTTGAATAATTCAGTAAATGATTAAGTTTACAGAAATATATTAAAATTAAAGGGAAAATACACAGTTAACAAATTAGATGACCACTTCTCTCAAAATAAATTATGTAAATAGGATATTAGTTCTCCATTCTTCCTTGCGATCTCAGCTACTGTGATTTTTATCAAAAAGACATTGGTAAAATTCTTTAGAAATATTGTCTTTTTTACAATAATCACTTTCAGTTCTCTTTGCACTTGAAACTTATTATCAGCATAAACTTTATAACATCATGTATTGCAAGGTTTTCCTTTTGGGTGTAGATCTCCTTGATTTTTACTTGGCCATGACAAAGCTTTAACTTTTTCTTTTTTAAACCATTCCTGTATGGATTTCGATATGTCAGAAATTATGTTCTGTTGAAATATCCTGTTAACACTTAAAAAACTTCCACACATTTCAGATAATCATAAAGCGAAGCTTGATATTAAACAAAATCTATACTTTCCAAAATTTGCTGTAAATTGTAAAATTAATTCAGGAATAACGACTCCCCAAACCATTATTGATAATCCTCCTATTTGTCGAATAAGAATTCATTTGGTACCTTCCTCAAATCAATCCGGTTTTGTTTGTAGACACTCAGGCTGTCTAAAGTTAAATTATTTTTTTTTGGGAGGGGGGGGGGATGATTTATTTTACTTACTCCTTATTTCCTGATGTGATATTTTTAGTCAGTTTTGGTTATTCTTCGCAATAATTTTTCAATACTAGTATAAGTATATTTGAGATTTTCAAACTGTAATATGTGATTCTTTTTGCTGAAACTTTTCAAAATTTCATGAATTTGAAGACCTATATTTACAGTTCAAAAATTTATTGATCATTCTGTTCTTGAAAAATATTTTTCCTTTTATGTTGTTTTTTTTGTTTGGGTCATCTTCTCTAATTACGACTTTTTCCTTTCAAATGGGTCTGCAGAGTGGTAATTACCATTGCTGTCTTCCTCAGATTTTGCCTCAGGAGGAAGTACCTAAGCTCTTACAGTGTAAAATTGTACTAGGAATTTAATTTTAGCAAGAGCACCCAAGCTGAACAGGCACTCAATGGATTATTTACATGCTGCATAATCATGCCACATGGATGCTGTCAATTTTTTTTGCATCATGAAAATCCACAGACTTCAGCCTATTTAACTTTCGTGTACAAAGCCAGCACCTAACCAACTATGCCATCCTAATTATGACATTGTGAATGGCAGTTTTAGAACACTTCAATAACCAAGTTATATCTGTTTTGAATTTATCAAATATCTTATAAAATAACATTTTCTCACTTCCACATTGTTAACTCTTTATTCTGCAGCATCTTAAAAAAATATTAATAATATAGTTAAAACCTGTACCGTAGCTTTTTGGGTAATACTTTCACGATATATAAATGTATGCATTGTATAATGATTATGATGTGATGTATAATTTGCTAATTTTCTCAAGTGATCTTATAATTTCTAAACAGGCACATTACGTAATAAAAAAAATAGATTTTATTAAGATTTAAGTTAATTTCTAAAGTTTCTCATAGTGTTGAATGTATTTCAGGATTAATTTTAAATACACGTGCTACAATATGCATAAAATGTCTTATAATTTCTTAGTGCATTGTTATGTGTTACATATTAAAAAAGACTCATATAAATAAGTTTTCTGAGAAATGATAATTGTTGTATGTTTGTAGAGTGGATTAATGTTCATATTCAAAAGAGAAGATTTAAAATCTTCACAGAATTATTTAGAGCCTATTAAATTTTCTTTTAAGATGTTTCTTCTGTTTCTTAAATCTTATTCAAAATGATACAATACATTTTTTTATTCTGTTTTACAGTAAGAATATTTTTTTATATCTAGATGTGGATATTAGAGGAATGGTTGTAAGGTGCACATCATGCCTTCATCAGATTAACCATCATGATCCAGATAAAGTAAAGAAACATGTTCGTTTGAATGTAATTGTATGCAATGTAAGTATATATATGTTACTAATTCTGATTTTTATTCATTGTAAACATTTAAATACTAAATTTAAGAAAATTGTGTTTTTAGTGTTCTAACTTACTATTTGTGCTAGGACAGTATTTACTCTAGTTAGTTTTTTTCATTTGGATTTGATTGCTAATCTAAAGTTTTGTTTTTAACTTAATAAAATTTTTTGATTATTATACTTTTAATTTTAAGAAGTTCAAGTTATATATATGTGTAAAAAAGGATTGTTGTATTATTATTTTCATGTTAAATGTGTACTATTCTTGAGCATTAATTTTCTGTTTTTTAAGTTTTTATCTCATTATTAAAAATATTCAAAATTAAATTTCTTCTGTGAATTTTTTTTGTTTTATTTTTGTAACAGCTGTATTTTAGATAATTTTTAATTTTATAACTTTTGTTATTCATGATTTAATATTTCTGTTATACAATTTTCCATTACTTATTCTGGATATATAATGCTTCTGTTATTACTAAATCTAATGATTAAAATTATACATTGACTGATTATTGTACTGCATCAGCATCTTGTGTCATCAATTCTTCTGCATTTAACTTCTGATTTCTACAAAGATATGATGTATAGTTAAATGGGGTTTGTAGCACGTAAAATGGAACAGTTATAAGTTTTTACTTTGTATAGTTTTTGTTATAGTAATACTTTGAAAAATTACATACTGTATGTGTGTGTGTCCCAGGTGTTGTATTCATCCCTTAACCATGGTTCAAAATTGCAAGGTCACTTAGTAGTAGTAATCCTTATGTTTTGTTTATAATATGAAATACTTCATATTAAATTCTAAAGTATAAGCAAAATGAAAAATCATTCCCAAATAATGTATTGTTTTACATCTTAAAGCAGAGTAAATTATACATGGATATAAATATGACAATGTAACAAATCTCTGAATATTTTTAAGTACCTTTAAACTCTAGTTCCTAAAGTATTGGATATGTTAAAGAATTTATGTGCAAAAAGAAAATTGTTTTTCTATTGTGCAAAAGGTTTTGTGTAGTTCGTTTTTAAAATTTTTCTAAATTTTGGTGTATTTTATTAAAAGTAAGTGTGTGGTAAAAGACCAGATGTTTCATTTTTTACATATAATCATGTTGAAGTGTGATTTTTGTTAAAAATATATTTCGTCTCTTTGAGATCAGTTTATTCAGTGTTTATTTAAAGATACTTTTTGAATAGAAAATAAGTATGTAAAATTTGTTTTTAGAAGTTAGTGTAATTTTTTTTTATTATATTATGCTGGGAATATAGGAAAGATTTTAAGATCCTTTAAAAAAAATATTGTTAGGTAGCTAATAATACAATGTTTTTACTAATATTTTAACTATAATTATTTTTATGTCATTTAGCTTGTCTATGTACTATAACATAAATCATATACATCTAGGCATATAGATTTTGTGTGTGTGTGTACTACTCATTATGAGAAAACTAGTATTGAGGCACTTAGTCTAAAATGACAATGAATTCCTTTATGAAAAAGGAAACAAATGAGATTTTCTTTTTTGTAAGAATGTACTATTCAAAAGAAAGATTAATTAATGTTAATTTATTTTTTAATGATAATGTTCTTAATTTTGAAAATTTTGTCATTTCTTTCATCACACATAAGAAATATTAAAATCTTATTTATAATGTTAACATCAGTTATGTATACAATCAATCTGTGAAATAAAATGAAAGATGCTGGCTATGTTATAATTATTTATGCTTGTTTTGCTAAAAGTAAATTGTTTGTTAATTAAATGAATTTATGATCATCTACTTTTTTAACCATGTCCTGTACTGAATGCATATGTAATTAGGTAAGCAAATATGTGTGTGTTTTAGGTTATTTATCTTTATTTTGGTTTATTAAGGCTGTCTTCGGCAAAAGTGCGAGAGCTTGAACTAAACACAAAGCACATTTTCAAACAGAAAAATGCCTCAATTTTCATCGAAATTTGGATCATTATAACTCATACATCTGCTAATAATATAGAGTTTTTAAAAAAATTCAAAATATTCTACTAATACTCTTTTTTTTTTTTGAATATGTGCAGGGATAGCTCCTTTAACATTATGGTATTTGAGAAAAAATGCGAAACACATTTCATACCAGAAAAAAATGGATCAACTTGGTTAATAGTGGGATTTATGATAAAAAATGCTACTCTAAAGGATAGTGATGTCAAAATATCATAATAATTTTTCATTTCTTTTATATCTGAAAAAATGTTCCAAATTTGGGTCCTATTCTTTAACATTAACCGAAGATAGCCTTAAATATTTGTTATTGAACATATCTGGTTACCTGTTTCTGTCTAACTTGTAAACCATGTTCAGATAATGAGCTTGAGCTCCATTCTTCACAGGTATGCTAGTCTGAGGGCTTAGAGTTTCAGCAGATTTTATGTGCATCAGCTTTTCAATGCAGTGATCTTTGTAAACATGATACCTGAGCCTGCAACCCATCAATTATAAGTTTGATACTTTAATCAGACTTTTTAGTCTTATATTAAATGCTGTATTTGTTGAACTTTATTATTTTCCCCTTAATGCATTTTTGAATTATACTTACTGAGGTCTTTATTCTTGATCGCATTCTAATATAAACTTTCAATGGTTTTTTCGTTTATATATACACACACATACACACTGACATTTCCACCACACAGCTGAATCAGCTTCTTAGTAGAATTGATCACCACATGTGTAAGGACACCTGCACTCTTAAATATATAGTGTGGTCTTGTCTTGGATATCACCTCTACAACCTTTGACACCAGGAAGAATGCCCTATTCGGCCGATGTTCCGGATGCAACCCAAGGATGAAGGAAGCCGCCTGTAATGTTCCCGAACTCTAGAGGGGGTTGAGAGAGGGGACGAGAGATGCCCTGAAAACTTTGTTCAGCATGGACGCCAAAAATTCCTCCTTCACAAAACAACTGAACTGGACTCTAATAATCTAATTGCTAAGTTAATAATTTGAATGTAAATCTGTTAATAATAGCTGTGACATAATTAAACTTAACATTTTAATTGATCAATATCAGGCTACCTTGATTTGTCTCAAACATCACAAATGATATATAAATTTACACTTTTTTGTTACAACAATATTTTATTATTTTGATTTAAATAATTAAGCAGAATATTTTTCCTTCCATCTTATTGAGATAGAAGGAAATATCTTAACACATTCTTAAAATAAAATTTCATTATTCCTAGAGCTTTTTTCTTGTTCTTGAGCCAATAGTTTTCTAGATGGATCATGTCAAGCAGTGCTCTCTAACCTTTTTATCCCTGCCAACTAGTTGTCGTTTGATAGTTTTACTGTGGCCTGCTGAAGGGGAAAATTGATTAATTATATTTTAGATTACTTTGATTTAATTATTTTAATTTAAACATGCTTTCAGAATAAAATAAAGTGATTTAACAAGAAATATAAAGTGATTTTCATACAAATTTGCACAAACCAGAGATAAATACGGCACAGTAAATAAAACGGAAATAATTTATTGCTCCTTGTGCAGTCATGTACTATTTGATCCACAGATCAGTACCAGTCCACAGCCTGGGTGTTAGGGACCACTGATGTTGAGTGATCAAACAGTTTCTTATTCTTGAAGCTTGCATAAATGGGGTTGAATTTGTATTTCATGCTTCTTCTATAAAAATTCTTTTTATAAAGGGAAAAGAATTTGTATTTTTATAAAAATATAGTATACTTATGTTTTCTATTAGTTTTATTGAGATTTAAAATGTTGTTCAAGCAGTGAGAGGTCAAAGGTATAACTTATAAAAAAAGTAAAAGTAATTAAGTTTAATGAAAGTATGAATCTAATAAATTATATGAATATAAAAATGATTTATTTTCTACAAATATTATTTTCCTTTCTGTTATTTGTATTATATATTGGTGTTACTTTAAGCAGGTTTTATGAGGTAACCAAACCAGCTTTTAGTGCTCTTTTGTTTATACACATATTTAAATAAATGATTCAATTATTCATTACATTTCAAATGAAATAATCTTGTAGAAGGCTGAAAGTACTACAGCAAAATTACTACAACTAATAGTGACTGCACTATTTTTACAAATGGATAAAATTATTATAAAAAGTGATTGAAATGTTTTTTGGACATTGGATTGGATCCCTCCAGTAGCAATATGTTTTTACAATTTATCATTTGTAGATCTAGAACTAAATGATAAATACATGTTTTAAATACAGTAGCATGTTTCATTTTGCTTTTATATGTTTATTTACTTATGGTAATTTGATTCTCATTGAAATATTTTTAAAACTTTTTAGGACTGTTCTGAATTTTATGGATCAGGTGAGTTCTCTCAAGATGAATCTGGGAACTATAATTATTGTACATGGTGTGGTAATGGAGGGAAGCTATACCTATGTGACTATTGCCCTAATACTTTTTGCAGTACATGCGTCCGCCGAAATTTTGGACGAGCTGCAGTTAGCGAGATGAGTAAAGAGGGTTGGAAATGTTATATGTGTCAGCCTGAAAAACTTAAAGCTAAAGTTGGATTCTGTGATTTAATCTTGGAATATTGTAAGAAAACACGAGAGAAAAAGGACAAGAAAACAGATTCAATATTGGCCATAAAGCAAAATGGTACTCAAAATTGGACAGAAACTCATGACTGGGTCTTATCTGCATTTGATGCAGCAAATGATACATGTAAGTCTTTTCACAAAAGACTTGAAAAATTAAGAAACATAGGGATGTCTCAATCAAAAAGTCTTAAACATATCATAAAGAAATTTGAAGACATTGTAAATAATCATAAAGGAGAGTTAAATCTGGTCATAAAAGCTCTGTCTCGTCAATATAATTCATATTTAGAGGCTAAGAAAAAGTGTGAAGAACAAAAGGAAGTAAAAAATAATTTAGATAAAACCAATTTAAATAAAGAATTAAGTAATGATACACATAAAATTAATGGTTTAGATGTCTCTGTTGATGACAAATTAAATGAAAAGGTTTTATCTGATGGTGAAAAATCAAAAGTTATTGAAGACAATTACAGAGCCAAGTTATCAATATTAAATTTCTCAGATAGTAGTCTAAGTGGAGATGAATTGAAAGTTTCTAATGTGGAGAGTACTGAGGATAAAACTGGTAAGGATAAAACTGGTGAAGATGGTAAGGATAAAACTGGTGAAGATGGTAAGGATAAAACTGGTGAAGATGGTAAGGATAAAACTGGTAAAGATGGTACTGAGGATAAAACTGGTAAAGTTGGTACTGAGGATAAAACAACTTCTTTGAAAGAAAAAGAAGAAATAAAATCCGAGACTCCCAAAACAAAGGATACATTAGACATTAATGATGAAAATATAAATATTAGTGATAGTGACATGGCAAAAAATGTTACTATGCAAGAGAAAGAAAAGGAATCAGATTCTAATTCAAGTTTTAAGATTTCATTTAAAAACAAGGTAGCTAAAAAATCTGTGAATAGAAAATTGCGTTTTAATTCTGCTTCAGAAGAACTAGCTAGTTCAGAAAGTTCAATCATTCTTTCATCTGGTAGTGATAATAATAAAGAAAGAAGTAAAGTTTTAAGAAAAAAATTAGTCAAATCAAGGCCAAAGATTCATAAAACTCTTGACTATAATGATCCTAAGTTGAAGATGAAAACTTCTGTGCTTGTTAAAAAATGTGATGAAATGTTAATTAATGGAGAAACTACTGTAAAATTACCTGAATATCTTATTTTGGAAGAAATGGATAAGGAAATTGATGCTTTATTGAGAGAGCCAAAGAAGAGATTCAGGTATGAAAAGCCAAAAGATACAGAGAAAGCTCCAAAAAAAGTGAAAGGTAAATGTTATATTTTGAGCAAATTTATTAGTACTCTTTGATTTTTTTTTTTTTTCCAGTAATTGAATCATTTACGGAAAATCTGTATCAATGTTTTTTTCCCTGTAAAATTATTCCTTATTACTTGCTACTTAAAGTGAAATGAATCTTTGTTTTTAATTAAATAAAGGGTTTTTGCATGTTAAATCATCAATTAATATCTGTAAATTGGAAAACTGTTAAAAAAGACTTATCGATTTTGCAATGCATGTAAACAAATTCGTGCATTTTGTTGCAGAAATACTTTGCAGTAGGATTTATTAAATGTAGATTCTAAGCACCTTGAAAGCACACAGCAATCATTACAGAAGAATGGTAATTAAAAAGGTAAACACTAAAGATGTTGCCAGATGTAACGAAATGATTACTATTAATTTGATTATTACAATACTCTCCCTAAATCAAAATAATCTAACAATATAAAAAAAAGTACATATACATACACCTTAATACACTAATAAAATCAGTCACTTAGAATACACATGCTAAAAGAAAATAGAATAACACATTAAATACAAAAGTCCAATGATTATAGTATAATACATGTATACATACATGCTCTAATTAATTTCCAAAATTATACATTCCTAGCATTAACTTGAGTTTTAAAAATCTATCTTTAGCAAGAGGTTTAGTCAATATATCAGCAGCCTGGACTTCACTACTACAATTTATGACATTAAGTTGCTTGTTTTCATATTGTTCTCTAATAAATTTGTAACAAATGTCAATATGTTTGGTCCTATTATGGAATTCAGGATTTTTCACTAAACGGATGGCACTTTGGTTATCCATTTGAAGACTTGGAACAGAAGTCACACAGCACAGTTCTTTTAAAAGATTGTTCAACCAAATCGTTTCTTTTGCAGCTTGACTTGCTGCAATAAATTCAGCTTCAGTTGTTGAGAGAGCAATGCAATTCTGTCGTTGACTTCTCCACGCAATAGCACCTCCATTATACTTGAACACCATTCCTGATGTTGATCTCCTGGTTAATGGATCACCAGCATAATCTGAGTCACTGTATGACTCAAGCGTAGCACTAGTAACACTCAGATACATAATGCCACACTTTTTGGTTCCATTAAGATACCTCAGGATCCTTTTCACCATGGTCCAGTGTATCTGTTGATGTTTATCCAAGACCTGGGAAAGCACTCCCACTGCATATGCTATGTCAGGTCTGGTGACAATAGCCAGGAACATAAGACTACCCACAGCTTCTCGGTAGGGTACATCAGCCGAAAGAGATACTGAGTTATCTGTAGTAACAGCACCCTTTTCGATAGGTGTACCAACTGGATTTGAATTAATCATATCAAAGCGAGATAGGATCTTCCTACAATAAGCCTCTTGGTGTATAAAAATTTTAGCACTTTCAAGATGCTCAATTTGCACACCGAGAAAATAATTAGCTTCCCCTATCACTACAGAGAATTCACTTTCAAGCTTCTTAAGAAACATTTTCACTGTCTGCTCTTCATCTGCTGCAATGATTCCATCATCAACATACACAATAAGATACATTGATTTTTTATCATTAAAAAACAAACATGGATCACAGTTTGATTGCTTCAATCCACTGCGTTCAGCAAAACTTTTGAAACATTTATTCCAACACCTTGGAGCTTGTTTTAAACCATATATAGACTTTAGTAACTTACATACCTGACCAGAACTATCACTAAATCCTTCAGGTTGAGACATGTAGATATCCTCGGAGAGGTCTCCATACAGAAAAGCAGTTTTTACATCAAACTGACCTAGCTTCAGTTTTCGAGCAGCAGCAATGCTCAGGACAGGTCTGATGGTATCCCACCGAACTACAGGACTGAAAGTTTCACTAAAATCAACTCCAAATTTTTGGCTGTATCCTTTAGCAACAAGTCGAGCTTTAAAACGCTGTACAGTTCCATCAGCATTTTGTTTCACCTTGAATACCCATCTATTACATATGGCTTTTCTGTCAGAGGGTAAATTTACAAGTATCCAGGTGTTATTATTGAATAGATTCCAACTCTTCCTTCATAGCAGCAAGCCATTTGTCGCTATCTTCAGAAGCCATTGCTCAGGTTCTATGTGTTCTGCCAATAGAACAAAGCTGTCAAATTTGGCTGGCATCTTTAATATGGACCTGTCACACGCAAATTTCTGCTACTCTGCTGAACTAAGGTTTCTTCTGTATCTTCAGCATTACACAATATCTCCTCCATTTCTTTTTCCACATCTGCTTCTGGTGTTTGAAGCGGCTTCTTCACTATTTCCATATCTGAGTTTTGAATATCAGTAGAAGATACATCAGGAACACAGCTAAGTTTTTCATTTTGGAATATCACATCCCGACTCAGGATAACCTTGTTCTGATCTTTTATCCATATTCTATAACCATCTTTTTCACCACTGTAGCCAACAAAAACTCCTTTAACACTCTTTTTGTCCCATTTCCTCCTTTTTGTTGAGGTACATGGACAAAGCACTCAGTTCCAAAGACATGCAGGTGGTCAATATTGATCACTTCTTTGGAAAACCACAGTTCATAATGGTTTTTGTCTTTAACTGATGTTGGCCCTGTTTTGTTCAACACATAAACAGACGTGTTCACTGCTTCTGCCCACAGTTTCAAAGGAAGATTTGTAGCATAAATCATAGATCTCGCACTTTCAACAATAGTTCTGTTTTCACGTTCTGCAGCTCCATTTTGTTGAGGCGTGTAAGGCATTGACATACGAGAAGAGATTCCTGATTTTTCAAGAAGACTTCACTGTTGAATTTATAACCTCTCCTCCGCCATCACTTAGCACCTCCTTGATCATATGCCCAGTATTTTTCGCTTCATTAAGAAACGTTTCAAGGCACTTGGAAACTTCATTCTTGGACTGCATGAAAAATACTCGACAGTATTTGGTGAAATCATCTTTGAAACAAACGTAGTACTTAGCACCACCTAGAGACTGTTGCTGCATTGGACCACATACATCTATATTTATCAATTCTCCTGGCGCCCTTTGTTTCCTTGTTTCCAAGGGACGACGACCCTGCTTGCCATAACAACATCCATCACATATTTGGCTGTCTTTTGCATCACCTTTTATTTGATATTTTCTCAGTATATCCTTAACATGAGCCTTGTTTTGATGACACAGTCTTTCATGCCACAATTGTAAGGATTGGTCTGCCGAGGCAACACATACTTTTGGATAAAGAACACGCATTTCTAATGCATACAAGCCATGCACAGTTCTTACTCCTTTCAAGCACACTCTGTCATCTCTCAAGAGGGAACACTCATCTTTTGATGCCTGGAACTTGAAACCCCTTTTTAAGGTCTGACTGATGGAAAATAGATTTCTACTAATGTCAGGAACATACCACACCTCTGTCAGATGATGCTTCTCCCATTTGCTATTGACCTTAATTTCAATATTCACAGTTCCATGTCCATAAGCCATAATTGCATCACTATTTCCCACATATACTGGCTTAGGTGAGACAAATTTAGGGAAGTATACGAAATAATTTTTGTGCTTAGTCATGTGAGCAGAGGCTCCACTGTCGGCAATCCACACTTCACTTTCTGGAACACCTTCCACAGTACACACAAAAGCATCACCTTCAACTTTTGGTTTACTTCCTTTCTTCCAACAGTCCTTAGCAAGATGACCTGGCTTACGACAGACGTAACATTTTCTCTCAGGTTTCTTGAAAACTTTCTTCCTAGTAGCAACCAGGGCTGTGGAATCTGTTGACTTTGAAGGTAGCTTCATTTCAATAAGGCGAAGTCTTTTTCAGTTAATTTATTGACTGATCTCTCCTCTATGGGAACTGACTCCCAAACACTCTTGAACTCAAAATATTCTGATGGCAATGTAGACATGATTCTGCTCATCAGCAGGAGATCCGGCAATGTTGTTTTAGCAACACGCCTTAGCTCGTCGTTTAATTTGCTAAAGTTCCTTTGCAGCTTTGCAATATCATCCTCCAGTTCTTTTTCACTGCGAAAAAACTTCTCCATCAAACGATCGAGTCTTTGCCCGGAACTCTGCTCATATACCGACAGCAACTTTTCCCATACACTATTAGCTGTGTTGCAAACCGATGTCAATTCTGCATTGCTGTCATCCATATTGCCCACAAATCAGTTGTGCCAGGGAGTCATCTTTAACGAAAGCCTTCCGCGCTTTCTCATACGCAGAAATTGTCAGCTGAAGCCTCGGCCGGTAATCTTGGGCATTCCCGATCTCCACAAACAACATCATGAACATCTTGATGTCGCAACAAGAGTTCAATTTGCCGCTTCCATTTACTCCAATTTGCAGCTCCCACAAGCTTTTCAATATGAGCTTTGAATTCCATTTCAGTCTCTGTACACGTGCTTAGGCCTAACAAACACACACAGTATTTTAACTTATTTCTTTTTTTTAAAAAAAAAATCTTTTCTCCACGAAGACACTTTACAAATCTCAGGGATTTCTGGGCCCATAACCTGTTGCAGAAATACTTTGCAGTAGGATTTATTAAATGTAGATTCTAAGCACCTTGAAAGCACACAGCAATAATTACAGAAGAATGGTAATTAAAAAGGTAAACACTAAAGATGTTGCCAGATGTAACGAAATGATTACTATTAATTTGATTATTACAATACATTTTACCTATATGTTAGCCCTGTTAAAAGTGCAAATTATTGGTTACTGAAATATAAGTTCATTTGTTGTTTTTTTCTCTGCCTAAGGTATTTTATTTTTTTCATTGTGATTAGTTGTTACATAGTATATATTCTTCATACAATTTATGGTTGTGAACACTGCAAAGAAAAAAATACTGTGAATATGTTAATTATAAATTTCATCATTAAAGTCTACTTTAAAAGGGCTTTGTGTATTTGTTTAAAAAAATATGTACAGCAGTACAGCGAATGTTTATGGGCAGCAGCTCATCAACAAATAAATTGGTGAAGATTTAAGAGAATTTCAATTATTTTTCACAATAATACAAGTAATATAAAAAAAATTATTAAGTCAATTCCTACTTAGATCAACAAAAAAAAAATTATTTTGGTTACTTTTTATTAAATAGTTGCAATTAATATAAATATGTACATATACACATGACAGAATCACAACATTAAGTGGCAATTAATTTTTATTAATTATCATTAAAGTATCACATTGTCATTCAAAACAATCGTGTATATAAAATTTCAGTTCAACTGTTCAGCTTTGAAACATGAGGGGAAAAAAAATCTTTTAAAGTTTTGAGCCAAGTCGCTATAAATGAAGTCAGTGTGATTGTATCTGTAATTCTTTAAATGATTGATTTCAGTCAATAATTTTAATTAATTATAGTTAAATTATCGTATTGTTACTCAAAACAATAGTGTATAGAAAATTTCAGCTCAAATTAGTGCTTTAAAATGTGAGACAAAAACCTTTTCAAGTTTTGACCCAAGTCGCCAAAAATGATGCCAACAAAACTGTATTTGTAATTCTTTGAATAATTAGTTTTAATTAACTTTTATTAATTATATTTAAATTACTATATTGTCATCCAAAATAAGCGTGTATATAAAATTTCAGCTCAATTGAGTGCTTTAAAATGCATTTTATTAATGATTAAAAATTTGAACAAGATAAATATATAGAGAGAGTGAGCTAATAGTAGGAATAAAATAAAATAATAATATAAATTACAACAATGTTACTATTTGAAGGCTTGCATAATCAAGATTGTTGTATTTTAACTTTATGGGCAGCACACATATTGTTCCACCTTTTTTAATTTGACAGAATTGTTTGCTGATATAATATGTGAGTACCAAATAAACAAATATCAAACACTTAATTACTCTAGAAAAATACAATATCTAGCTTAATACTAATTTATTTTTAAGTATTCTACATCAATAGTATAATTTTTCTCTTAATTATTTTAATAATTTAATTGTTCTTCAAATGAATAATAGGTTAACTCCTTGAATATCTGGATACTAGTAGCATTATGGTTCCAACATTATGAATAATATTTTTTATGCAACTAAATTTCTCGACAAATCCTGGAATTTTAATTTCATTATATTAAAAAAAAATCTTGGTTAACTATATTGATTTTTTCTTGTTTATAATATTTTGCATCTAAAACTGTTTGTAAATATTGTATACTATCCCAATTATAAAATATTATTTCTATCAAATTTCTCTAAAAAGACTTGTTTCCCAGTCTTTAAATGCTAGTCTCAAAAATTATAAGTTATGAATGAATTACTAGTTATCCAATTATTTTGGTTTAATATATGTGAATGATATACAAGGTCTTTATGAAAAAAAAAACAGTAATGGATAGACTTTGTAGCTTTCATTTAGAGTAAAATATTATCTGAGCTTGCAGAGCAAATTTTGCCACTATCAGAAGGTCATAGTTTTTCCAGTCATGCTTAAGTATACTTATCTTGCTTGCCATTAAAATGAGGGTCCAAAAATTTAATGCTGTCTGAATTTGAAATTTCCATGAAATTGAACAAAATGCCAGTGGAACATTTAAAGATGTTTACTCAGGGTTGTGGAGGAGGTTGTATATTTTATATGAGATTGTTTGGCACAACATTCAATGAAGGTTGTGAGGCAGTGGAAGGCAACAAATGCTCAGAATGACAGAAGAAACTGGAACTGGTGAAAATGTGAAATAGGCCAAATTGTTTAAACAAACCATTGACTGAGTGTCCAGAGATATTCAGAACTATCAACATTGACAAAGACTTTATGTGGAGAAAGAAATTGACAAAAATAAAATACACCAAAATGGCATGGTGTGGAAATTTGGAGAGTGGTTGGTCTTCCTTATCAGTGGACTATATAGTTCAAAATTAGGAGGTCCATTGCTTAGAGACTTCATGTTACTCCATAGAATGCATTAATAAACAGTCAACTATCAATTACTCATTCTTATCTGAGGATCATGTTGGCTTCTCTGCATGACCAAATCAAATGCTCATCAGTAACAATTTGTGCAGTCTTTGGGCAATATAACTCAAAACATACCAATTTCAGTTTTTAATTTGCATGTTATTATAATTTCAACTAAATATTTTTGAGGTGTTGTCTCTATTTTTAATAATTCAGATTTTTCTTATGTTTTTTTTTATGTAATTCAAGTTATTTTATATTTAATAAAATTTTAAAAATAATTAATAATTATTCAATGTAATCAATTTATTTAAATGTATCGTTTTAAATATTTGTTGTCAAATTGAAAAAGGCTGGTGAAATTTGTTTTTTATTGTTAAAGCATTGAATGTGCATACTCTATAAATTACTTATTTAATAGAAATAAACAAAATATTCTTTTTCTGCTTTTCAGGAAAAGCATTTAGAATTCAAGGTATATTCTAGTAGATATTAGAAAATAAATTTGATAAAAATTTACATTCATTGCAGCTGTAAAACTCAATTTTGTTCATTAAGAGTTAATTTAATTTTTCTAATTAGATGAAAAATCAACTAAAATGTATTTTACAAATTGTATCAAATTATAACCATGTATTTCAAGATTAAATTTTTTGGAAAATATTTAAATTTTAAAAAATTGTTCCTGTATGGGCCTGTATCTTAAAATATCTAATATTTTTTAGAATGATTGAACTTTTATTAATTAATTCTCAAACTTTATTTACAGGTAGTCTAGAAGGAAAATCTTAAATATGTATTTTTTAAGTACTTTTCAAAAATTTTATTATAATTTAGTTAAAAAGGTACTAGGACATTTTAATTTGTACTAAGTATTTATTTTTCTTTACAGTTTCAAAATACTTTTACTTAAAATAAGTTTATAGTTGCCTCACTAACATTAATTTAATATTTATGAATATAAAAGTTTTATATAAAAATTCCTCTGTGGAAATGGTTCAATATTTCTTACCTTTGTTCGATTTTCAAGCCCCAAGGAAAAAGAAAATTAGTGAATCATCAAGTTCCATCTGTTTGTCCTCATCTGGAGAAGAAACAGAACCAAATATGAAAGTAAGAATATGTTCTTTAAGTTTTTTACTGTATAAAATGATTCAAATTTCTGTGTAGTTTAAATTGTTTTAACAAATATATGTTAATGAAAATTAATATATTTTTTATTAGAGTTTCTCATAACTGTAAACAATATTTATGTGAAAACAAAAGTAGATTTCTAATTTTACATAATGCAGAAATTACAATTTGGAAAAATGAAATTGGTGTGTGTTTTCAAAAACTTCATTAGTGTTCCAGCAAACAGGGAAAAATGGACTAATTCTAAAAACATGTAATAACTTATTATCAACCTAGAAATATTGATAAAAATTGTAAAATCATTTTTAATCTTTTCTTCTGCCTACTATGTAAACAAGGTTGTAATTTAAATGCTTATATATAAACTATGGAGCAGTCTTTGGTCTGCTTTCATCTTTTTTTATGTCTTAAAATTTTAAATTACTCCTTTTTAATCCTTTAGTACTCATCTAGATTATTTAAATATATATGATAAATTAAGCAAAACAATTAAGAAAATAGAAAGTGCTGAAAAAGTAATTTGCATGTTTATGATCTCACTTTTCTCTGTATTAAATCCTTTTTACGCTTAACAAACAACAGCTTTTACTATGCAACCACTGTGACTAAACCGTATCATTCCTCTTGCAACATCAAATTGTATCTTCTCTTTTTCTCTTTGCCAAACTCATCACTGATGCACTCTACTGTAGACTGGGAATTTCCATTTTATTCAATAAACTTTAGATTTATTTTTATTTTTCTGTGATGCATGCAAAGTGAAAATATATTTTTGTATTATAAAACTTTTGATAGAAAAGAGAAGCAGAAGTATAGAACTTTCATTTTTTAAAAAAATTAAATTATTCTATTAATAACAATATGAACAGGACCAAGATCTCTAAATTAAACACACAGATATACGACTATTATATTTTTGATCATCAAAAGAAAATGATTGTTCTTTTTTTAGGTATATTAAAAGAAATGCAACTGTGGAATTTAAAAAAGTTTTGTAATAAAAAATTTGCATTAAAGTGAGACATATTTAACTGATCAAAATAAAAGAAAAATGTTCCATTTGGTTGGTAGATGAAAAAAGTTTATTCATTGGAAGGGCAGGAAAGTTATTAAAAAACAGAGCTTAATTAAGTTTTCATATGCATTTTGGTTGGTTTTACAAGAAAAATAATCTTTTAAAAATGTGTTTATATACACATTTAGAAAATGAAAAGTGCTGCAGCATATTTATTATTTTTTTAAGCTATTCAAATTCAGGAAAGAAGCAGATGATGCAAATACAGCTGCCAAAAATGAAATTTTAAACTCAGATGTGAGCATTTTCTCCGCTGAAAGTGAAGAAGGTATTTTATCAATTTTTCTTTTTCTTTCTTTCTTTTTTTTACATTTCCATCTGAAAAAATTGTTAGTATTAGAAAGTTTAAGAGTTAGCTATTATATAATGAAAGTTATTTCTGTTTTTTAAAATATTTTTTATTAAGAATTAGCATTTTTCTTTGAATAAATAATGCTTATATTTTTAATCTCCAACATATATTTCTTTTGTGGAGTAATTATTAACTTGCTTGATGCACATTTTAGTGTATACATTGCTAAATTTTAATTAAGAGATTGTTAAACTTTGTATCTGGAGAATTGGTAAATAATCTATCATCATGGATAATTTGGTAGCCATTACATGTTTAATATAAATTTCTCAAATTTGCATGATATTGAATTTGAGACTAGTTCAGATTTTTTTTTTTCATATGGTTTTGATTAAAAAATGCTTAAGTTTATCATTAATGGAGTATGCTTGCCTAATTTGTCATTTAGCTGATTGAATTTAACTCTTTTATCTTGAAGTATAAAAAAAATTAAATATGAAATATCATTCATAGATTGTAGAGATTGCAATATCAAACAAAAAGTTCAATACCGGTATTTGGTATTTCTTAGAACTTAATGCTGGTTTTAATACCGGTATCAGAAATTTTAGAAAAAGAAAATGGGTGTTTTTTTGTTTAACTTGCCAGTTTTATTAGTGTAAATATTACAAGAAATAATTTGTAATTTATAAATTATAAGAGTATATAAAGAATCACACACACACAAAACATAAATAAAGGAACATCTTATTTATTTAAATCACAAAAAAGTGCAAATATCACTATTCAGTCTGTGGTACTATTATAAATTTTAAAAATATTCTTTTTTTTTAAAAGTCAAATGCTTGAAAAGTAATCTTAAAAAACATAATGCATCAATTGTACTGTCATTAAGCCTGGAGCATAACTTTATGCAAAATTTATTAGCTGTTGAAAAGGCTCTTTCGGCATCTACGCTATTTGATAGTACTGTTAGCAATGCGTGATATACTTTTTCGAAGTATTTACCTCTATATCCCTCATCTTCAAATAAATCGATTTTTCGTCAGATGATTTTGGATATGTAGCTGATTTCTGTACTGTAATTTGGTTTGTTGAAATTTTTTTAGTTATCGCTAATTCTAATTTTTGTTCAAGAGACTGTTCTTTTTCACTATTGACATTAGTGTCATCACCATCTTCGATAATTGTATCAAATTCTTCTGAATGTGGATTGGTTTGTGGGTAAAAAAGTTTAAGAAAATTTACTATAAACTTGATCAAATTTGATTTGGTTAGTCTCTTTTCTTCTTAAGTCTAGAACATTTTTTACACTGTGCCATATAAATAATATAAATAATGAAACCAAACCGAAGTATTATCAACTGATTTTTTATGTACTTTAAAGTTATTCTTATTTATTATGTGTTATTATTTATGAGTATATATATATATACTAGCTTTTACCCGCGGCTCCGCTCGGGTTGATGTCTTTAAATAACTGTCAAAGTCGTAATCATTATCATTAAAAAGTAAGTAATATAATATGGTAATTTTTTTATTGCTTGACTGGAACCAATAAAATTTAAAAATTCTAAAATTGATCTTAGTTTAAAAAAAACTGAAAATGTAATTTATTATAATAGTTAACAACAAAAATTCAATAACTTAAGCTATTAATATTTTTAAAAATCGAAAGTATGTACGTTTAATATATAATTTCTCTTTAAAAGAACTCAAAACAGAACTGTATACCATATTATATGTCCTTCCGTTAGTTGCAAATATGTGAAGATTTGGGCATTGGACATACCAATCAGGCTACATATAGTTGGCCATGGTAAAAACATTGCTATTCCAAATGCACCCCTGCTACCTGAAATGTTAGCTTTGTTAATAGCAACATTAAAACTGGGGATATTGAAATCGTTTGAGTTGAAACGGTAGGTCAGTGGAGATACTTGGAATTCGAGGTATGATAACACTATCCCTTTTCATGACTTATGTTCAAATATTGGCACCAAGTATATTCTGCATCAGTTTTGTGATCCAAAGCCTCGTTCCTTTACATAGCCGAGGAGCATCGAGATTTTGCATTGGTATAACTGTTACATTTAGTTTTAATTGAGGGTTATGTGAGGGTACACCCGAAAGTTCAAGTGAATTTAAGAACTCCGGGGAATATGAAGTACTTTGTTCTTTATACACGATTGTATTCATTGATAAATATTTCTTCATTTCCCCCCTCCCCCACACGTCGTTTAAATTTTCAATGTTGTTTTTATGGACAATGTCATTGTTAGGTGCCAATATTGATCTTGCGCTCAACCACTGACCCCAATTTAAATTTTGTTGCAAGCCCGGGTAAATTTGAGCAATAAGATTTACATCATTTTCTTCTACATTACAAAATTCTTGTAAGTAAAATGTAACCTCCAGCATTTGCTTCCAAACATCCATAACCGATTTTCAATTGCGTATCTGCATAATGTTCCAAATCTACGTCATTATGAAGATGCACTCTCATATTCGTTTTCAGACTTAATTTTTCATATTTTGCCCATAAGCTTGATGATTTAATAGACTGATTTCATCTGCGACAGAAATACAGGGGGAGTTTTTGAAAATTCACCAGCCAATATATAATAAAGTACCATTCCTCCTATAATATCTGTACTATCTCGTAAATCCTGAAGAGTCCGATTTAACGCTTCTATAGCTTTCTTGTGAGACATTGTACTTTCATCCAACACTAAAAGCTTGCATTATGGAAGCATCCTGCTTGAGAGCTATTTTTTCTGAAATTTCAGATGAGTGAATCTTCAAATGCAAGATTAAGCGATAATTTTAAAACGGAATGTGCAGTACGACCGTTGGTCAGTAAAGTCGCGGCTATACCCGAAGAAGCCCTAGCAACTGCTATCTCCTGGATTTTTCTGATGGTCATTAATAATAAGTTAAACAAAAACGTTTTTCCGGTTCATCTAGGGGCGTCGAGAAAAAAGAGTGCACCACTGCCGGATTCTATTTTGTGTAACACTTGTTGGAAAACGTGACTTTGTTCTGGAGTTAATTGAGGGATAAATTCTGTTACTTGATGTTGCAATGCTATAAAATTGTAGTTTAATTCTCAAGCAATTTCATTATTGAAGCCATTACCGTCGACACGTCTAGCAAAAATCATTCCAAAATCATGTAGCTTCTTCCCAACCATTTTGAAAACCTTTAATGCTTTTCATTGTAGATGTGTTGATTGAAAGGCATATTTGCTTGTATTTGCTGCAAAATATCTTCTGCCATGTACTTTTTGTACTTATTCCAAAAGATTTGAGGATTAGAAAGACCGAAGATGAAATAAGTATTGCGTAAAGCTCCCTAATTTTATTCGGCGAGTGACATTGTATGGCTTCCTCTCTCCATAGTATTATCTAGTATATCTTCAAAGTAATTCTTCCACGTAAAACATCAAGGTTCAGTATAAGTGAAAAATTTTGTGCAAAATATGAATATTGTATAATTAGGTTAAAAAAATTCAAAGTAATAAATATTCGATAAATTAAAACTTTTTATGAAACTTTCAATTAATTTTCAATATCGTGCGCAATTCGCTAAAACTTTATTTCGTTTCTCCCTTTAAAATGTGGTAGAAAATTTGCATTAAAATATCTGGGATTGTCGGAATAGAGAACTTCTTAGCCAACTTGGCGATATTTTTCAAAGTTTGAGTTTGACATTTAACAAACGTAACGTAATAAACATTATACGTTTAATAAAAAACCATTTAAAAAATTGCTTTTTGTAAAGATGCTAAATTACACTGTGTTTCAATTCACTGTGTTATAAATGTGAGAACTTTCCATTATTAAAATTTCCATTATTGACCAAATGCATAATTTTGCGCCAACTTGGTGGGGAGTAAGCAAAGTCCCACGGTTTTATCCACATAGTTTCCATTCCCGTAGGAATATGGAGATAATATGTACCTTATGTTACTCGCTGATAATATAGCTTTCCATTAGTGAAAGAATTTTTAAAATCGCACCAGCCGTTTCCGAGATTAGCCGGAACAGACAGACAGACAAAAATTTAAAAATTTATTTTTTGATATAAGTACCGTATATACCTTTAAATGCATTTAGTAAAAAGCTGCTAATTTGAAATTATAAACAGACACTTCAATTTTATTTATTTATATAGATAATGAATCTGAAAAACATTTTGAACCCTAAAGTATGATATAATGTAAGTAACAAACTCGCCAATGTAGAAAATATCGAAATATTATGCATTTTCTTTACAAGTACAACCTTGGTTTCTCAGATACGAATATAAGGCTATGAATCCTCTGCAACTCTGAGCTATAATAGGACAGTTTTGGCCTTGGATGATTCAGATATTTTATAACTTCTCTTGATTGTATGATGCAACTTTGTATTCCCAGTTTAATTAATTTTGTCCCTTAGACACACATTTTAGTAACAGGTGCTGATGGATGAAGGAAGGCAGATGAGCTTGGATATGTTATTCCTCTTTCAACGAGAACTTATTTAGGAGTAGTGTATTTAGTTCTTTTTGTCAGAGAAATAATTTATGTCTGTATTTTTAAATTCAGATTAGTAGTCTTTTATCCCATCATATCTGCCAATGAAAGAATCTGATGATGGATTTAATGAGTTGCCTTAGAACTGTAGAACTAGGGGGAAATAAAAATAAGAACAATGGAATGAGCAGAATGAAGATGTTTAATATCTTCACCTTCTGAAAAAGACTTAAAATTATTTCATGTATAACATATTGTTATGTAGATCGGGGTTCCAGGATTTTATGCAAAATCAGTCATAAATAACAAGGCAATTCTTTAAGAGCGATTAATATTTATTGTTGAAAATCAATCATTGAAATACAGGATTCAACATCAAAATTCACAGAATAAATAACAGAAGGATTTCACACCTTCAACAGCACTCAGACACAATAAGCAGTGTCTAAAATACACGTATGTAAATAACTATTCACAAGCACAGCCGAGCTAATCAAGTTAAAGGCAAGTCTACTAATTGCTAATCAAAGCAACGCTCACTACTCGCTGGTTGAAATCAGCTGACTGTTGCGGCGAGTATCACTCTATTTATAGCTGGGCCAAAACTTCGAGAAAGATGCGATTGCGTCATAATCATGAAATTAGTGGATTTCTCCACTAATTTCTAGAAGAATCCAGAGTTTCTCAAACTCGCCATAAATGGTCGCCAACCTGAACGCCTAGTCTTTAAGTTGGTCACCAAAAATGATGCCAACTTGGCTCAATTGCCAATATTTCGCCAAGTTCCCATTGAATCGCCATTATAACGTAAGGGACGGCATTGCTAGTGAATATTACAATTTTAACATGAAATAAATATAGCATAGAGTAATATAAAGGCATTGCACATCCAAATACAAATTATTTACATCATTTTATACAAAATTTGTAACACTGCCCCCTCCTCAAAGACTGCACATCCCGGGCAGTACAATCCCTGAGTTAGAGGCATCTATTTACAGACATAATCTACTCGCATAATAATTGAATATAAAGTAACAAATACTCAACAGCGCATACAAAGCAAATAAATTCAAATTACAAACATAAATTACAACACTAAAATAAAACTTAGGGATTAGAAAAGAGAAATAAATCACATTATTTACAAAATAATTGGGGACCATGGTCTGAACTTAGGGATCTTATTCTCCTTGGTCAAGGTAAGGGGCTAGCCTATTATAATGTATTACCTTTGGTTTTGTGTGTAGTGATTTCTGTATCGGAACCACAACGTCATTCAGTCTTTTTAGGACTGTGTAAGGACCTTCCCAGTTAGTCTGCAGCTTCGGAGAGAGTCCTTCGCGACGTTACAGATTCCATGACCACACTTTGTCACCTTTGTGGAAGTCATGTCTGGTTTCTCTTTCGTCATATCGGATCTTCATCTTCTCTGAAGCCATGCCGATTCTTCTCCTAGCCAAATGATAAATTTCCTCCATCCTTACCTGAAGTTTTTCAAGATACTTCTCAGGCGCCAAAAGAGCATCTGGTGGCGGGCTGATCAAGAGATCTGCAGGCAAATGAAGATCACGTTCGAAGAGCATCTGAGATGGGGAATAACCGGTGGTCTCGTGAATGGCACTCCTGTAGACAAACAGGAAAAGAGGCAGTTTCTTGTCCCAGTCCTGTTGATTACTGGATACAAGGAGAAAGAGAGGCTGTTCAGGATTGTCCGATTGAACCTCTCTACTATGCTGTCAGACTGAGGATGTAAAACTGTTGTCCGGGTTTTGTCAATGCCGAGTATCTCACACAGTCACTTGCAAACTGCAGAATCGAAGTTCCTCTACAACTGCACTCCTTTCAGAGTGCAGTTGTAGAGGAACTCCGTATCTTGAAATCCAGTTTTGAACTAGAACCTCTGCAACAGTGAGGGCCTCTTGGTCGGATATAGGATAGGCTTCAGGCCACTTAGTGTAGCAGTCCATGACAACCAGGATGTTGTTGCCATCTGATGATATCTGAAGTGAACCTAAGTTGTCGAAAGCTATTCATTCGAAAGGCGCGCCCACGTTATACAGCTGGATTCGTCCTCTGGTGCGTTTTCTCGGACCTTTACGTGCAGCACAGGGATCACATGTGCGACACCACTTCTCAACGTCACTCCACACATTGTTTCAGTAGAAGCGCTCTCGGACTTTTCGTAAGGTCTTCATAACACCAAAATGACCACCAGTTGGACTGCCATGGAGTTCGTTTAGGACTGTCGATATTCTTGTCTTTGGGAGTATTAATTGCCACCTGAATGCTTTTCCATCATCAGACTCCCATTTTCGATATAAAACACCATTTCTCAGGTGCAGAGAGTCCCAAAGAGCCCAGTAACGCTTCGTTGTAGGATGGAAAGAGGCGATGTCTTGCCAGCTGGGCTTATGATCAGATGACTCTTTGAATTCTATGATTGATTTTATTTCAGGATCAGCTTGTTGATGTTTTTGGACGCTCTCATCATTCCACGGGTCTGATTCCAATGTTGATGGTGTTATACTTGGCGGACTACTGGATATATTGCGCCAAATTTCTTTTCGATTCTCGAGCAGTGTTTACTGTTCTCCTGTCTTCTTGACGGGACACCTCCATTTCCCTTTGCTAATCCTTTTCGGTTTCCACACACTTTCTTAGACTCGATTGCACTTGAACGGTGAGGATCTTCCTGATTTACTCGAGGGATCTTCCTGTTTTACTCTTTTTCTCAGATGCCCTGCTTCACCGCACCCCCAGCTCTTTGTGCAGCGATCTTCCTTATTTGTTCGGGGGCAGTTACTTCTGAGATGCCCTCATTCACCACACTCCCAGCACGTGATGATACCTCTCCTCTGTTTTTGATGTTGAGCCATTAAAGCTAGAATTTCATCTCTTAATTTCTCAATCACTTTTATCCATGGAGGCTCACAGGGCTCATCTGCAGGCACTCTAGCTCCTCAAATGGAATGGTGGTCCCTGAGACTAGCTTGAGTGGCGGCCTCAAATTTCAAGGCATATAACAGGGCAGATTTTAGATCTTGGACATCTGCCATTCTTACAGCCCTCTGGATTTCTTCATCTTCCAGTCCGTCGACGAAATACAGGAGAAAAATCATTTCTCGCACTTTTGCTTAGGAATCTGAGAAAGCTAAGTTGGCGAGCCTTTTTATTTCGAAGGCATACTCTTGCAAACTTTCTCCGGTTTTCTGGATTCTTGTTTTCAACTGCAGGCGTGCGTAGTCTTTGGGGTATTTCTGTCCGAACCGAAGATCCAGAGCATTATAGAGGGAGTTCAAATTTAGCAGCTCTGTGTCGGGAAGAGTCAGCGGTACTTCAGCGGCTTCTCCTCTAAGGGATGCCGCTAACTGACATGCTTTGACCTGTTCAGTCCATCCATTGGCTTTAGATATTATCGTAAATTGAATCTTATACACCTCGCAGTTGGTCTTTCTGTCATAGGTGTACAGTTTCACTGATACTGGTGAGGCAGTCAGATGCGCTGGAGAAGCAGGCACAGGTACTGGAGAAGCAGTATCAACCTTGCTTTCATTCATCATATTTCTACAAGCTAGAAGCTTATTTTCACGATCTTCCACTCTCTGAAACATAAGGCTAAAATTTCTAGACACTTCTTCTATTCTTTCTTCAGCTGGCTTTTTACTCCTTTTTATTTCCATTTTCTCTTCAACTGCTGCGATTTTCTTTTCTAAAGTTTTTCTTAGCTCTTGGCCTCTTTTCAAGGCATTAATGCCTTCCAACAGAGCCTTCAGTTGCTCATCCATCGCTCTTGTTATTGGCATAAAATCCCACTTCTGACACCAAATTGTTATGTAGATTGGGGTTCGAGGATTTCATGCAAAATCAGTCCTAAATAACAAGGCAATTCTTTAAGAGTGATGAGTATTTATTGTCAAAAATCAATCCTTAAAATACAGGATTCAACAGCAAAATTCACAGAATAAATAACAGAAGGATTTCACACCTTCAACTGCACTCAGACACTATAAGCAGTGTCTAAAATACACACATGTAAATAACTATCCACAAGCACAGCCCAGCTAATCAAGTTCAAGGCAAGTCTACTAATCACTAATCAAAACAACGCTCACTACTTGCTGGTTGAAATCAGCTGACTGTTGCGGCAAGTATCGCTCTTTTTATAGCAGGGGCCGAAATTTCTGGAAAGATGCGCTCGCGCCACAGATCATGAAATTGGTGGATTTCTCTACTGATTTCTAGAAGAATCCAGAGGGTCCTGAACTCGCCAACATGGTTGCCAATGTTGCCAAATTGGTTGCCAAAAATGCCAACTTGGCTCTATCGCCAATATTTCATCAAGTTCCCATTGAATCGTCGTTATAATGTAAGGGACGGCGTTGCTTGTGAATATTACAATTTTAACATGAAATAAATAGAGCATAGAGTAATATAAAGGCATTGCACATCCAAATACAAATTATTTACATTATTTTATACAAAATTCATAGCAATATTTTAATCATGGTGCAATAATTAACACTGTAACATAAACTCAAAGACGTATAATATTTTGCTATGTTGGTGATCCCTGAACATATAAGAAACAATTAAAAAAATGTATAGTAAATACCAAAAAATGGCTCAAAATACTGGTATTCAGTATACCGGGGTATTGCAATCCCTAATAGGATGTAAAAGGCAAAAAAAAAAAAAAGTTTTACTCTGAAAATTTTATGAAACTGTGTCCAAGAAGTACAGGCATTAAAAACTATTGTACAAATAGTTGAAGCATTTGTAACATTGCAAATTATTATCTATTTCATGTACTACTAGTGTGATTTGTTCATCTATACTAATAAAAGAAAGAGTTTGTGTGTTTCAGCTGTTCCGGCGAAATTAAGCAACCCAGATGTATGAAACTTGGCATGTAGAAGCTATAGGTCATTATGCTATTAACCTCGAAGAGTTTTTTTTCGAAATTCACTTTAGATTTTTTAAAAATTCAATTTTTATGCGATTTTTCAGTTAAATGGAGATATGACGTCATCAGCCATGCCAAGTCATAACTTTGCGAAAATTAATGTTTCGAGCTGTTTTGGGGGGAATTTCAACACATTTTATAGTAAATATACTTATTTATGATTGTATTTATTCGTTTTTTTAACTCTTAATGGAGGAATTACAGTTGTTTTTCGAAAAAAAATCATCCTAAGAAAATGTTTTTTCTAAATTTTATTTTTCCGATTGGCAACACTAATTTGATAACAATAGATAACAGTTGGAAGATGCATTGGTTTTCCATCTAAGCCTATTATGTATTTTTTCAATAACTAAATTAAATTCGTTTAATACACACTTTTGTTTTGCTTATATTTTGAATGATTATTCCGAACCATTTATGAGTTTAGATTTAATTTTGTTGTTTTTTTTTCAGCTTAAAAATTTTTGATTTGTGTATAGTCAATTGTAATTTCTGTTTTGGTTTAAGGCAGCGTCACATTTATTATTCTTTTTTCATTTTGACCTTTACATGTATTCATTTGATTCTTCTGTATTGTTTCTGGTTTTAGATTAAACTGTATCATTTATCTTCCAGAATTTCTGATTTTTTTTTGTGGTCAGAGGTTTCATGTTATAATTTTTTTTTACAGTAATTCTAAATTGAATTGGTTTAATATGCATTTTTATGGTTTTCAGTTGTTAATGTTGATTGTTTAGATGTTTGTTTAAATGTTGTGTTTACTATTTTAGGTTAAGTGCCACGTTTATTTTATGAACTACCATTAGAGGTAATTATTTTCAATTGTTAATGTTGATTAATATGTTGTTCTAAACAATGACCCAAGTATACGAGCTGTTGAATTTTAGGTATGATACATCCCCTTGCCAAGTTGTCCCAAATGATGGTGATGGCTTCTGTCTCTTCAATTCAATTTCTTATTTTTTGTGTGCAATCCAGTATTATTGTTTGATGGGGTGTTCATTTATTATCAACAACTGGAATAGATTTAAGGTATTTACACTTGATCATGAATTGAACAACTACTCATCTGGCGAAGCATATAAAACTGCCATGTTGAACCCTAGGACTTACTGCTCCGCTTCTGAGTTACAGGCTGTCTGAACTCTGTTCTTTCGGTTTCCAGATTTTTCATAAGGGATATCTCTTTGCTGTATTTTGGTGAGAATTTTCAAACTGTGTGTTAAAAACATGAGGTTCAGTGGCAAAAACTTGGATACCTATGTGTTTGTTTCTTCTTATATTGAATCGAAATTTTTGAAAGCAACACTTGAGTCATCATAAATTCTTAAGCTGGGAAAAATGACTATATAAAATCTAAAACCAGAAACAGTACAGAAGAATCAAATGTATACATATAAAGGTCAAAATGAAAATAGAATAATAAACCTGACACAGCCTTAAATCAAAATAGGTATTACAATTGACTACATACAAAATAAATCAAATTTTTAAGTTGAAAAGAAATGACAGAATTAAATCTAAACCCAGAAAAGGTTCGGAATAATCATACCAAAAATAAGGTAAAACAATGTATATTAAACTAATTTAGTTATTGAAAAAATAAATAACATGTTTAGCTGGAAGACTGATGCATCTTCCTATCAGAATACAGTCTTAAAAAAATTGTCAGATTTTGGTGGATATAGCGTGATTTGATTTGTGCCAATTTGGTTGTGGTGATGCTAATTTGTAAGAATACAAAGGCTAATATAAATTTTATTTCTGTATGGAGGTTTTCTTTTTGTTAAACTGAAATTAGTGATGCTATCAATCTGCGGTTATATTTAGGCTATGTATAGCATGAAACTTAAGTCAGCATGACCATTTGGTCAAAAAAATAAGTATTTATGTGTTATCGCAACCTATGATGGCATTATATGAAACGAAGCACATGGTTGCCAATTCAGTGCAGACAACACATAGGAAATTGTTGCTGTTGTCAACTTGAGTTATTAATAGAGTTGGCAATTGTTGCAATAATACGTAAGTACCAAAAAATCTTCCTATGATATTTCAGTTCTTACATATTATTGCAACCTATTAGAGACATTACATGAAACAAAACACATGGTTGCCAATTTAATGCGTACAACACATGTGAAATCAGCGTTGCCAACTTGGCGAGTAATTTTTAACAGTGGCATTCGTCAATATAATCTTAAGTTCCTACATTTCCTTCTGTTAAAAAAGGATACTGTTTTTCCTGATACTAATGTATTAGTCACTACAGTCAAAGTGGCTCTTTTTTCACCAAAATTTGATTTTTTCCCATATAAGAATCTGTTATTTTGATATTGTGGTGCAAATTTTGCTGCAATGATGCCAATACTTAAGTACCATTTTCCTTTATTGGCAGATTCCATGTTTTTTCATTGTAACAAAAAAAGTAGAAAAATGCAACTGAAGAAAATGACACTCAATTCAAACTAATTGAGATTAACAGATTGTCAATATTGTGATTTTAAGTTAGAATTTCTATTCACGTATAAGATTTTGCTTATGGTAGTTTCATCAAATCTTTATTTATTTAAAGTAGCTTTTGGTTTGAATTAATATTATAATTTATATACTATATGTAAGGTTACTTTTATATTTATTTGTTTCTTTTATTTCAATTTTAAATATTTAAGATTTTCTGCTGTATGTTTTTTTATTGTTCAAAACTTTATGGCAATTTTATCAAAATTAAGGCTTACTTTTTCTGTTTTAGATAACGTTTTAATTTAAATTGATGTTATAATTCCTGTTTCAGTGTCACAGTTTTATTTTTTCTGAACTATCCTTTTCTTGCTTATCATTGTTGGTACAGTAATTATGTGATACAAAGACTCAAAAAGTCTATTTTTCAGCCTAATAATAATTTGTGAGGCCTTTTGTAAACAGAATCTTCGATCATGATTACCTATTCATGACACAAATATCAAAGGGTTTTTTTTTTACAATCAATGAAACTACACCTTCACTTCTCACCAGAATTTTTTTTTTGTCATGTCCATTTCTTCACAAAAAAACAAACAAACATCTGTTAGAAAAATTATGGATGAACACGGAAACTATGGATGCGATTAAATGCTCATCAAAGTAATTTTCCTTCTGACAAAATCTGTTCATATGCAGATTGTATATATACACATGCATTGTATACATTTTTTACATATAAATGTTGTATGCTTTACATATCGATGCCATTTTCTGTTGTTGAAGATAAATATTTATCCTTCCTAATAATAATTCCTTCATCAGCATATTCAATATTTTGTTCAATGTAGAGAATATTGCTTTAAATATAACAGAAAGAAAATGACACTGAATTCAAACTAATTGCTCTTAACATGTTGGTAATATCGTGAAGATAATGCTTCATATTTATGAGGAACCAGTATGTACCATGTTTTTTTTTGCGTGTCGCTGTTTTTTTGCCTTATGACCGATAAGAATTAATCTTTGTTTTAAATGAGAAAAAGTCATACATTTAACAAAAAGCTATTTGCTGAAACTATGATAAGGTGACCTTGAAATAATTCATATTTCCTTTGGAATTCCATTTTGACCAGATTTTTCGTCATAACTTAACTTTGCTTCTGGCAATCTTGCAAATCAGAAAACTGTATCAGGTGTGGTCTCAAAAATGTTTTCACAGATAAAGGATGCACCTTGAAAAGATTTTCTCATATTTCCCTCTGGGTTTCTTTAAAATTCAGTGTTGAAATGATTTTATGTTGCTTCTGATAATCTGTTCCTCACATAGTTTCTTGGAGATCATATGCATATTTTATGTTATCATACTGTCCATATACAATATATATATTTTAATTATTACTATAGTTATTTATCATTGTATGTATACTCATTCTTTTGCTCTTTGCAATCAAATTATAATTTTTAATAGAAATATTGCAAAAAAGTATTGTTTTAAGAATGTGTTTTTTAACAATATGGTTTATTATTTGTTTCATTTAGTACTGTTGTTGGTTCTGGACTATTTCAACGGGCGCCTGTTTTAGGTAGATTTTAATTTTAGTTCATACTATTTAAATTTTTTTAGTATTGAATTACATCTAATACTCTATATTAGATGTATTGCGGAGATGTGACGAAAACAGAAGAAATCTTGTAGATATCAGTCGCAAAGTCGAGGATGAAATCGCTGCATGTAAAAGAGAAAAATCGATTGATCTTTGCAGCAGGCTTGATCCAATGAAAGATTACCACCACTGGCGAGTAATCAACGTCCTCAACAACCGCTACAATCAACAATGGATCAACCTCCAATACTATTACCTCTGGTGGATATACATCCATGACTGACAGGCAGACTGCAATCCTACTGGCTCAACATTATGAACAGGCGTGCAGGCTGAGTTTTAGCAGAGAAGATAGAAAACAAAAGAAAATCTATACACAGGTTTTAAATCAAAGTAAATCCTACAACCAAAGAGATTATTTTTCTAATGATATTACTTTGGAAGAACTTGACAGCGTAATTAGAAGCCTTGACCCTAAAAAGTCTCCTGGTATCGACCTCATCTTCGGTTCAATGATAAAACACTTTGGTGTTCTTGCCAGGAGTATTCTTCTTCAGATTTTCAACCTATCCTGGATTACTGGCAAACTACCCACTATCTGGAAAATGTCTGTCATTGTTCCTATTCTCAAACCTGGTAAGGATGCAGCAAGCTGTAAAAATTTCCGGCCCATATCCCTTACAAGCACTTTATGTAAAATTATGGAAAAAATAATTCATTCCCTAATCATGAAATGGCTTATCAAGCGGAAAGTATTACACTTTTACCAAACAGCTTATAGATCCCAGCATAGCACTGTTGACCAACTTTTCTATTTGGTGCAATCAATCATAGATGGATTTCAAGAAAGACCTCATAGGAAAACTACAGCTGTATTCCTTGATCTTTCTGCGGCCTTTGACAGGGTTTGGAGACAAAAACTCATTAAAATTTTGCATTCCTTAGGCGTCTCAGGCAATATCTTACTATGGATCAATGATTTCTTAAGAGATAGAAGATTTGCTGTAAGGGTAAATGGAAGGTTCTCAAGGACACAAAGATCTTGGGTAGGCATTCCGCAGGGATCAGTCCTAAGCCCACTCCTTTTTCTCCTCTATATGAACACTGTCGATAATCACATTGTTAATGAAGCTAAAATAGCCTGCTATGCAGATGACATTGCCATTTGGCACTCTCATACTGACATCCTAATGTCCGAAAATGTGCTGAACGAAAATTTCTCTCACATTGAAGACTGGGCTAAGCAGCTCAAACTGCTGATAAATCCAGAAAAAACCAAATACTGTGTGTTTTCTACTGACAGGAGAAACAGGGCAGCCTTCCTCCCCAAATTAAGGTTAAATAACACAATTGTTGAAAAAATCTCCCATCCCAAATACCTTGGTTTAACGCTAGATGCGGAACTGAGGTTTACCAAGCATATACAGAATGTATCGCAAAAGGCTTTAAAGAAGCTCAATATTCTTCGAAAACTTTGCGGTTCGACTTGGGGTTCTAAGCCAAAGACACTCCTAAACACCTACACTGCACTTATAAGACCAATCCTTGAATATGCAGCACCCGTTTGGGCTCCATCAGCTTCTACCTCAACAGAGAAAATCGACTCTGTTCAGTATAGGGCGTCCAAAATTATCATCGGAGCTGTGTCCTCGACAAATAATGTGACAGCTGAGAATGAGTGTGGCCTGCCATCATTGAAAGGCAGGAGGAAACTTGCCACCATTAAATTTACAAACAAAATCAGAAGCTGTGGCGAACAACATATTTCCAACATCACTTTTCACTCCTGGACAGCTAAGAATAGGCTGAAAAGATCTTCAACGCTTCAGTTTGATAAAGCAATCAGAAACAACATTAACTTGAATCACACAAGCCTTGACATCATTCAAGAACCTTGTTTTCCAGTCAAACCACCTCCCTCTGCCAAAATATTTTTAGACCTTTTTGAGCCTTGCACGAAAAAGGAATCGACACAATTAAAAGGAAAGGCATGGACACAATTATCAGTCTTATGAGGCCTCATTTAGTAATTGCCTACACCGACGGTTCTTCAGACTCAGAGTGCAATAGGGGTGGATCTGGTGTCTTTCTTTAATACCCAGATAATACAACTTCAAAGCACAAGGTCTCCGCAGGGGAAATTGCTTCCAACTTCACGTGTGAGCTCATAGCAATTAGGACAGCCCTAGATATTTACCTTACATGGACAAATATCGCTAATTCCGACGGCATCATTGTTCTCTCCGATTGTAGATCCGCTCTTGAGGCCACCATGAAAGGAAAAATGGGATTCACCCAAGAAATCAACTCTCTTTTACTTTCCATTGGTGCATTGTGCAAATCATGCACCCTCCAGTGGATCCCGGCCCATGTTGACATCGAGGGGAACGAGATGGCCGATTTCCTTGTCAATGAAGCCAGAACCCTTGAACGTGTAACTTCTTCGACTACGGTCTTTGATGCCAACGCAGTCGCAAAACAAAAGCTCTGCTCAAACCCACGAAAAAAATTCTCGCTGCCAGAATTAAATTATAGCCGAGAAATTACAACACCAATAACCAGACTAAGGACAAAACATTTTAAGGGCATGAAGATTCTGCCTGATGGATCCAGATCATATGTGGAATGCAGGCACTGCCCATGCAAGCAACTGGATCCCAAACATCTTTTTAACTGTCCTTCCATTGTTGGTGCCCTTTTTAAAATAGACAATGACTACAGCATGGACATCCTATACTCGGATCGTGCCATGGATGTTGCCACGGCAATGATTCATGCCTTTGGCAATATTTGACTCATTTCTTTATCTTTATTTTGTTATATACAATACCTTTGCACTTTGTCATACACGACAACAACAACAACAACAAACCAATCACCGATGTTTATTCCCCATACAATCGATTCAACTACTTTTGGCATTTTGTAAAACTCTTTAAAATGCTTTGCATTTACTTTTCTTTATTCTGTAGATGATGATTTTAGTACTTTTTATTCAATTTGTATCAAATTGTAGATTGTGCAGTTTCAGATAGGGAAGTAATTATTTTCAACTTATATTAATTATGAGATTTTATATTTTTGAGTTAAGTCTTTTTGTTGTTGGATTAAATCGGAATATTCAAAGTTGAAAATAAAATTTTATGAAAATAGTTATTGGAATTAATGTGGTGGTGGTGGGACTAATCCCCATCTGGTCTAGTGAAACTAGACCAGATCCATGAGTCCATTTATCTTCAAAAAGTCTAAGAACAGCAGGGGAGAAGCAACAGCCTCCTCACATGAAAACCCCACACATTGCAGAATGTGGTGGGGAGAAAAAGGACTGATTTCACATTTGGTGCAAATTGGGTAGCTTCTTTTACCACCTTCAAAATTCATGCACTTCAGGTGACCAGTCGAAAATCGCGAGAATGCCGTCTGATACGATCTGGAACCCTTGAATGATATGGCGGATCCAGGATGTCTTTGAATAATGTTATGTAAGGAATTAATGTTATATTTCATTAGTAAAATATAAATATATAACTTATATGACCTTTTTAAATGTGTAATATGATGAGTATTTTATCATATTATAATTTCTTCAGAGCAAGAATTTCACAGCATAACATGGTTTTTGCATAACTAATTATATGTCTTTTTGAAATACTTTAATATCATTAAACCAAATTCATCTTGAAAAATGATCTGCAATGGATTAAATTCTAAATGCAAATTGCTTTTTACTGAAGTAATGTTTTTGTTATTGAAGAATAAAATTGTGAAATTGAACTCTGATATGTGGGCATCACAACCTGGATTTACCCAGTGATTTTTTCCCTTTCCCCTTTATTTTTCCTTTCCATTAAGTTTATTTCCCTATTTTCTGGATTTATGTTTTTTGTGCTTTTGATAACCCTCTAAGCATTATGTTTGGAAAATCCCGCCTGCCTAGAGATGCTTCTAAAATGCACCACTCGTATTTTCTTGACTTTAAGAAAGAACTTCAAAAGTGTGTTAGACATTTTTCCAAAATCCTTTTCCCATTTAAAGGTTTAACATCTTGAAAGATAATTAGGGAGGGTTGCGACGACACAATGGACACTGACAGGGAGTTTTATGGCTGACAGGGAACCCCGTGTTCTGACTCTGGAGCAACCGTAAAAAACTGTGGATGGATTTCTTTAGACCCCAGTTAGTGTTTGTTAGTTAGCTTGATTTGAGATTTTATTGGGTTTGAATTAAATAAATTGTTTGACGTAGTTTCCTTGATATAACCATTTTTTTTATTTAAAGTTTTGAGAAGTTTCAATGCATAAATAAAATATAATTTACTTTTGGTTTTATATTAATTTGAAGCTTTAACAAGTTGGGGCATTTGAGGATAATCTACTATTTTATATTGTTGGATAAATTACTTTTTAAGTATATTCTGTTGCTTCATTTTTCTTATCTTAATTAATGCTTTCAGTTTTTAAAACATGATTATTTCATTATATGTCAAAAAAATTAATAAAACACTGAACACTTCAATATATAAACCTTTTTTAAACTTTTCAACTACTAAAAATGAATATTTTTTAAACTTCTGCATCAAATAATTTAAAAAATTTTCTTATGCTTTGATAAAAATATTAAAGAGAGAGAGAAAAAAAACTAAGATCCATTAGTTTTTTTTAGATTTCAAAGCCAGGTGTGCTGGTCATCTTACGTACAGTTCCTAGTTTTGCATAGTTAAGATACACAGAATTATATTTGAATTTTAAATGCTTGAACTTCAGTTTACTTCAAAGAGAACATGAATGAAGGTTTCCACACAGATTCATATTTTTAAACTTGAATCTTTGAATAATAAATAATAAAAATATCTGGACACATTTACAGTTGACATTTACACATATAAATAAATATAAAGATCAAGTTTAAAAAATATCTATTTATACAAAATATCTCAACATTTATCTTTTTTTTTTAAAGGCTAACTGAAGGACAAGAAATTAAAATCTGGATGTTTTTTGCAATCTCGGCCTTACAAAACTAGGAATTTTATATTAGAAATTTCATTTGAAATTAAAAAACATTTATGCATTGCACATGCACAGTTAAAATTTATTTACCATAAGTACTTACAATTTGAATATATTATTAAATTCAAATTTTAATACATAGTTTCTTTAGCATTTTTTAATATATTTTGAAAACTTCATACCATTCAGTTGAAAACTGAATGTTAAGAGATTGATGTAGAAAATATAAAACGAGCATTTAAAATACTTGAAAAATGCAGTCTGCAATGATATGAAATTGACAAACAGAAAACAAAATTTTCAAGCTGCCCGTGGTTTTGTGGGTGCTGCTCTAACATTTACAGTTTTCAGGGGAAAAAATATAAAAATTATAAATACAAAAACAAGTCCTGTAATTTTCCATACATTTTTATAATAAATTGTAGAGTTGACTTCCGCTACATTGTTGCGCTTGACAATATCTAAGGTAACCAACCATACTTTAGATAGATTTGTACAGCCAAAATACACCTTTTGCGCTCTTAAAATTTTATATAAACTGTAACGGTTAATTTTAATTTATGCAACTTTTTGAATGTTCTTGTTTAGCCATTTCCATCCAAACAGTTTACATGAAAAAATAAAAAATTTTTACTTACTCATTCATTTGAGAATTGTATAAGATTCCAAAATTAAATTTTATTTTTCATCAAATAGGATTGCATAACTTTAAGGATACTTTTTAGATAAACATTTATTCGCATTTATTTGTAAATTAAACATTTTCTTTTAATTATGTTTATTTCAGAAGGAACTTTGATTTTTTTTTGAATCTATTACTTTATAACATTTGCCTTGTGTCTTATATAAAATTTTGATTTATCCAAAATTATATGTTTTTTGCTCATCTAAAAGCTTTTAGGATTTTAGAAATGATCTTACAATCCATGTACATTTTTTAGTTCTATATTTAAAAATAAAAAAGACATTTTTTTTTATAACTGAATTTTTATGCCTCATTTATAAATATAAAAAATTGTTTTTAGCTACAGTTTGAAAAATGTACTGAATAAGTGGAGGAATAGGATTTTTTACATATTATGAATTTTGCAATTTGAATAGAAGTTGTAAGCAATTTTACAAAGAGGTTGATATTGAATATAAACTCATTGGCATAAAAGTGTAGTGTTTTATTTGGATAACAGCACACACTAAAATAAGGCTAATTTGCAGTTATATGATCAGATATGGTAATATTTAAATTTTCAAAAATACTCTACATGTATGAAAACCTTCTTTCAAAACCATATATCACATCTCTTATAATCTGTCTTCTCCACAACAGCCATTATTTGTCTATACTCAAAAAATTTAATACAGGATACATTTCAAAATGTTAAAATTGCTTTTAAAATTTGGCATGAATACATTGCGGAATTGTTGGTTAACTTCACTGAGGAAAAATTGTTTTAAGTGTACTGTTTTGAAAGACAAAATTAATTCGGGACTAGTTTTTTCTCCCAATAGAATTTGTAATGACTGAATTGTGTGAAAGATGCAGTTATGGATATGGTTTCTGATTTCCCGGGTTTTTCCTTTCCCGGAAATGTAATTGTCGTTCCCGAGAATACATCAAAATTTTAAAAAATTTAGGAACAAGTTATTTTTAAATAAAATCAATAATCATTATATAAAATAAGGATGCATATAAATTACAAAATTAATTCTTATTCATATAATGAGCTAAAAAGTACAAAAAATATATAATAAAGTGATTATTCATTTTTGAAATAGGATTTCAGAAAGCATAAGCAATTTATGCTTTTATCAGTCAGGCATGGAAAAAATGTTACAGTTAAAGATTTTTTAAATTAAAAATCTCGAGGAAAAAATTCATATTTGCTAAATAATTACTAAAATTAATGTTTCTTACTGACTCGCATGTGTTTGAAAATTAACCAGCCGAAGCTGAATCAATTATTTCTCTAATGTTGCTACTAAGAGACACATATTAATATATACTCGAAAACTCATTTGCTGCTGAAGTGCCGATTATGTACGCTAAAAATATTAATTATTGTATTTAAGATATTTTATTTGTATAACCGATTTCTTGTTTATGGAATTGCTGTATTATTGTTACATAAATATAAATAAATATTAACAAAAGAATCTCACACAAAAGTTAAGTTTAGAAAAATAATAAATAAGAAAATTTGTGCAATTTCTAGTGAAAATATTCTCCCCCAAACAGTTTGTGGGTTCATTCCCTTCTTCAAATTGCTGATTCAATTAAATAGCTCATAATAAATACAAGTATCCCAATTTTTTTTAAATATTAAATCAATAATAGTTTTAAGTATTAGTACTTACATTATAAACATAAATATAGTTCTTGGAACTTCGATCACATAGTGCAGTCACGAAATGCGATTGCTTTAATGCCAATATTTCTTGTTAACCAAGATCGATACACCCACGGCTAGCTGTGGAAAAATTCTCACCCCCCAAAGTTCTCATGTTACACTCTTACCCCACAGTTTGGGAAACAAACATTCCTTCATCCGGAATTTCGGGGTGAACAATCGCAAATTGCCACAGTAGGTTCAGTTAACGATGTCCAAGATTGAAATGTAAGGTCAAGTCAAAATAGCTACCTCATAGATAATTCAAGCCCCGTGTGATTCCCGGGAAATATCAGGAACGAAGTCTAATTCCCGGGAATAGAAAAAGTGCAAAAATCTTATGATTTCCCGGGTTCCCGGGAAAGAAACCCTATAGTTATGGATGAGAATTTTTCGCTTAACACTTAATAAACAGAAAGATAAAAAACTAAACTTGAATAGAAAATTATTAGAAATACTTTCACATTTAAAAAAAAAATTTATCTCCATTAAAATTTTAAAAAATTAACTTTGTTTTATGCACTGTCACAAATGCTGATGTAGAGAAGATATTTTTGCTTAGTGCAAACTGTTTGAAAGGGAGAACACTGTGAAACAAAAGTTTCTTTTTCCGAAAAAATTCATTCAACATAAAATTATTATTTATAGGATTAAAATTTTTTATGAATTAAAGGTATTGAAATTCCTCTTTATATTATTTTAAATTTAAAATATGATTGAATATAGGAAGATTCATTTTATTTCATAAATCTAATCATTGTTTGTAATGATACTCCATTTATCCTCTTATTGTTTAAAAAAAAAAAGAGATAACCTTTACTCTTTTTTATCTCTTTACTGTTTTTTTAAAACCCATTAAGATGTGCTTGTGTTTTCGTTGTCTCATATTCATCATAAATATAGGGTGCTTTTTTCTGGCCATTTCATAATACTAAAACAATTTTATTAAAAAAATAAGTTAATTTTTAAAAATGACAGAAAAAAAGTTTTGTTTAAAGTAAACAAATATGTTTTAACGTTTAACTCATCATTTCTTTCAATTTTTTCCCCTTCTTTTTACTCTTTATTTTTTTGTAATTTTATTGAAACTGAACAGATGGAGTGAACAACTTTCATACTAGATTCGCCCAAGGCAATTACAGCTGTGAACGAGTGATCTCCCAGTTTTAAATTAACAAAGAGGTTAAAATGAGTAATAATAAAATCGTCCCCTCTAGACCACCTGCAGATTTAAGGGGGGGGGGATGAAATCTGTTGCACTCTCAAAGGAATTTGCGAAAGAGATTTAAACGCTTTTGGAATGATTTTTCTAGACAAGTGAGAAGCACTTAGATGGTTAATACGTTATGAATTTTTTTCATTTTGGAGGATTTTTTTGTTAAACATAAAATGTATCCAAATAAATTAGTTTGTATTTAACAAACTATCTATAAAAAACTGACTCATCATGACTGGTTCTCTGCATTGTCTGATTCCTGCTTTTAAAGATGTTAATTACCTCTTTTACTGCCTCCTCTGGGATGGATACTATTTAGATATAGGAAAATTCTATATAGAGGAGAAGTTACAGGCAATGTTGTTGAGAGTTTTTAGGTACATTCTGCCCAGAACAAAAATGTTCTAAAGATTGAGAACCTTGATTGCAGATGGTTGGAAATTCATTGTCTCCAAATTTATTTTCTTTGTTCCCTAACAGAGACTTAAACCTTTCAACAATGTTGACTTTTCTTATGCATCCTAAAACTAAATGCATGAAACTGTCTATTTTTTATAATTAAAAGAAAGGATTTTTCATTGAAAATTAGTTTTCTTATTTTCACCCCGAAGATTATTTTTGGAAAGATGAGAAAAATTAAGTCAATTGAAAAAAATGTCAATTGATGTGGTCCTGATTAAATTGTTCTTGTAAAAACAAGCAGAACTGGTCTTGAAGTGTTAAACTGAAGGGATCTAATAAATGTCAAGAATTCTATGAGTTGTTAAATCAGTTAAAAATGCAGACTATTTTTTTAAAAATGTTAGTTTATTATTTTGATTTAAAATGAAACTAAAATCTGAGCATTAAAAAAAAATGCACTTTGGTTATGTCAACAACAGAAGCTAATTTAAAAGGCATTTTGTTGCTGAATCAGACAATCCTTGATTTTTATTACTTCATAATTTACTCTTAGTACTTTTGTAAACCCATATGAAAAAATTTGCATAAATTTAAAAATATAAACATATGCACACATGTAGATAATATGACATTCTTTACATTGAGAACAAAGGATGAAAGTGAGAAGTATTTAAGAACATTTTTAAGTTATGCATCTTGTGACATTTAGTGTGTGCTAAAAGCAATTGATAATCATGAAATTTTAGTCACCCCTTTTAACTCTTTGAATTGTCTGGTATAATATCTGAAGTTGGATAATTGTACAACATAGACTGCAACAGTCTTGAAACTATCTTAGACCAAAATATTTGTTTTGTCTGACTAATAACGATTCATCACGGTGGTCAAATGCATCCAACAAAGCCCTTAATTATGACATTTAACTTGCCTACTTTCTTCAAATATACAAACATTGCTTATTTGAGCAATTTAATTCAAATTTTGTCTCAAACCTTTTATGTTGTTTTAAATGTCAAAGTCTGTTCTAGCTTGCTAATAAATGGAACTAACAATAACTGCAAATAACAGCAATTCTATATATTTATAAGAGGAATCACCTACCATAATATTGAATATGGTAGGTGAAAGAAATAAAAAGAAAATAAAGACTGGTAAAAGAAAATAAAGTATAAATTATCAAAAAAAAAAAAAATAGGAATATTTCTTTTTCTGAAGTCAAGAAAGGAGTAACTGACTGAACCCCGATAATTGATATGTCCTATTCCACTGTTGGGGGGAAAATAATAAAGTCGATTTGCCAAACTGACTTTGAAACAAGAAGTCTCTTCCAAATAAGACAAAATTCTGTAGCATAATAATTCCCATTAACATAATAATCAGCAATATATTTATTTAGCGATTCTCTGAGCCTTTCATGTTGCTTGGAGGTTGGGAAATAAAAACAATAACTAGGGGCAGGCAAATAGAAAAGATTATTTCAGATAATAATTTTTGTCTTTTTTAAATAATGATCAACTGATTTATTTCCACTTGTCTGCAATGGAATTCCATTTAATAGACTAAGCAGTTGCTTACTTTTCTGTTCTACCTTTTTCAACATTTGAAACTGATTCTTATCTCTACAATAGTGATCATTTTTCTATTGCAGTGTATTGTGCAGAGTTTAATCAACAGAACACAGCTTCCAGTAGTTATATTTATGAGACACTAACAGACCTCTTTTCCATGACAGGAAGAAGAAAAAAAATATATATTGATTTAAAATGCTAATCTATCCAAAAAATATTGTCTGATAAGCTGAGGGGGGGGGGGACATTGTGGAATAAGTATTGCAGAAATTCTTATGAGATCAAGGAATATTTTTGAAGGATATCAAACCTTAAGATATTTTATTTATTTATTTATTTTTTTGACTAAACAAAGTAGTCAAAAAATTGAATATTGCAATTATAATAACTTAGTTTCTTTTTAATACCATTTACTCAAATAGTGGTTCTTAAAATTTTTTTAAAAAAAATCCTACTGCTGAAAAGAATTTTTTTAAATTTTTTTTATACATAATTTGACATACAATAGGGATTTTACTCATGAATTGAAAAAATACTGTCTCTATTTTCTGTAAATCATCTCCAGGCTCAGATAACATCACCTATTAACTTTTCATACATTTATCAAACAGTTCTTTATTTAGCTTTCTCTTATTCTTTTAACAGTATCTGGCAAGAGCACTTTTTATATCATTCTTGGAATTATGCCATTATAGTACTTAGTAAGTATAAATATCACAAATCCAATTTCTAATATAGTGCCTTGACAAGTTGTCTATGCAAAGTCTTTAACAAATGGCAAACTTGAGATAAATGTATATTGTAGAATACTTGTTTCTCACCTTTACTGTTACAAAGTCGACACAACAGATCTACTATTCACTTCAAACATTCTGAATCTTACATCTTAACTTTGATTGACTTGGGAGGAATTTTCAACCACAAATTTTTCATTTCTTGTGTGCATTGATCCCCTTCCTTCTGTAAATAAATGACCTGTGTAGAGGCAATTGATGCATGTTAAATCTGTCAAGCTTAAAGTTCTTCAATTGGCATGTTGTGGTAGTTCGGAGAGGGGAATGCTGGCTCAAGTGTGGACCTCTCCATTTGACTGAGGTTCAAAATTACAAGGTCCATCGCCTATATCCCGTGTTGCTTTATAATCTGATGTTAAAATAACTGTAACACTGTACATTAAATTTTATCAAAAAAGCTTTCTGTGTATTGTCTAAAGCTAAGTTTTAAATAGTTTTGATTTATTTTTATGAAATATTTTTAATTTTATGTTTAGTACATTGTGTTCCATGAAGATTCATTGCTTAAAATTCAAACTAAGCAGCCAACCTCATTTATATGCCTATTACATTCATTTTTTTATGATGGAAAAATTTTATTACATTTGCATTTTGTTATTCCGACACTGAAATTCACTAGTTTTAAAAACTAGTTAAAATAATTTTAAAAAAAAGAAGCATGTATTCATCTAAAAGATATGAAAAACAAATATATTTTATCACATCTATAGTATTAACAGGTTAAGAAATAACCAATGAATTATTTAATAAGGCTTTTCTTTATGTTAGGAAAATATGTTAAATATGAAATTATGTGTTAAAAAATTCGGATGTTGCATATTCACATATATATATTTACACCATAGACTCAGAGCCCCAGAAAAAAAAGTCAAAGAAAAAAAAGGTACACTCAGGCTCTTCAGACGATTTTCAGCCAAGAAAGAAAAAAAAGTATGATAAGCTACTACACAAACGTCTTATATCTGATGACGATGATGATAAAGATCAAAAGATGGGTGAAAGGTACATTTATGGTTTTCTTTGTAATGTTATATTTAAAAGATTTATTTTATTTTATGATTAAGGATAAAATAAATATAATGTGTTTTTTTGATAAAATTAAATATAAGTTTTTTAAATATTTAAATAGAAGTTATTAGAAAAGTTGTAGCTCTTTTCCCCCTCTTGAAATTCTTTTTAAATGCATTTTATACATATTTTTTTGAAGAAAAAATGCATACATTGCATTTTTTATTTTTAAAGAGGAATTTGTTTGTGTTCAGTGTCCATCTAAATTTTATCAATTTCAAATAATCTCATTTGGGTTTATCTTTAAGAATCATCAAAAATGTTATTAGTGCAGTTTCCTTTATTACTTTAAAAAATTTTTAATAATAGGAAGCCACCTGCAAAAAGAAGAGCTATAGCTTCTGATGATTCTAAATCAGAAAAAAAGAAATCTGATTTAGATACTACAACCTCTGATTCAGAAGAAGACAAACCGAATAAGAAAAAGAGGAGGAAAAGAATTAAAATAGCAGCAAATTCTTCTTCAAGTGATGAAAAAGAGAAGGGAGATGGTGCAGTATGTTGAGTTTTTATTTTTTTTTTCTCTTTTTATAAAAATTAATTACCAATTTGTAAAGTTGTAGTTTATTTTTGTTTTGCTAAAATATAGTTGTGTAAAATAATTATGAATAATTTATTAAAAATATTTTTAAGTTTCACTATTTCTGAGTGTTCTGCTGAATTATTAAAATGATTGCATGTAGTTTAAATATATTGAGAATTTAAGATACTTTACTTATTTTTTTTGAAATTAAAGTACAAAATTGAAGGTTTTTTCAAATGTTTTCCTGAGGTGTTGTCATTTTTGGGTGAAAATTTATATTTTAAATTAACAATATCTAGAGGAGTTTTTGTATTATGCATCCTATTGTTAAAAATTAATGAAATTGCTTGATATATTTTTTAAAACTTTTTTGTAATTTCGTGTGTTTTACGTATATAATGTATTTAAATATTTAAAAAATATATATATGTACAAAAGATTTAACTAATAGCTTAATAGCTTTTGATAAACATATATAAAAAAGATTTACAAGAAGTTATTGAACATATTTTTTACAGTTCTCTGCAAAAATGATATACTTAACTTATTTGATTAACATATTAGTGGGTTTTTCTATTTGTTGTTAAAACTAGTTCTATGATAAACTGGTAAAATAATGCATTGTTGCCTGCAACAGGGATACAACTTTTTGTTAATTATATAATACTAGCCGCTACCCACCCGCTTCGCTGGGTATTTCATGATGTTTTATAAATATATCCTGTTTATATATATATATAAATTATTGATATCGAAGTCCTAGCATTAAGAATTTGATTGTATTGAAAATTATACTTATACCTGTAACTCTCACCTCTTGATAAAAAAAAGGGACAGAACTACTAATTTATATTATCTAATAATATCTAAAATTGAGTATAGAATGATGTTTGCATTTTCGTAACCCTATAACCAAGTGGATTTCGGCAAAACCAATTTTAGGTGGATCTCTACTCCATAAAATAAGCATGGAAGCCAAATTTCAAGTCTAAATCTAATAGAGCAAAAACAAAATTTTTACTATCAATATGCCCCTCCCCCGTAACTCCATTGAGACTAGATCTCCCAGACACCTTTCTTAACTGATTTCAATTCAACAAAAGAAAAATGAACAGCAAATTCCATTATTATAGTCCTTGTAACTTGAAAAAAGGAATTTTTTCTGTCAACATGCCCCAGTAACCTCCTGCTCCCCCAGCAGTTGATTCCCCTCAAATGCATTCTTAGTGGATCCCTATTCAACAAAAGAAACATGCTTAACAAATTTCATGTATGCAGTTCTAACAATTCTAAAACAGAATTTTTTTCCCTATAACTCCCCTTGACGCTTCGCAACCCTCCTTGGGTGTCGATTTTTGTTTTACTGTTTGTTAGAAGAACTCTATTCAATGAAAGGAACATGACTACCAATTTTCAAGCAGGTGGATCAAATGGTTAAAAAACGGAAATATTTATCTATTATGCCCCTTAATCCCCCGAAATGAAACTTGTGGGCTAATTTTCGTGAAACCCATTTTGTAGCGGTTCTGTACTCAACGAAAAGAATTTGCTTACCAAATTTCAAGACTGTATACCTAATAGTTTAAAAATTGGAATAATTATCTGTAACCCTCCTTGATCCCCCGCAACGCCAGTTGGGGCTCTGTTTTCACAAAAACCATTTTGTAGCGGATCTCTACTCTATGAAAGGAATCTGCTTACCAAATTTGAAGACCGTGAGTCTAATAAATTAAAAATGGAAAAAATTATCCATAACACCCCTTGAGCCCCTACAACGTCACCTGAGGGTTGATTTTCACAAAACACATTATATAGTGGATCTTTACTCCATGAAAGGATTCTGTTTATCATATTTAAAGACTGTACTTCCAGGAGTTTAAAAATGGAAGAAATTATCTATAATGCCCCTTAAGCCCCACAACGCCACTTGGGGGTCGATTTTCACCAAACTCATTTTGCAGCTTATCTCTACCTTATGAGAGGAATCTGCTTACCAAATTTCAAGACTGTGTGTCTAATAGTTTAAAAATCAGAATAATTATTTATATCACCCCTTACCTTGGGAGTCAACTTTCATGCAGGTAGGTCAATTAGTTTAAAAACAAAAATATTTATCTTTTATGGCCCTTAATCCCCTGAAATGCCATTTTGGGGGCTATTTCCCCAAAACTCATCTTGTAGCTGATCTCTACTCCATGAAAGGAATCTATTTATATCAAATTTAAAGACTGTGCGTGTAATAATTTAAAAATGGAAAATCTATAACGGCCCCGCAACGCCACTTGATGGTCGATTTTCACCAAACTCATTTTGTAGTGGATCTCTGCGCTATGAAGGGAATCTTTTTACCAAATTTCACGATTATTGTACATCAAGTAGTTTAAAAATGGATACAATTATTGAAAATGCCCTTTACCCCCCCCCCCCCCCCCCCGTAATTCTCCTTGCATTTCAAATTTCGTAAAAAATCTGCTTTTAGCAGATCTCTACTCCATAAAGGGAACATGTCTACCAAATTTCAAGTCTGTAGGTTGAATAGTTCTGGAGATATTGTGATTAGTCAGTCAGTCAGTGAGTCGCTTTTCTCCTTTATATATATAGATAACTTATATTTATATTGTTGAATAATATTTTATAATTGTTGTATCAATAAATCAAATTGAAATAAATTTATCTTTTCTAAAAAAGGCAATTTTCTTTAAAAAAAAAATATGAGGTGCATATAACATTTTAATATCCTCTTTCAGTTTTTACATGTATTCTTTTCTATGTATTGTAAACTGGTAATCTTCATTGTATTTAATTTTATGGAAAAACGGTACTTATATACAAACTAGCCGTTACCCGCCCACTTCGCTGGGTATTTCGTGATGTTTTATAAATTTTTACTGCTTATATATCTGTATAAATTATTGATATCTAAGTCCTAGCATTAAGAATTCGATTGAATTGAAAAATATACTTATACCTGTAACTGTCACCTGTTGATAAAAAAAAAGGGCAGAACTCATCTAATTTGTATTTTCTAAAAATCTCTAAAATTGAAGTATAGAATGATGTTTGCTCTTTCGTAACTCAAAAACCAAGTGGATTCCCGCAAAACCAATTTTCGGTGGATCTCTTCTCCGTAAATTGAACATGCAAGCCAAATTTCAAGTCTAAATCTAACAGAAAAAAACAAAAGTTTTACTATCAATATCCCCGTAATCCCGTTGAGAACCGTTTTCCAAAATTACCGCTCTTAGCGGATTTCAATTCAACAAAAGAAAAATGCAAACCAAACTTCATTATTATAGTCCTTAAAGCTCGAAAAAAGTAATTTTTTTTGTCAATACATCCCAGTAACCCCCTGCAACCCCCCAGAACTTGATTTGCTTAAAATTTATTCTTAGTGGATCCCTATTCAACAAAAGAAACATGCTTAACAAATTTCAAGTATATGGGTCTAACAATTAAAAGCAGGAATTTTTTTCTGTAACTCCTCTCGACCCCTCGCAAAGATCCTTGGGGGTCAATTTTTGTTTTACTCTTTGTTAGAGGAACTCTATTCCATGAAAGGAACATGCATGCTAATTTTCAAGCAAGTAGATCTAATAGTTTAAAAACAAAAATATTTATCAATTACGTCCCTTAATCTCCTGAAATTAAACTTGGTAATTGATATTCGCGAAACCCATTTTGTAGCGGTTTTCTACTTTACGAAAGGAATCTGCTTATCAAATTTCATGACTGTGCGTCTAACAGTTTAAAAATGGGGATAGTTGTCTATAACGCCACTTGAGCCCCCGCAACGCCACTTCTGGGTCTGTTTTCACAAAACACATTTTGTAGGGGAACTGCACTCTATGAAAGGAATCTGCTTAGCAAAATTTGAAGACTGTGCTTCCAATTAATTAAAAATGCAAAAAAATTATCAATAACGTCCCTTGAACCCCTGCAACGCCACCTAGGGGTCGATTTTCACAAAACACATTTTGTAGTGTATTTTTATCCTATGAGAGGAATCTGCTAACCAAATTTCAAGACTGTGAGTCTAATAGTTTAAAAATAGAAATAATTGTTTATATCTGTCCTTAACCCCCCGCAACACCCCTTGGGGGTCAAATTTCTCCAAACCCGTTTGGTAGCGGATATTTACTCCATGAAAGAAACATTCCTACCAATTTTCAAGCAGGTAGGTCAAGTAGTTTAAAAACGAAAATATTTATCTCTTACGCCACTTAATCCCCTGCAACGCCCCTTAGAGGTCTGTTTTCACAAAACCTTTTTGTAGCTGATCTCTACTCTATGAAAGAAATCTATTTATCAAATATAAAGACTGTGTGTATAATAGTTTAAAAATGGAAATAATTATCTATAATGCCCCTTAAGTCCCGCAACGCCACTTGGGGGCAATTTTCACGAAACCCATTTTTAGCGTATCTCTACCCTATGAGAGGAATCTGCTTACCATGTTTCAAGACTGTACGTCTAATAACTTAAAAATCGGAATTTATAACGCCCCTTAAACCCCCCCCCACCTCCGCAACACCCCTTGGGGGTCAATTTTCCCCAAACCCATTTTGTAGCGGATATTTACTCCATTAAAGAAACTTACCTACCAATTTTCAAGCAGGTAGGTGAAGTAGTTTAAAAACGGATATATTTATCTATTAAGCCCCTTAATCCCCCTTAACGCCACTTAGTAGTCTGTTTTCATAAAACCCGTTTTTTAACTGATCATTATGCTACGAAAGGAATCTATTTATCAAATTTAAAGACAGTGCGTCAAATAGTTTAAAAATGGAAATAATTATCTATAACGCCCCTTAAGTCCTGCAACGCTACTTGGGGGCAATTTTCACGAAACCCATTTTGCAGCGTATCTCTACCCTATGAATAGGAATCTGCTTACTAAGTTTCAAGACTACGTCTAATAACTTAAAAATAGGAATTTATAACGCCCCTTAAACCCCCCACCCCCGCAACACCCTTTGGGGGTCAATTTTCCCAAAACCCATTTTGTAGCGGACTCCAGGAAAGAAACTTACCTACCAATTTTCAAGCAGGTAGGTGAAGTAGTTTAAAAACGGATATATTTATCTATTACGCCCCTTAATCCCCCGCAACGCCACTTAGAAGTCTGTTTTCACAAAACCCGTTTTGTAACTGATCATTATTCTACGAAAGGAATCTATATATCAAATTTAAAGACAGTGCGTCAAATAGTTTTAAAATGGAAATAATTATCTATAACGCCCCCTAAGCCCCTGCAACGCCACTTGGGGGTCGATTTTCAGCAAACTCATTTTGTAGCGGATCTCTACTCTCTGAAAGGAATCTGCTTACCCAATTTCAAGATTGTACATCAAGTAGTTTAAACTAGGAAACAATTATTTATAACGCCCCTTGCGTTTCGAATTTCGGAAAATCCGTTCTTAGCTGATGTCTACTCTATGAAAAGAACATGTCTACCAAATTTCAAGTCTGTAGGTTGAATAGTTCCAGAGATATCGTGATTAGTCAGTCAGTGAGTCGCTTTTCTCCTTTATATGTATAGATTAATAACTATTAATTTCAATTAAAATTCATTATCCTTTTTTATACAATCAAAATTTGAATATATGTGATATTGGGCTACTCGTTATTCTGTAAATGATATGAGAATGAAGATGTCCCCCTCCCTTTTATAACATTTATTTTAACTTAGCCTGAAATTATGTTTCAAAATAAAAGGGATTTAATACTTATGTAGTTCAATAAAAATGTTTAATTCATTATTGAGATTAAAAATCATTTCTTTATGTATAAGGAGGTGAGAGGGGCTAATGAAGTTATTGTTCAAAATGCAAATAAATGTGTTTTCTCCGAAAAATTTTCTATTTTTTTAAATAAATGATCCTGTAATTTGACTAATTAATGATTCATTGTATTCTTATAATTCATGAACTTGTTATTTTTAGTCACAGAATACACCTGGAAAAGGTAGAAAGAATATTAAAAAAATTTTGTCAAAGGAGGATTTAACTGTAGAAACCAAAGAAGCTCAAAATATTGAAAAAGAGCGTAGAAAAAGAGTTCAAGAAAGACAGAAATTAGTAAGTAAAATCTTTTTCTGCAAATGAATTGCTGCCTATTCTTGCGGTTTTAAATATTTAGAATTTCTAATTTCTAATAGAAAAAAAATTACAATATTTAAAATAAGCATATGATGAAATTATTTTCAAAAAGCAGTACCAAGTTTTAAACAGTCACAGTTTCTATAAATTTTTTAAAAGTGTTTTGTACTGTTAAATTTCTCCTTACTTGTAACAATATATGACCACTATGCTCTAATGATTGAAACTAAATATCATTATGTTTATGATTACTTAGTATTTAGCTTTGGTAAATATATATTTGTGATCCATTTATTTTTTATTGTTATTTTTTTATAATAAAACCAAGACTGTGTATTGTATTTAAAGGAATTTTTTTTAAATTTGTGAACTAGAAATTACTGTTGTAAGTGACATTAAGGATTGACACAAGACATAATATTAATTAAATTTGATGTGAAATTTTGTTGTCTTAATTGGTTTTAAATTTGATTCCTTAAACAAAAGTTTTTGTCTATTTTTCAGCTCTCTCATATTTGTTTTTTTTTTACTCTTTATGAGTAACTCTTTACTCTTATGACATAATTTGACATCTATTTAATTTTAGTGGCTGAGTGAGAATATCTTGTCTTTTGAATTGGATTTGTATTTTAAGAAAATAAAGTCAAATATTAATGCATTAGGATTAAATAATAATAATAAATAGCTATGGGATTTTATTTATCATGCTTTACGTGAATGTGAGCTTTCATGAAAAATGATAAATAAAATTTAGTTGATAGATATTCAAATTAATAAAATTAAATAAAAAATTGTTTTATGAAATTTTAAGCTGGCATTGCTTTAAATTTTACTTAAGTATTTTTACTTATGAGATATTAAATTATTTTGATTGTTTTTCCCATCTTAATGTTCTCAAATATATAGTCAAAATATTTAAAAAGGTACCTAGTATAAAATATTAAAGACTATCAAAATTAAATTTTTTTTTAAATAATTAAAATGGGGATTTCTTTAAGTGTAATTGTGGTATCTTAAGAGATAATTGTATAATTTTTCTTATTTCTAATGGGCTGCGGATTGGTGTTTTACCATTGTAGACCTAGTATATTCCTGGAATCTGGTATATCTTTTTAGCGCAACACCTGATAGGTGGCTACCAATTGCCGCAGGTAATTCTGATGCCCAGTTTCTACCCAAAAGGAATACACCTAAGCTTTGACGATGCAAACCTGTACTAGGATTTAATTTTGCCAAGAGCACCCAAGCTAAACAGACACTCTAAGGATCTTTTACATGCCGTGTAACCATACGACATGGCCGCTGTGGATTTTCTGCATCATGAAAATCCACTGACTTAGGCCAGAGTCGAACCTGCAATCTTAGATTGCGATCTGACAGCATATATCTTTTTTTAAAAGATTTGTCTGATTATATCTCTCTTCCCTCTCCCTGAACCAGAATGAAATTATTATCCTGTTTTACTCTCACAAAACAGGATAAGAATTTTAAAACATATTAAAATAGTTACAGACTCTAGAATTTAAAAAAAATATTGTTATTGAATTTGCGGTTTAATTTCATATTTTGATTCTGTTATGATTTGGCATTTTCAGTATTTGTAGTGCCATTATTTGAATCAATTTTTGGCTTCCTGTTAAATAAGTAAATGATCAGAGCATTTGCATCTTCAAATAACTTTGTAATATTTTAAAATATTAAAAAGTATTTTCTTAAGATAGTAACTATTGTAGAAAACATATACCTTTTTTCTTTTCTTCTAGTACAATATAATAACTGATACATCAGCAGATGGCAATGAAATTATTACGAGAAAAATGGTTTTAGAAATTGATCCTGATTCAAAAGAAGAAATTGTAGAAATTCATCCAGATATAATTGAAAAATTGAAACCACATCAAGTAAAAGGTAGGAGGTTTTAATAAAATGTCCCATTTTGATGGATATCGAAGTCTTAGACCAATCTTAACAAACCAAAAGATATTTCCAAATCAAAAATGCTATCATGCAATTCTTACATGTTTTCCATTTTTCTAAAACCCATAATTTTTCAAGTACGTACTCATTGAATCATATCTTTATAAATACTCTACTGTGTTCTCTTCCATAGAAAAGAGATCCTAAATTTTAATCATTTTTGATATAAAAGTATGAAAAAAGTAATGTTACATATTACCAATATTATTTTTTAGTATGTACAATCAACATTTTGTTTGACTATGCAAAAAATCAGTACAACTTATGAAAAAGGTTATTATTTTAGAGCATGTTCTAACTAAATTATTGCATTTGAACATGCATGAGAATGGTTTTCCACTACTGGTTGTAAATTGGAGCATTTGACAATTTTTTTTATTAGACAATATTGGTCGGCTGTATAAAACAAATGTACCAAAAAATTGCATCACAATGGGCTTTGGATATTTTAACAGGAATGCAGTTAGATAATATTATACTGCTCATATCAACTTGGAGTGCTGTGAGTGTGAAGGATAAGCTTCCCTTTACTGCATATCATAACACTGAATACCCCAGCAGTAGGAAATTTATAATGATTCTTGTGTATGACTATGATGATGTTATCATAATGCATTCAATTCTCTAATAAATGTGACCATCATTGCACAATGTCACTGTTAATATTTTTAGCATTAACTATGACTAGCTTTGGGAACTGAAATGGTTACACTTGCTACAGAACCCACTCATCATTTTGTAGAACAGTGCTTGGCTGCATGTTGTGTCAGTTGTGCCTGTGATTTGCTCAATCAATGGGACTCGGAAGTACTACTATACTTTGTAGATTTAAACCCTTGTTATTTTAATTTTATTCTTTAATTAAAGGAGCCACTTAGTGGTTTATGTTTCATAACTGTTCCTGAGATTCTTGAGGCAGTGGGGGAAATAAATCAAAATCAGGCTATCAACACAACAAATGCTACTAAAGGCATTTTAGAACAACCATATTGGCAACTGGTTATACCAGGGGTTGGCAAACTTTCAGAGAGGAGCTAAGTTGTAAAGAAAACAGGGAAACATGTATCAAAGAGCCATTTATATGGATATGCATGTGCTGGTGAAGGAGGGATTCCACTAGTAGTTTTGATCAAGATTGTCATGATCCAATTAATATTTTTTATAACATTTAAGAAAAGTTTTATGCAGAGTTACATTTTTCATTCATTCAAGAGCTGTTTGAAGACATTTTTATTTTTGTGACTTTGAGCAAGAACAACTTTTCTTAAAGTATAATATTTAAAATCAAACCTAGCTTTGTAAAAAAAAAAAATTGTGCCAATAATACCATAATTGCTTTATTCTGATATTTTATGTTTATACCGTGAGTTAAAACTGATTGATTGTTCTTACACATAAAAAAGTCAACACTCTTTTTATTAGCTCTTTGAGAGCTAATAATTGGTCACAAAATACTGATTCTGTTTTTGTCACTTCTGTTGGAAGTTTGAATTTATCTCTTGTCTATTCAAGGATGCTCCTGGTCTCATGATCACAATAAGTAAGTCACTTTTAAGAACTGTCTATAATATATATGACTTTCCATCCATGGTTGCACTTTTGCTAATAAATTAGTTTTTGTGTTTTAGAAAAAATCACATTTTCTCTGATTTTCAATGAATTCTATTAATGGAAAATAATTTGATACAGAATTCTTAAGCCAGTCAAATGTTTAAGTGTTTTATGCTAATAAGGTAAATTTTTTCAATAGATAACTATAAGGAAAAAAAAGCGGACTATTATTTTTCTTAGACAAAATTATTTTTTGAATGACATGCAGGAGAATCCTGAAGAAAACCACAACTGCGTGTACAAAGCCACAGTTTTCAGACCCCTATGCTATACATAATGCTGGTGATTTTATTTTAGAACTATGTAACTTTAAAACATATGTCTATCATCTCTAATCAACCTATATTTGTTTCAGCCTTAAATAGATAGATACTTTAATTTATTAACATTACAACCCATGTGTATGTAATGATGATATTCTAGAAGAATTATTAAATCTTTCTTCTGAAAAAGTAAAACTAAAGAAAACTTTCACAAAAAGTATGACAAGCACCTACTCATGAAAAAAATTAAAGCATGTCTGCAGGAATGCTAAAGATCAAATGTAATGCAATTCAATATAATTGTATTAAAATTTTACTGAAGATATATGTGTTCTTATATAGATATATATGAAGATATATGTGTGTATAAATAAATAGCATATTTATGTATACATAGAAATCTAAATTTTTTTAACTAATATTTCCTTATATTTTTATGTCATCTGGCATATAAGGAGCAACCAAAGATTTTGATGTAATTTTTTGTATTAGAATATGCTGGAATACACAGAAAGTTTAAGATCTTTTTATTAATAAATCTAGGAAGGAAAAAATTCTATTTAAAAATTTTTTTTTTTATATTATTGTTTCAAAAACTTCAAAAGCAAAATTTTGAAACTCGTATTTTTTTTGAGAACTAAAAATAACTTATCTCATTTATTGTAGCATTTAAATATTTTATAAAAAATATATCTTTTTTTCCTAAAAATATTCATAAATATGACCATATTTTTCAGGTGTGAAATTTATGTGGGAATGTACCATTGAATCAGTTAAACGTTTAGAAAAAGAGCCTGGATCAGGATGCATTCTTGCACATTGTATGGGTTTAGGAAAAACCTTGCAAGTTATAGCATTCTTACATACTTGCCTTACCAATAAATATGTGAAGAAACATATAAAAACTGCAATGGTTGTTTGTCCTTACAATACAGTATTGAATTGGTCTAGAGAGTTTGATCATTGGTTGAAATTAGTGGAAGGTGATGATATCTTGGTAAGAGTAAATATTTGTGCTTCTTTAAAATGTAAATGTACATGTTTAAAACAACAATTTTGTGAAATTGTGTGTGATGTATTCTGTGAAATTTTGAAAGGTGTTTTATCAAAATTTGGAAATTATTAAAAATTAAAATATTCATGAAACATTTTTAATTAAATATTTTGTTCTGTTTAATTGTACTTCTGGTTTTCCTTAAATAACTTTGTTTCTTTTTAATGGACTTCTATGAATTACTCAAATTTATGTGACCAAAATAATAACTAACCTTTTCTTGGTTTTGAATTTCTGACTCCAAAAAAGCACTTTTTTATGAAGGAAAATTGATATTCATTCAGTCCTAAATTTGAAAATGCAAAATATTTTGATCAGTAAGCAAATTTTCGCTTCACCTATTGGTTGTCAAATTTATTATTCAGTCGACTGATCTCCAGTCCCCCCCCCCCCCAATGCACTCAAGTCTTAAATTAAAAAAAAATATATATACTCTGATATCTTATATGTTAACATTCCTACTTTAAGGTTTTTAAAATAAATATCTAAGTAAAATTAATAAAAAATGGGTAGTGGTTTTACTTTTACTGATAACCTTACTGAGCTCAAATTCTTGTCTTCTAATTTACTAGAGTCTGAATAAATATTATCACTTGATAAATTGGAACTAATTTTTGAATAAGATTTTGAATTCACTTTTTTCAAAATCACCTTCTGAATGAAAAGCTTTTGATACACAAAAATAACACTAGTAAGAGTGAAATTACTGAAAATACAAAATGGTTTTGAATTCAATTCAAGATAGGCATTCTCACTGCAAAAATTGGTGCAATAAATCCTACTTTCTTTTTATCTCATATAAATATTCAGAAATACAAAAATATCACAGAATTTGAACAGATATGTAAGTAGCAATGGATTCACTTTCGGGATGAAATTTTTCTCTTTGTCACCTGGCATGCACCACCAACCCTATGTGATGCAATGCCAACCTAGAAGAAGTTAAAACTGGATAGGAGTACCTACACACCTTCCAATCTAATATTAATCTTTAGACAATCACTTAGTTCTATTCAAGTAATGATTAAAAACATTTCTGGGAAGAGATACACATTTTTTTAAAAAGAATGTTGGTATTACAATAGGGTTAACTATAATTAAATGTAAAGCAATATTTTTGATGAAATATATTTTTTTATAATCAGAATGAACCATAATCAATTGACTTTAACATTAACATTTACTTATTATATTATACAGATTTAATATTAATTGGACTTCCAAATAGTTTTAGCAATAAATTATAAATTTTAATGATCTAGAAATGTCTTGTGTTTTGTTACATAAATAATTAATTAAGTTTGAAAATTCATTTATTGATTGGCATAATACTTTTGTTGAAAAAATCGATTATAAATTTTTGTTTGATGTGGTTTTCATTAAATTTTCTTTAAAAAAACCAAAATAACGGAAAATCTAGCTGCTCCCAATAAGGATTACATGCAATGCTACTGGAAGGAGGTATTTTAAATACTATAATATCGTAGCTGGTCTTACATTTGAACTCATCCATGTATCAAACACACACACACATGGATAGAAATTGTATGCATACAGTTGAATAACTGAAATGTGTGAATGTTTCTTGCTGAAAGGAAAAGTACTATTATTGTATTTCTTTAAGTAAGTCCAGCTTTTTAAACAGATTTGTCAGTGTTTTATTAAATGTTTTTTTTTATAATTGTTGGCAGATATTCATTTGCAACAAATTACTTCATCTATAATTTTAAATAGCTGTAATCACGTTCCAAAGAATTAAAAATAATTATTAGAAACTGTATAATTCACACAGAAGAAATATGTTTGAAACTATATTTGACTTTTTTTTCTTGCTTAGTAAGGTATGATATATATTCTTTCTCTTAATTATAAATTTTGAATTTACCCCCCCCCCCCCTTCTATATTTTAAAGAAGCCAAACAAACTAAAAATTGATGTCTTAAAATTAGTATTATAATTTATTTTGGAGTCAATAATAAAAAGGGACAGCAGTAATATTCATTATTTTCAAAAGATAAATATTGATACAGAAACTTACTAGTATTAAGGCCTATTTCAACTAAACTCATTCTGATGTACAATCGCATTAGTCAGTGGCATTCAAAGATTTTTCATTAGTGTAATTATACTAAAATACTATTTACTTTGCAATCAATGAGAATTTTCTAAAAGTATAGTATATTTCATTTTATAGCATTGTTTTAATATTTTTTATAAGATGTGAAGTTTGTCCAATTTTGTTTGCTTTTTAGAAAAAAAGTTCAAATTGTTCTTAATTTATTTTTCTACTATTATAATTAAACTTCATCTGAAGAATTCAACACTTCTAACGTGGATTAAAAATATGTCAATATTTTGGGACTGCCACTTCATGAATTGTTTTTAAGAATTATTTTCAAAATCCTTATTTGCGAGACTTTTTCCAATTTGAAAAAGCAATCCTTGCAATATTTTCAGTATTTTTTATGCTAAATGCTTTTTAAAAAATATATTCAATTTATTTGAATATTCATCAGTGGCACTTTTAATACACTATTCAGTGTAATTTAAATTTACCTAACTATTATTGAAATTAGTAATTAAAGTTACAATATTGCACCTATTTCTACATACCCTGTTTTATGCATTTTATGTTGTATATTTTTTTTTTTGAATTTAGGTCCATGAGTTAACTGTGGCTAAAGATAATTATACTAGACTGGATATTTTGAATTACTGGAAACAGGATGGCGGGGTTTTGATTATTAGTTATGATCTATTTCGTAGTTTGGCCTCTTCTAAGAAAATAAAGAAATTAAGCAGTAAGAGCAGAAATAAAATTCTGGAGCATTTAATTGATCCAGGTATTTATTTTTAAATTTATTTCAAAATTTAAATGATTTTAATAAGTATTACTTTGTTATGTAATTAATAAAACAGCATAACATTATGTTGTACTTACATAACCGCCTACTTTTACCTTTTACATGTAAAATTTACACTTTTCAACTTTTTATTATGATTTTACATCTGAACTCTTCATTGTTATGCAATTTCACAAAATTTCTGTCATTCATTAACTCCTATCAACCTTATTTATTGTTTTCCACTCATAACAACTGCAAATTAAGACAAAGACTGTAGAATTTGTATCCAGTGAGTTTTAAAAATATTTATGAAGTTTATGCTTCCTCCTTTCTTGCATACCACATTTTGTTAGCTGTTGGTTCTTGACTGATTCATAAGCATGGTTTTCTTAAGTGAAACATTTTTGTGTGTTTTTTTTTCTTCTTCTGCAGCAACATTTCAAGACTCCACTCTTGTTGCACTTTGCAGGTATTTGTTTTCTTTGTGCTTCATATTAGGTTTCTCCATTTGTTCTATTTACCACAATGTCTAACAAAAGCAAAATGCTTTCAAACATGTAATTAATGTTATACAAAGAAATTTGATTCCATTTAATGTGTCCTAAAGAAGGAGAAAGGTAGGATATGCATTTTGTGACATTTGTCATTTTGATGTATGCATTTTTCACATATGCCTATATAATATTTTCTTTTGTCAAATGGAAACTCCAAAGCATGCCGCAAATGATGAATTAAGTAGCAGTTGCTCAAAATTGGATAATCTTTTCAAGGATGCTGTGCGGTCAAATGTAATCAATACTGTTTCTTTTCTTGTAGAACATAATATTCCTCCTGACTTCAACTAACCATGCCAGTACTCTTTTTTTTTGGAAAATATTACCAGTCTTGGCATAAAATATCTGTTGAAATTATTGAACTAACTTCTTATCAGAAAGAATATATGATTAAAGGCATGAAACAAGGACCTTTGGGAGCAGTTTCTGATGACAGTAATGATACATGGAGCATGGAACTGTTTTTGAGGAAGCAGATGTTTGAAAATCATCATCTTTATTCATGCTTTGACAAAAGTGAAATTTTTCAAAGGAAATTCAAAGAATGATTTTGTTTTTTATTTCTTCCCAACATTTTAAATACACTAATTGAAAAAAGCATTATTATTGAAAAGTACCAAGTATTAGACTAATTTAAAGAAAGGAAACTTTTGTAAAATGAGGAGGGGTTGCTTTACAAAAAAGAAAACAAAAAGTTTGAAAACCTATCTATTAAATGAATTATGAAGTTATCCAGATTTCTTTGGTTCCAAATTAGATGAAAAGATTAAAGCTCATGATTCGTAATTTATTTTATAATGCTTCATAGTTGCTTTATAATTTTAAAACAAAAATTAAAGTTTGGTTTGAAATTGGACAGTTTGTGTGTGTGTGAATTTTTAGTGTATGTATTTCTTGAATATATGTACTTTTGCTACTAAAATTTTTGCTGAATTGAAATGTACCAGATCATCGTTTAAAAAAAAAAAAAAAATAGAAGTATGACCAGCATCAAAATAATGCTGTTTTCTCAGAAAACAACACAGTTTCATTTCTACTGCATTAATAGCAAATAATTAATATGCTTGTTTTAGTATTTCGATGAGAATACTTTTAACAAAATAAATATTAAAGAGTCTAAGGATGATTGGGAAATTAGAAGTGACATTTAATACCTATTATAGTTGGAATAAATAATACAGCAATAGAATAAGTAATAAATCTTTTTTTTTGTTTTATATTAGTGTGTCTAAAACTTCAAAAACAGAATCTTAAAATTCATTTCATTTTTGAAAATAAATTTTAAATGCCTTTTATTTTTAAAAAAAATATGCCTTTTTTAATTTTAATTAAATAAGTTACACCTTTTGTTAAAGATGTGTCTGAACATACTAAAGAAATATATTTTGGTTATATTTCTTTTTCAAGTATTTCACATTGTTTGAGACCAGAAAACATTTTTTTTTTTTTAATATAAAAATTAATGCTCAAAATCTGATTGGTAATTGCAATGTAGCATTGGTAAAGCATGGTAATTGCAATATTAAATTATTTATTACCTATAAATGTGCTTATCTTTTGATTTGTCTCTCTAAATATCAGATTCTTATCAGTTTGCTTTGAATCATTGATGTGATAATTTTATATTATATCTATGGTTCAAAACAAACAGATATAGTATATGATAATTTTAATTAATTTTTGTGTGCTTAATAATTTGTTACTTAGTGTTGATACATACTTCTGATTTCAATATTTGTTCCCAGTAATGTTTTTTTGTATATAAGACACAATTGTCAATCCTGGCATACACATATCTCTTGTGAGGTACATATAGATTTACGTGCTTTATTTATGATAAAACTATAATTTTGCTGATGGGTTTTTATTCTTAATGCCTTTTTTTGTAATGGATTTTTATAATGAGATCAAGGAGTTAACTGTCAATTGGAAAAAAAGAAGGTACTAGATTTCTTCCAATATAATTTGTTTAAGAATAAAGAGTGCATGGTTCCATATTCTATTTATCTGTATTTATTCAATCAAATTTTGTAGAAATTTTATATGGAAAGCAAAATGTAAATTAAAACTTTTTTCTTCGTCTAGTTTTAATTATTATGAAATGTTTTGTTATTATGTGTGATCAGAACAATATCTTTGAGTACTAATTTATCCTAACAAGCATTTTTTTTAAAAATTAAAAATACATTAAAAACATTTTTAATTTTTCATGAAGTTATGGAAAGTTAGAAAGTACCACATAATATATATATATATATATATATATATTTTCTCCTTAGGGCCTGATATTGTTATTTGTGATGAAGGTCATATTTTGAAAAATGTAAATTCTGCAATTTCGAAAGCTTGTGCTGTCATAGCAACCCAGAGAAGAATAGTTTTAACTGGGACTCCTTTGCAAAATAATTTGTTGGAGTGTAAGTTTATTTTATTTATTTTTCTCTATTTGTATATCATAAATATTATATTCACAAGAACTATAATTATGAATAAATGGAGATACCCTTAAATCTATTTCAGATCATTGCATGTTATCGTTTGTCAAACCTCACTTACTGGGAACTCCTAAAGAATTCCGAAATAGATTTGTAAATCCCATTATGAATGGACAGTATGATGATTCAAATGAATATGATGTTAAGCGTATGAAGAAACGAATCCATATTCTTCATAAACTTTTAGAGGGTTGTGTTCAAGTAAGTTCATTTATTTCAAATTATCATGTTATTTAGTAATCCTTATTTAAAAAGTCATTTGATTTGGTTCCATTGTGTTATTTATTTTGATCAGTCCATTTGTTGTTAAAACTGTTATAATAAAATATATTTTTGTTGCTAATTGAGCATTTTAATTTAAATAAGGAGATGAATTGACATAGGAGACATATACAAACTATACATTCTTTAAAATAAAAGATATCTATATAAGATATATATTTTTTAAAATTCATATTTCATATTATTAAATTGATAAAATATGCTTATATAGCTGAAGAACTTTTTTTTTTTGTAGCTCTCACTCATAATAACATTTTAAGCATTTTTAGCACAATGTTAATGGTAATAGAAAAAGCATCTCTGTTCTTTAAATCAGAGTACCCTGCTTACACCTGGAATTTATTTACAAGTTCTTGTAATTTACCACTAAGTCTAATTTTTATTTATCTAATTTTAAATTAATAAATGCTGCATATTTTAATTTGGTTTTTTAAAAATTTCAATGAGATCTAAGTTTTTCTGTAAAATTTCATTTGCCGATTCAAGTTAAGCCTTGCATTTAAGTTGTTTTCAAATATATTATTTTTTAGGTTCATTATTCCTATTTATTCCAAAAGATGATAGTACTGAAGTAAAAAAATTTATCTGAAGATCTTATGATTGAACACAACATTTATTGTGGCATAACCCTACCTTACAAAAGCTTTGGTTAGATATTACCCTGTTCTCCCTACCTACAAAAGTGTACCTCACTGGAGTCTTATCTTTTTTAACAAAAATAAAGTTCTTGAAACTGAGTAAAACTTGGGTTTGGGATCAGATTAGTCTCTCTGAAAGTCAGGCCATTAGTGAATCCATTTGTCAAAGTCATATTAAAAAAAAAGCATTCTTATTGGTTTTTTTTTTAAGAGCCTGAAATCTCCTTCACATTTCAAGAAAGAAGTGAGAAAGTGAAATCCGAAATATATCTGATTTGAATTTTCTATTTGGATTCTTTTCCTGTTGTAGGTTTTTCGATCGCTTTTAAGGTATACCTTGACGTACACGATTTTCAAATCTGGTCAATTTGTTTTTTGTTTGAGAGCAACAAAACACAATTATTCACTCCCTGCCTTTTGTTTATTATATACCTGAAGTAGAACATTATTGCCATTCTAAGCAGATTCCTTTTAAATTGATGCTAATAATCGACAACCCACAAGGCTATACCCCTGCAACTTGAACTAATTTTAACTCACATGTAATGGGTTGAATTTTATCCATCCGGTACAACCAATTTGCTTTAACCAATGGCTTAGGGAATCATCAAAACATTCAAAGTTTATTTTAATAGGCAATTATTCGCACTTATGCATTAAGCTATGAGACGAAACAACAAGCTCTATGCTAAAGACTTTTGGAAACAATTCAATGTTTTAGATGCAGGAAGAATCATCAGACAATCTTGGAATGAAGTTTCACAAAAGATTTTTAATTGGTGTATGAAAAATCATGTCTTTTTTTATCATCACTGAAATTCAGGTGGAATCAATACCAGAGCTTGATGAAATTGATAATGTGATTGGAGACATTGTTGATCTTGCCAGGCAAATAAATTCAGAAGTGAATAGTTCTGAGGTTCAAGAACTGTTGGATTCTCACAGTTAGCAGCAGACAATTGATGAACTCATAGAAATGCATGAGCAAGACTGAAGAACTTGAGTCTGTAGACCAGTTCAATCAGAAGATCAAATGACAGTTTTGGGAATTTGACAGAAGGCTTCAATGTAACTAGAAAAGAAATACAAATTTTAGAAAATCTAGATCACAGCAAAGAGCGTACTTTTTCAACAAAACAAGGGATAAAAAAATTATTAGCATGATAAGGGAAAATTTTGCGGGAGAAAAAATCTTTTAGCTAATGGACTATTTTGTTAGATTTTACCTAACCTTCTACATCAGAATAACTTCACTTCGCAATTTTGTATTTATGTTATCTAAAATTTTATTCAACACATTTTTTTTCTAAATTATTATTATTATTTTTTTTGTCTCTGGTTTTCCCCCAAAACAACTTTTATGTATTTATATGCGAAATTATATCTAGACTTACATGAATTTGACATGTGGTTATCCATCAGTCCCACCTATTGCATAAGTTTGGGGTATTACTGTATTAAAACTGGATGCATCTTACAGTCCTGTTGCAAACTAAAATTATACAAGAAAGTACTGGAAAATTTAAATGAATTATCATGTGAAGTAAAATCTTGTGCAAAACTTCTAAAACCTCTTAGACTGTAAAAAGTTGTCTTTGTTAAAAACCTTAAGAAAAGACTTTATTGACCTCTAGCTAAAGTTATTGAGTTAATTCTTGGAAAAGATGGCAATGTTTGTATCTTAAAGTTTAGGTGCTGCTAAACATTATTCAGTACTTGTGTGAATCACTTCCTAGGCAAATCCAAACTGTATTTCATACCATAGGAGGTCCTACACCATATTAATAAAGGATTCTGTATAAATCTAAGGTGTTTCCATTATTTTGATAACCATCTGTATATATGTATTATATATATTTTTCTACTTTATAGATTTTTCTTTTTTTCAGAGGTGTGATTATTCTGCTCTTACCAAGTTTTTACCTCCTAAACATGAATTTGTTATTAGTGTGAAATTATCAGAAACTCAAATAAAAATGTATCGATGGTATCTTGATAATCTGTCTCGAGCTAGAACTCAAGGAAAAATTCAAGGAAGTTCTTTATTTATGGATTATAATGTCTTAAGAAATTTATGTGCCCATCCTTTCATAGTGCGAAGAAGTTTTGAGCGACTTGAAAGACAAAGGGTAAGTAGAAAGAGGGGGGGGGGGCAATTTTTTTAGTGCATTTTTGAATTTTTTGTTGCATTTTTAAAAATATTGTATTTTTTCTCCATGAAATTAATTAAAATGTTATTTTACTTTTCAATTGAAAAAAAAAAAAAGGAGAGTGCTGTGTTTGTTTAATGAGGATTCTTAAGTATTGTATAAAGAGTGGAAAACCGAGTAGTTTTTTATTAATATAACAGTTATTGTTTCTTTAGTTTTGGAAAATTACGGTAACAACAAATCTTATAAAATTTAAAAAAATTTTTGGAAAAAACAAACAGACATGAAATACAATAGTTTTTGTTAACTTCTTTAAAAAAATGTTGCATGTTTTCAAGTTTAAAAAAAATTTTAAAAAATCTTATATAATATATTATAGATAAACTGTCAAGCATTGTGTTTTCATGGATTTTCCTATGGTTTATTTAAAAAAAAGTCTTTCTTTCATTATTAATACAATTGATTATACATGTTTTCAGTATTTCTATTGTACTTAGAGGAATTATATCTATTAAATCATTAATCTAGTACTAAAATGTCATCAATGTAATAAAATAAAACAGTAAATAGAAGTATAACAAGACATATATATTATTCATAATAATCATGTACTATTTTATAAAATGTTTGATTTGTTAGTATTGTTTTAACATGCTAGTAATATGAACATAGAATTATGTTCTTTAAAAAAATACTTTTTTTGATTGTATTCGGAAATTAATATCACTGTGATAGATAGTAATATCTTGATTGTGAGAAATTGTTAAGTAAAAAATATTATTTTTTAAAAAAGTTCTTGCAGAATTATACTAAAATTTTTCTGGTTTTTTTCTTGATAAAAGGAATTTTACAGGTTTTTTAAAAAAACGTATGACAAGTTTTGTATACATTTTTAAAAAGTTGACTTGTAAATATTAATTTTAGATTCTAAAGGAAGATAATGAAAGTGATTTCATAAATGATACAAGTGACGATTCAAAGTCAACTTCTTCGAAATCTGATAATTCAGATGCAGAGTAAGGAAAATTTCCATTTTTTTTTTTTTTTTTTTTTTTTAAATTTCATTTGATTAAAATTTTTCTTTTGTGACATGTAGGGAAGTTGTAAAGGTTTACAGAACAAGATCTAGAAGAAATGAATCAGGTAACCTTAATTACTTTTTTTATTATCTAGAGCAGTGTTCCCCAAATTTTTAGCATGTGTAACCCTTCTATAATTTTCATAACACTGAAAAAATGTTCATAATAAAATATAAATAAAAGTTATGTAATAAATGACATTTATTTTTATTAATGAGAAGGATGAAATTGTTTGTGCTGAGATGTTAGATCGTCATAATTTGGTTCCCTAATTGGGAATTTTAATCTGAGATGCTATTCCGTATCCAGTTATGTGTTACTTTTTTTTTTTTGACTTAATGTCTACTGATGCTGAAAAAGCAACTTCACAAGCATGGCAATGCATGTATTTGGTTTTATTCTCACTAATTCTCAGTCCCATCGTGAAGGCAACTTTCTCTAAAGATATGAAGGCTTGTCTTAGTGCAGGGGGTATTCGAGCAATGATATCAATGTCATTAGAAAAAGCCAGCTAATGTATTGGTTTATTAAAGATATTTCCTCTGGTGTTGATGTTGGAATCTCTTACCACTAGGGTTTCTGATTTCCCGGGAATGTAATTGTCGTTCCCGCGATTCCCGGGAATACATCAAAATTTAAAAAAAGTTAAAAACAAGTTATTTTTAAATAAAATCAATAATCATTTTTGAATATTGATACATATAAATTACAAAATTAATTCTTTTTTATATAATGAGCTAAAAAGTACAAAAGATATTTTATAAATTGATTATTCATTTTTGAAATAGGATTTCAGAAAGCATAAGCAATTTATACATTTATCACTCAGGCATAGAAAAAATGTTCCAGTTTAAAGATTTTGTAAATTAAAAATCTCAAGGAAAAGAAAATACATTTCAAAAATAATTACTGAAATTAATGTTCCTTTACTGACTCACTGCATTTGAAAATTAATTAGTCAAAGCTGAATCAATTATTTCTCTGATGTTGCTACTAAGAGATAAATATTAATAAATACTTGAAAAATCATTTGCTGCTGAAGTGCCAATTATGTACGTTAAACATATTAATTATTGTATTTAAGATATTTTATTTATTTTACCGATTTCTTGTTTATGGAATTGCTGTATTATTGTTACATAAATATAAATAAACATTAATATAAGAATCTCACACGAAAGTTAAGTTTAGAAAAATAATAAATAAGAAAAATTGCACGATTCCTTATAAAAATATTCTCACCCAAACAGTTTTTGGGTTCATTCCCTTCTTCAAATTGCTGATTCAATTAAATTGCTCATAATAAAGACAAGTGTTCGAAAAATTTAAAAAAAAAGATTAAACAAATAACAGTTTTAAGTATTAGAGCTTACATTATCCACGTAAATCTAGATCTTGGAACTTCGATCACATAGTTGTGGTTGGCAACGAAATGCGATTGCTTTAAAAACCCAGTTATTACTTGTTCACGAAGCTCGATACACCCACAGCTAGCTGTGGAAAAATTCTCTCCCCCAAAGTTCTCAGATAACACTCTTACCCAACAGTTGGGGTAGCGAAAATTCTTTTGTCCGGAAGTTCGGGGTGAATGATCGCAAATTGCCACAGTAGGGTCAGTTAACGATGTCTGAAATAGAAATCTAAGGTTAAGTCAAAAATAGCTACCTCATAGATAATTCAAGCCCTGTGTGATTCCCGGGAAATCCCGGGAACGAAATCTCATTCCCAAGAATGGAAAAAGTACAAAATTCTTATGATTTCCCGGGTTCCCGGGAAAGAAACCCTACTTACCACTCTTTCTAATGCTAAATTGAAGAGAAGGCACACTAGTGCATCTTCTTGTCAAACACCATTTTTTATTTCCAATCGGTCTGAAAGATTATTCTGCATTTTGACCATGATCTTTGCTTTGTTTAATGTCAAGTTTATCAGCCTTACTGTGATAAAAGCCTTTCCCTTGATGGTATCGTAAGCAGTTTTAAAGTCAATAAAGATGTAATTTGTATCAATTCCACAAATTTTCTTGTTTTCTCCAAAATCTTATAAATGCTGAATATCTGCTCTGTAGTGTATCTTCCTTTCAAAAGTCCATTTTGATTATCTCCAATTGTATTTTCCACTAGTGCAGAAAGTCTGTTGAATAAAATATTCAAGAAGACATTATAACTTGTACAAAGCAGACTTGATTCCTCTATAATTTGAACACTCAAGTATATCTCCTTTCTTATGTGTTATACATTCTCATTTTTCATTACCCAGGTATTACTTCCTGTTCCCAAATTGCTTGAAGTCAGGTCATAAACTTTCTTATAAGTTTCTTTTCCTCCATTTTTCAGTAGCTCAGATGGAATAGTGTCAGAGTTGCATGCCTTATTTGTCTCTAACTTAATTTATGACTCCTTCCAGTGATGGTGATTCAATCACATCTTGGTTTTGAGTTTCCATACTTCCTGTAAGTGCTTTATATTCATCATTATCATTGTTAAGTAAGTTGTCCAAATGCTCATTCTGTCTCCTTAACATTTCAGTCATATCACTCAAAATAACTCTTTCCCTATTACAACAAGAGTTGGATCTTGGCTTAAAGTCTTTGCACCCAAGATTTATTTCTTGAAAGGAAGCTCTACTTTTGTTGGATCCTCTCAAATGTTCAGCATTTTAAAAAAGATCCTTGAAAAATATCCCCTTTTTTGCCTTGAGTTCGTTTTCCCTCGTTTTACATCTTTGTATGCAATCACTAGGTTTCTTGAATATCTCTTACTCAGTATTTTACTCTATTTCTCATTCTTCCTCTTTTGTAGCCTTGAAACAATCATTGTCAAACCAGTCATTTTTATTCTTTTTTTCTACCTTTTTCACAATTAGGTTACCTGTTTCAGTGATTGTTTACTTTAGGATATTCCATTTTTTGTCTATACTATCTTCATCATTAAAAATGTTATTAATTTCTTTGTGCATATTTTCGAGACTTGACTCATGAGAATGTAGAATTAGACACAGCAAAGCACAGTGCAGTGCATATCCCCTCCAAACTCCGATGCAACATGTACCCCACCTAACTCCTCCCATACCCTAGGGGTACATGCACCACACTTTGGGAAATGCTGATCTAGAGTGATTATTTTTATTACGAACATTGCCATAGCAGTATTTTGAAAAGTATACTATCTCATTAGGATTAAATAAATATGGTTTATAGATTTATCAGAGTGGCTGAAGTTGTTTTTGTAGCATTTTAATTACTTTATATTGGCTATTTGTTTTCAGGTATTGAAAGTAATGATGAACTCAGTAATGATGGTAAAGAAGAGAAGCATTGGTATGATGATTTCATTTCTGAAGAAGATAACCACAATATTGAAATAAGTGGGAAAATAATTCTTCTAGCTGATATTCTTAAAGAATGTGAAGCTATTGGTGACAAAGTGTAAGTGACTCAAGTGTTTAGTTCTGGAAATGGTACTGTAATGTTTTTTTTTCTTCAGTATACATAAATAAAGTATGTGCTTCCCATAAATTATACTGATTTAGATCTTTTTCTAAAATAAAATAATTAGAAAGCAAAAGTTACAGTAAAAATCGCTTAACTCGAAAATGAGGGGACTGAAAAATGTTTTGTGTAAAAAATACAAAAAAAAAAAAAAAAAATCAACAAAATTAAGTTTATTAGAGTTTATTTTATTTACATAGATATGTATATATTCATGTATTTAATACAAATCAATACAAAAAAACTTTCACAAGAAGTTAAAGTAATTTAATACAAAGTTTTCAATTTTTTTCAAAAACAAAACATTTTTTTTTGAGGGGAAACAATTTGATATTATTTTTTGCATTTTCCTTTTTAAGCCTGAATCGACAACAAATTGTTTGATGTCATCCATTTGTTATTCAGTTCACCAAAGGAATGAGCATCTAAATAACAGCTCATACTTTTCATGGTATTCCTCATTTCAGATTATTTGGAACAGGAGCTGCATTATTCATTTTATTTTTGTTGTTGGAATCTGCATCAATGATATTTTTTTAACTTTGAGCAAATTCTAAAATGTCATTATCTGCCGTAATTGGCACTGTACACACATTATTATCATCTACATCGACAAAGTCTTCCGATGATACAGTAAGACAGTCCTATCTGGCAGGTGTTTTCTGTTCTTCATTCATTACTGGAGGGGATATCTTTTCACGTGAAGCAATTTTCATTTTGTGTTAAGAGAAAAGAATTACATGAAAATGCATAGTTGTTTGTTGGGACTGTTGTATTATTTTGTATTAACTGATGTTTCATCTTAAGCATTTCCGTGTTAAATATATTTGGCTATATATATGTAAGCAAAAATAATGCATTCAAAGTCAGAGTAAACATACAAAATTTTTGTGTATTTACCTGTCTTGGAGGAGTTTTGATGTCTCGCATGAGAAGCTGAATATTGCAGATAATGACTTTTACGAGGATAAGACATTAAGTAAGTTGCAGGATTTAAGTAGTAACAGATATCTCCAAATGATGATGATAGATGGCAGCTGCATATAGCTGTATGATATTCAATTCATATTGAGTAAGTAGCATTCTCACACATATATAATGCAGTTTCAAAAATGGCGATGATGCTGAGCGATTGTACGATATGCGAGCAGTGTAATGTGATCCGATTTTTGTGGACGAAAGGAGGAATAAAAAAATTATCCATAAAGAAATGTTACTTGTTTTTGGAGATAAGTGTTTATCGTGTAAAGGCATTGTGTAATTGGGTGAAGAAATTGTCGAAAGGCCATTCCCAAAATTGTTGATGATCAAAGTGGCCGTCAAGTTTTGATTGCAACAAAATTAACTTAGCAACAGTTGGAAGCATTGATTCGGGCTGAATAGGACGTTCTCATGGCTTAGCATACAGCATAATGCATGATCAGTGGACTGTCCAAAAAGCGTGTGCACTTTGGGTCCCCCAGCAACTGACCAACGAGCCCAAAAAGAAAATCGAATGGGCCCCTCCATTCATCTGCTTGGTCCACAGAAACAACATCTTGAAGGCAAATAATTTGTAAAGGAGAACAATGTAATTGCTGTAATTGGGGCTCTCTGATAAGTGGACATTACTGGAGATTATGTGAAAAAGTAAAAATTGTTTCCAAGTGATTATGTTAAATTATTTTTTTATTATCTTTTGTGACTTAATGACTTTTTATCATAGAAATATGTTGAAGTATTTTCTGTATGGTCTTTCATTCCATGTGATGATTCACATCTTTGTTTAAAAATTGTATGCTTGATACTGAGTTGCTTTTTTCAAACTTTGACAGACTTATGTAAAGTAGTGTGTTAATAAGAAAATATAGTTTTAAATGTATGTCCAGGACTATGGCAAAATATAATACAAGAGTCATGAAATCTCTGTTTTCCAATGAGTTTAATTTATAAATGTCATTTGTGGGTTAACAGTAATATGTAGTGGTTGCTGCCATACTATATTCATTTATTTAAAAAAAAAATCTATGTATAGTTGTATATATATATATATTGAGTAAAAAAAAAAGCATTGCATAATCCGCAGCTGTTTGGCACAATTAAGGAATTGCACCAAGCAGCTCTTGTTGTTTAGTGATATGGAATTCGAGATGGCGGCCTAGCTGTAACAAATCAACATGAAACTAATTTTAAAGAATTGTTTTGAAATATATTTCAAATAAAGAATATAGGAATAGATTGAAAATAAGCAATATCAATCAATGATTGATATCAATGGGCCGTGGGTAGCCTAGTGGTTAGAGCATCGGACTCCAGACCTGAGGGCCTGGGTTCGATGCCCGATGCCACTAAATACCACCTAGTATAGATGGAGTATGTGCTCGTTAAATCAGTGGGTCCGAAAGTCTTGTGGGCGGTTGCAGCAGAAACCACGAGTGCAGGGGGCTCCCTCCCCTTCAGTTCCGTGCCAAAATTGTGGAGGTGGAGATAGGTGTTGTCACCATTTATGGTTAAGAAGTCCAACCTGTCTCACAGGCAATGGCAACTTTCATTCCTTCCCTGCGGGAAGGAAACAACAACAACATTGATATCAATATAATATATTATAATTGTATATAATAATAATTATTTATTACAATCATGTAAAAATTATATGTAATAATAATATAATATAACAATAATTTTATTACATAAATATATTAGATTATGCATAAAATAATTATGTAATATATATTAAAATCAATCAGTGATGAATATCAATTAATAATTGCTGATAACTTGCAAGTTTCCAAAAACTATGAGTTCCTTTAATGAATTTTATTGAAAAAAAAGGGTTTAAAACTGCATTATTTAAAAATAAAAAGTTAAAATGTGCAATTTGCTACAATAATTAAAAGCACAGACCTCATATTCTTCAAAAATATATCCCAGTATTCACCAATGACATTAGAAAAATCCATATGAAGATAGCACAAAATACAACAATAGAATGCAGTAGCTTAAGGAATGATTGCAATGAAAATGGTTAAATTTTTAAGGAAGTCTAATAAAAATCACCTGAAATTAATACAAAAAACGAAAATTTACTCTAATATATATCATTCCCATGGCAACCACATTACCACTTGATAAAAAAATCTAGGTAACAATATTGTAATGTTATTGCCCATCATGGCAAACACAAACAACTTGGTACGTTGCACTCGGATATCAAATTAGCACCAATGAAAAGTACACAATATAATTAAAAATATACGTAGTGTATTTTACAGGGGGAAAAAAAATATATGAAAAACATCTAATTCACCCATCAAAATAGAAAATGCTACCTTGAATGATCACTAAATTTGTTAATTATAGCTGATTGCCTTTAAAATCTGATTCATCAGATTTGGAAATGAATAAATTCATGACACTTTTACTTAACATATTATCAGAGTCATTCAAAAATGAGTCTTCGTTGTTAGTCATTTTCGTCTACAGTATTGCCTTTTCAATACGCATTATTTATCGTAGTTTCTGAGACATCATTCCATGGTTATAATACCAGTTGGAGACAATTTCATGTGATGCACGCTTCAATTTTCCTGTTTTTATAAAATTCTTATCTCCATCAAACATCCGTGGTTTCCATAATTTTCTAAGTGTTGATTTAATTGATCTGTTAATTCTGACATCTAAAGATTATAATTTCCTTGTCAGTCCTTCAGATATCATTACGATTTTTGCAGATGCGAACTTCAGGGCATTTTTAGCATTCTTACTGAGATGTGCTTTCATCAGGTAGCATTCATGAACCATCTGTAATTTATTTTATAAAACATAAGTGACATTTCTTTCAAAACTTTATTGTAAGCTTTTCTCGGATGGAGAATGTTTTTTTTAATCAGATAATCTATAGCAGCATATTATACAATGAAATTCTGAAACTTTTTAACACATAATCAGCGGATTATATACAGAAAAATATGGTACTGATATTCAGAATGAAAATGTGCAAATTGTGTCATTTTACAAAATTATTTAAGCAAAGACCTGAAAGAATTTTGCAAATATTCAAAGTAGAATACCTAAGTGTATACATGTGTGTTTGCGCAGCTGTGACTGTAAGAGAAATAAGTGCCTAAAGAGTTGTTGGCTATTTTTTCTACCAGAAATTCTCTGCGACATTCAATATGTTTTTATTAGATAATATAATTTTAATGTGTTATTTTTATTTTGTATCCTCCATAAACTATTTTCAATCCCTGAAGATATTTAATGCTGCAGCATTTAATTAATGCAGCAATCACTAAATTTGCAAAATGCTTCCATTATAACTAATTCATTTCATATCCTGTTATCCCCTGTGAAGCATTATGTAATTTAAACAGATCAATCAGCTTAAAGTTGTCCTCTGTTATGTAAATCACTGTCTATATATTAGAATGTGTTAGACTACTTCACATTTAATTTTTTAATTAACATTAAGGAAATGCATCCAGTTAATTTTTCACTATATTTTGTTATGGATATTTGAGCATCTGCAGTTTGATTCTTCATATATGAACTAATTTGTAATTCTTTTATAGTATTGTGTTCTCTCAGTCACTTCTGACCTTTGATCTTCTTGAAGATTTGCTAAGTTTTTTGGACCGACAACCTGTTTCAGAAGAGGATAAACAGCGTGATGTTCGAAATTCTTGGTCTAAAAATGTAGACTATTTTCGAATGGATGGAACAACCTCTGCTGAATTCCGAAAGCAATACATAGATCATTTTAATGATCCTGCTAATGACAGGTTTTAATTTTTTTAAATGTAGTTCTTAATAAAATTAAATTCGTGTAATAGTTGAATATTAATTGTACTTCTTAGAAATAGTTATGTTTCCTCAAAATTAATATTAAAAATGTAGTTAAATATATTTTATTCATTCTCTTAAAATGTACTGGCATATTTACTTTTATAATTTTTTTCTCTTAGTTTGTTATAATTTTTTCAAGTATGAACTTGTGGCAGAAATCTTAATATATCTTAAAAATTTTAATTAAAATTCAGAATAAATTCTAGTTGTCTATTCTTGAATTTTTCTAACTTATATGGGTAACAACTAAAGGTATGTGGAAAGAAAACTAATGGTGACCACATTCAATTAAAAAGAAACTAAATGTTAATTTTTGAAAGTTTGAAAATGTGGATAGAAATTTTCATTAATGTTGTCAGTTGTAATATTGACCCCCTGTGTCGATAAAATCTTCTATGAAAAAAAAAAAGAGTCCATCTGTTGATGGATTTGCTGTTTCATTCCTCCTCTCAAAATCAGCATTCTCTCTCCTTGTGACATTTTTTTTTTGTGTTTTTGATTTAATCATTGACACTTGAGCTGTATGAGCACAAAGAATGAATTAATGTATATTGTGTTTGACTTTTGTTTGTAGGTATTTTTCCTTTTGTCTAACATTCATTTTTCTGCTAACCACATACTGTTTATGTGGTCTACACCAGGGATGCACAACCTAAGGCCCGCTTGCCGATTTTGGCCCGTGAAGCCTTAAAGTTGGCCCCCGAATGTCTATTACAAAAGAAGAGTAATCTAAAATGGAATTTACCTTTCTTAATTAAACAGGGAAAATTGTATACAAAAACAGTATTACAGCAAATAATTGTTTTACAGTTGTTCATTAAGTTTTTTTTTCAAGTTAAGCGACTTTTCAATATGTTTCCTTCATGGCTATCTGCGAGTACGAGTTTTTTCATAGAACACGGATATGATCACTAGAAGTCTGGATGCAGAGAAAGTCGAAGAACAAATACGTATTCACGCATGCGTGCTGGAACAGTCTAGATTCGAAATTATGCCGATCCAATCAAAAGTACCTATCGAACTTGTGTTTTTCTTCATGGTGAGCGTTACCAACTTCTGCTTAGCTGCAATGATCATTCTTTTAAACCACCCTGTGGTTTTGCTAGTAGATCAGGAATGTTGAAACCGCTGTCATAGAACGGATTTGATATTCTTATTTTATTTCGCATTTTTAGTCTAGTATCATTTATTTCTAAAGCCATATAAAATATTTTAGATAATGAGAGAGAAAAAAGGTGATTTTCAAAATAGGAAATTTCAAGATGCATGGACAGATAAATACTGTTTTGTTTATTACAATGATACTGTCACATACTTAATATGGATTTGCAAGATTGCTGTTGTAAAAGTGTATAATGTAAAGCAGCATTATGAAACAAAGCATAAACATTTTGCATCTATAAAAGGGTATGAACGATCGCAAAAAATCGAACAACTCAAAGAAACTTTTAGTAGTCAAGCAAATTTTTTTCAAAAATGTACAGTTAACTTGAATTCATATGTGGAAGTGAGCTTAGGTGTCGCTGAAATTATCGCTAAAGAAGGTCGTCCATTCACAGATGGTGATTTTGTTAAAAAGTGTTTGTTAATTGCATCTGAAAAACTTTGTCCTGAAGCAAAAAGGAAATTTCAAAATATAAGCTTAAATAGAATGACTATTCAAAGAAGAATCCAACAGTTGAATGAGGACATTAAAAATCAAGTATAATCAGCCGCTTCAAATTTTGTATATTTTTCTTTAGCTGTTGATGAATCTACAGATGGAACATCAGTTAGCCAATTGCTTGTGTTTGTTCGTGGAACTGATAAAATTTCTTATGTTACGGAAGAACTTCTTGGAATGTTTCCCATGAAGGGGCAAATAACTGGAAGTGAATTTCTTTCCAGTTTGATACATTTGTGCTTTGCAGCTTCCTTAAACATGAACAATTGTGTTAGCATTACGACAGATAGAGCAAAATCAATGATTGGAACGAAAATTGGAATGGTTATGCTGCTAAAAAAATGCCTTGCCCATTGTGGTGTAGAACTGTTGCAGCTTCATTGCATTATTCATCAAGAGAATTTATGAGGTAAAGAATTAGGATTTGCTACCTTAATGCAGTGTGTATCTGAAGCAATTAACTTTGTTCGTAGTATTGCCCTCAAGCTTCGGCAGTTTAAAGAATTTTTAAAAGATTTTGATGTTCTATCTTCTGATATTCTTTATTACACAGAAAGGTGGCTCAGCCAAGGAGTTGCCCTTAAACGTTTTATGGAACTATTTGATGAAATTGGTACATTTCTAAGTGACTGTGGTAGAAATACTAGAAGGTTAAAAGAAGCAAGTTTCCTGTGTGATTTGGCTTTTCTCAGACATAACAGGCCATTTGAATGACTTAAACACAAAGCTAAAAGGAAAGAATCAATTAATTTTTCAATTGATAAATAACCTAAAGGCATTTAAAGAGAAATTATGTTTATTTCAAAACCAGCGAAAACTAAAAATTTTGCACACTTTCCCTACTGCCAAAAAATGCATGAAAAATTTCCACACATGAAGGTGCAGTTTGAGGAACAAATTCAAATCTTGTGCAATGCATTTGATGATTGGTTTTTAGATTTAAAAAAAGTGCCAAACAAAAATTGATGTCTTTTCTTCTCCATTTTCTGTTGATGTAAATCTAGCAGATGAGAGTATGCAGTTAGCTTTAAATTGAATTACAGAATTCTGATGTTATCAAAAATCAATTAAAAGAAAAATCGATTTTAGAATTTTATAAAAACTTACCTGAGGATTTTTCGTGCTTAAAGCAAAATGCAGCTGCATGTGCCACTTTCTTTGCTAGCACTTACATTTGTGAGTAAACTTTCTCACTAATGAATTTAAGAAAATCAAAAATAAGAAATAGAATAGCAGATGAGAACCTTTCTTCTGTTCTACATGTTGCCAAAAGTCTTAACGACATAAAATCAATAACTCTAAATATTCAGTCCCAGCCACCTCATTAAATTTTGCAAATTTTAAGTACTAATTATTTTTCAAAATTTAAGTTGTGTTCTCTGTATAATTAGCAAAACTTGGCTTCTGTTATATAATTTCAAGTTTGCCACCTTTTTAGCAGGAATATTTTTTTTTGAGCTAAAGTATTTTAATTGTTCCGAAAGTGTTTGTTTCATCCATTTATCAACTGTATAATGTGTACATGAGTAAAATATGTAAAGTAATAATTGTGATAAATGCATATTGTCATGAAACAATGTTTTCACATTTATAACATGTTTGCCATTGTGTAATACTTTTGCCCTTGTTATGATCCTATTAAATTTTTTGGCCCCTCATTCTAAAAAGGTTGTGTATCTCTGGTATACACAGTGGATGTATAATACAGGAGAGGAATTTAATTGTGTAACATATCAATTGCAGTTTTGTGTTTATCATCTGACACCAATTGGACTGACAATACTGCATGAATATAAGAACAAATATTAGAACTAGTGAATAAAAAACTGTTGTTACTTATTCAGGGGAAATAATAAACAAAAAGAGAAGGTACTAATCTACTACATTAATCTAATAGGGCTCATCATCATTTTGACAATATTAAGGGCATAATCATTTCAAAAGTTTAAAATTTTTTTTCCTATACAAGTCTATGAAAATACTGATGTTGTGTAATCTGTATTACTAATAATTGCTAAGTATTTGGATGATTTTGAATTTGAAAAAATCTCTCTATTTTGCTAAATATTGATGGGTCATACAACTGGTAAAGACATATTTGATGCAGTTGATTATTTTGTAGCATGCCTTCATGCATGTTTGGCAAAAGCCACCATCCAAATGAAATGATTCACTACTGTATACAGACACAACCTTGCTTTGAAATCTGGGCTTCTAGATTGTCAAATGTTCTTAGTGAAACTGTCAAACTTGTCAGCTTTATTGATATAAACTCTGCCTACTTCAGTTGATTAAAATTGCTACATGAAGACATAGACAGCATTCACAACACTTGGCTTTTGTATACAAAAGTTAGGTTGTGTTGTTTTGGGGTAGCTAATATGACTGGACTGTTCAAACTTTTTTTGGAAGAACAACCTGTTGATAATTTTAAATCCAGTATTCTTGATGTTGTATGGCTTCAAAACTTTTTATATCTGATATTTTTCACCATATAAATAAACTCAATTTTTCACTCTAAAGGAATTTCATCTGTGGAAAAAAAATTATTTGGGGAGAAAGTGCATTTAAAAAAGAAATTGGAGTGCTTAAATCTCTTTGTGATTTCTTGTCAAACACCAAGCTAAATTTAGCAATCAGCGAAAATATAGTTTTGCACTTGAAATGAGTAAAATTTTGTTTGAAAAATATTTTTCAGAGCTAAAAATGGGTATTTAATGTTTTCTAATAATTTCAAAAAATGAGTTTCATTGTTAATTCCTGAAATAGAAAAATAGCATCCACACTGCTCTGAAGAATCTCTTTAATGACAAAATTTGTGAGTTTGGTCAATTTCCAGGCTTGTCATTGATAAGAATATGGGAAACTTTCTATAAAAGTCAATGTTTTTGTTTTCATTTGCTAGCTCATGGCTTGTTGAGTGGGCATTTTTTTAAAACTATCTTACATAAAAAATAAAAAAAATACTGAAGCAAATATAGGGCTTGTGGATGTCAGACACTTCTTTTCTCCATTTTTTAATTTTGGTTTACTTGATTACTTAAATAAAAATAACTATGTAATGAAAAAATGGATTTTCTAATTTAATTTGACATACACCCTTTTTAAGATAAAACAACAGAAATGAATTTCCAATGCTTTATACTTCATTTATTCTCTCTATTTCATTAAAATTTTTTAATTAAATCTGAACATTTTTATATAAAATCCTAGAAATGTTTTGATTACAGTAATTTGATTTATTTTAATTAAATATTCTAATTCAACTGTATGGACAAAGTAAGCAAAACTTCTAATAATTCTAGAAGAGGATTTGAAATAATAAAGAATTATTTTCATGTTCGATAATTATTGTAAATTTAAAATTTTAAGAGGTTTTATGTATAATTCATATTTAGAAAGGAGGTTGCTCTTTCATGAGATATATTTTAAAATCTTATTTTAATTAAAAAAAATATTTAAAAATATTTGATTTTTTACAAAATATTAGATATTTTCGCTAGAACAGTAGTTTGCATCCTTCTTACAATCTTTTCCTTTCATTACAGATTTCAAAACCATATCCAAAGTATAAAGTGTCAAAAATTCATGACTGTTGTTTTTGATCTTAGGGAAATTTAATGTTTTGGAAAGAATATTTTTTGGCAAACAATGAATAAGTGAAGAAATATAAAGTAATGAAAATTTGTTGCAGTATTTAAATCACTTAACCTCCAAGCATGCTAAGAGAGTATGATTTAGAAGATATAATTTTCATATTTTGAGGTAAAAATGACCACCTCACATTTGCTTAAAAATTCTCAATAGGATCTTATTTTCACTAAACTCTTGAACTACTGATTATTTATAAATTAAAAGGATATATTAATATATCATACACAAAGTCTGTTGAAAAACTATCCGGCCTTGAATTTTCCTGTGCACAGTAAAGATTCTAAAACAGCGCTACTGTGCATAAGTGGAAGGAGACAGCTTAATATGCATGCTTGAATATTTTTTGGCCTTAGAGTATTCCATCATGTATACATTTGAAGAAGGTGCTGTTATATGTGTTGCTGTTGGATCTTTATTTCTCTAAAGGTAACTGAACAACTTGAGCAACGGTACTGCATCACAAATTTTGTCAAAAGCTTGGTGATGCTCAAAGTGAAGCAATGGGTAAGATTCAGCAAGTGTTTGGAGACAAATGTTATGGGGGGTCACAGAAATTAAGGTATGGTTTAAGTGATTCAAAAGTGCCCAAACGTAAATAGAGAATGACCAGCAAGCTGGAAGGCCATGAACTCCTCAAAATGTAGTTGTTGAAAGTTGGGAAGTCTGATAAAAAAGATTGTTGTTTGATTGTACAAGAGATCACTGAACGAGTTGAGTTCAGTACAGGATCTGCACATGCAATTTTGTGTGATGATTTGAACATGTTGCAGAGTGGCTGCAAAATTTGTTGCTAAGATTCTGTGGGTGCAACAGAAAGAACTCCATTTGACAGTTGCACAAGACTTACTTGACACTATCAATGCTGAACCTTTCTTCTTATGACTTCTGGCTTTTCCCAAAAATGAAAATGTCATTGAAAGGGTCCCATTTTCAGAGTAAAAATGTGATGATGCAGACTTTGACGATGCATTTGAATGCCATTCCAAAAGAAGCCTTCTAGAAGAGTTTTCGGCAGTGAACGGAATGCTGAGCTATATGTGTGATGGCACAAGAGACCTACTTTGAAGGTGATTAGGTTCCCAATCTTGCCAAATAACTAAGATATTTTTTCCGACCAAGTATTGGATAGTTTTTGAACAGACCTTGTATAATATTTAATTTTTTTAATGTAAATTTTGCTTAAGTTTTATCGTTAAGAAATTTTTTCTTAATTGTTTATTTTTAGGTTTATTGCTGGTGAAAGTAGGCATCAAATGGTGATACAAATAAATGTATACACTATGTACTTTACAGATACTGTGTTAAAAGATAACCTGCAAATCATTATTGATGCCGATTTATAATTAGGAAATAATGACCTGTTGTAGAACAATAAGTAAATGAATTTATTATCATAATTAAAAATAAAAAAAAGTATGTCAAATAAAGATGCAATGTAATTTTTTTAGAGCTCGTCTTTTTCTTGTCTCCACAAAAGCGGGAGGTTTGGGAACAAATTTAGTAGGAGCCAATAGAGTTATAATGTTGGATGCTTCTTGGAATCCTTCACATGATGTTCAAGCTATTTTTAGAGTATATAGATTTGGTCAAAACAAACCAGTCTATATTTATAGATTACTTGCTCAGGTAGGTTTTACTTCAGCATTAAATAAAATTTTTTTCTGTTACAAACATTTAAGTATAATATAGAATTTCTTTTTAGAAGTTAAGGGGAAATTTTTAAAAAAAATGAACATACTTTTATTTATCTTTAGAAAGTAATAACTGTTTATTTTTTTTAAATTTCCAAATTGAAAAGTGTCCTTGTAATTGTTACTTGTTTAGAGAAAATATCAGTTGCTTTACTGGATTTTAGTATAAAAAATGCTGTCATTATCCTATAGAACAGAAATTCTTGTTCTAGTTGTAATGGATAAATTTTTTTTTAAGGGTACTATGGAAGAAAAGATATATGATCGACAGGTGACTAAATTATCATTGTCAATTCGTGTAGTTGATGAACAACAAATAGATCGCCATTTTAATGCAGCGGAACTTGCTGAATTGTACAATTTTGAACCAGAATCTCAATCAAATCGTCCCACTCCTATTGTCCCTAAGGTGAGTGAAACTTTGTAATTTTGAGCTCTGTTCAGCAACACCTATGAAACTTCTGAAATAGTCTAAGGTACTGCACATTTGAATTAATACACACACCTATGCAGCACTTTAAAAATTTGTAGTTAAATGTTGTGACAATGTATTATTTTCAGTAACCATATTCTCAAGAATTTGGAATTATGCAAACATTTTGTTTTTTTATCAATATATTAAAGGATAGTTTTCATTTTTATTAAATATGTTATAAAGGGTGGAACAACTTAATCTAAATAAACTGCTTGAATACTTCTCTTAGTACTATTAATTGGTTTTTAGAAAATGCCACATTAAATGAATCTGAGCAAAACATTTTTTCTATAGGAAAAGTAATTTATTTCAAAAAATTTTTATTAACATAAATATATTTGTATGCTTAATGAAAGATAATAAAGTGAAAACAAAAAATAAAGGAAAACTTTTATTTCTTAGAAAACGAAATAAATAAATAAAATGTTTTTTTTTTAACTAAAAAATCATCAACAATTTTTTTGCAAAATTTCCCCCCTTTTATTCATTACACATCTTATGATAATACAAAATAACATTTTAAAATTCTTCTTTTAAGTCTTTTTTCATTGGAATCATTTTCCTCTAACAATTTATGTGCTCTTCTAGTGGTATTGAATGATTTCTTGTGAAAATTAAATGTAAAGTTTTTTCCCTCTAGCACAATTTCTTCAACCCCCCCCCCTTTTTTTTCTTTATAAGCTCATTTTTCTGCACTTATGAGAGATATTTCATCAAGGAGATGCAAGTTTGTTAGAAAGTACTTTAAAATTTTTGACAGCATCTAATGAGTCAAAACCTAAATCATGTCCAAGTTTCATTACCCCTGCTGACATTCATTTTTAATTTCTTATAAATGGGTTAAGAGTTAAAAAAATTTCTGAACTTTGGTCAGAAGAAAATATTTTAGTTACTTTTTGGGATTTGGATCCTAATCAAATTCAAAGTAGTTCCCTTGCACCTCCACACACTTAGCCCATCATTCTATTCACCTCCGAAAGCACTTCTGGAAGGCTTCTTTTGGAATGGTGTTCAACTTTGCCTCATTTTGCTTTATCTCTACTCTGAAAATGAGGTCCTTCCAGTGGCATTTTCATTTTAGGGAACAGTCAGAAGTTGTAAGGAGCTTAATTCAACATTGATATTGTCCAGTAGTTTCTGCACAATTGCAAAGCTGAGTTTTTCTATTCCACCGACAGAAGCTTCGGAACAAGTTTCACAGCCACTCTGTGCATGATCACAAAATATTGCATGCGATTTCAACTTGTTCAGCATTCTTTTTTTACAGTCAAACAATGATCTTTCATTATTAGATTTTCCACATTTTAAGCTATTTGTGGCCTCCGAGAATGCTGGCCACTCTATACCAATGTGTGGCCACTTTTGAATTAGTTGAACCACTCCTTAATTTGTGTGACCCTCATAGAATCATCTCGAAACACTTGCTGAATTGTACGAATTGTTGGTTTTGACAAAATTTGATACAGTTCTTCTGCTCTTGTTGTTCAGTCATCTTTAGAAAAATAAAAATCTGAACATATATAATAGCACCTCACTCAACTGCTTGTTGAAAATGAACTGGAACAGAGGGGAAAAAATTTAAGCATGGACAGTAAGTTGTCATATTTCTCTGTGCACAGTGGTGCTGCTTCAGAATGTCTACTGTGTGCAGGAAAATTCAAGGCTGGATACTTTTTGAACAGACCTTATGCAATGTGAATTAGATGGCAAGAATAACCAATGTGTATATGATGAGGCTACCAGGAACACTGAAATTAATTTTTCTCTGTGGACTGTATTTGCCTCAAGTCTATTCTGTTATTGATCGAGTTTGTTCATACAGATGCACCAATTATTTAGGAATTGGCAATGGTCAAGAATGATCTTAATCAATCAGCACCATTCATTTTATCAATACTGTTTTAGTGGGAATATTTGGGTATAAAATCTTTCTGCATTGTATTATAGTAAATCTATCAGAGTATCACAACAAATCTGAGTTCATCCTTATATGGCAAGTAGCAAATCAAGAGGGATTGGGAAAGTTCAACAACTTTTGTGTAGCATATCAAAAGTTGTTTTCTTAGTTCAGCTCACTTTAAATAGCTGTATTAATAAATTACAGTTTCTTCACTAGGGAAGATACACAATTAAAAAACAAAATGGATTTCCCTAGAGGTCAGTTCAAAATGTGGAAAAATCTGATACAACCTTTTATTGTAAATGAAATCAGATTTGTAGGTAGGTCCAACTGACCCATTAAAAATTACATTTAAAACTTAAAGTCATTGAAATTACTCAAATTTTTTAATTTTGCTGCTCTACATACCTGAACTTAATTCTAATTAAGCTTAAAAGTACAGTAAAATGTTTGAAAAATTTTTGACTTCAAATGCCTCAAATTTTAAATGTTTGAAAAATTCAATCCCCAAAAATTTTGTTACTGAAAATTTATCATTAATGATAAATTTTAGAAATTACTCAAACTAATTTTACTTCTATCCTGTAACTAATAAAAATTTACAGTTGTATAAATTTCAGGTGAAAAGTTTCGCGAACCACATATGGGCAATAAAATTAAAATCATGCACTGAATTCACAATTTTTATCTTTTGTCAATAATTCATTAGCACTGTTGCTGTATCTAGTACTCCATCTACTATAATTAATCCACTAGCCCTACAATTACAGTGTATTTTTTCTTTAAAATCTTGATCAGGAACTGTAATCAAATAGATCCGATGTTCAGATCAAACAGCGAAATAGATTTCCCTAGTTGAAAATGCATGAAAATCTACTACAGTGCTAATTAAAATCATTTCTCTAATTATTAAATGTACTGTGGCAAGTTCAGATTCGATTAACATTTTTCTGAATTTTTTATGAACATATTGTTAAAATTTGAGACTGATCCTAAAATGGACTATAAAAACCATTTATATCAATTAAGTATTTTTTAAGTAGCAGGATTTATTCTGATGGAATTCTGAAAGTAAGAAATATATTGTACATTGGTTTTTTTTCCCTTCCCACTTTTTTATTTAATATCAATGACTTTTCATAAAAAAATATTTTTGTAATTAAAACCTAGTAGTTAAAATTTATTAATATTAATATGTATCATTAGGACACTCTGCTTGCTGAAATGCTTATAAAACATACTGATTGGATTGTAACATACCATGAGCACGATTCTCTTTTGCAAAACGAAACGGAGGAAGATTTAACTGAGGAAGAACGAAAAGCAGCATGGACTGAATATGAAAATGAAAGAGAAGGTCGATTTATACAAAATGAAGAAATGCCTTTTGATGAAGGTCAGCAAGTTTTTCTAAAAAACATTTTCAGAAAATATTATATCTTTAAAATTTATCATGAAGAAAAAATATTAAGGAATGTCTATATAAGATGTTTTTAAAAATTTGTGCTTGTAAACTTTTTATAGACTTGAATCTCAATCGTATTATGCAGCCTTTTTGTCTAAAAAATTACTCTGAAAATGTTTCATTAAATCATATTTATTTGTATAATTTTGTATTTATATTGTATGGAAATTATTTTTAGCATGTATCTTCTCTGTTAAAAAAATGAATTAGTGTTAATATTAATTATATTGTAAGTTCTGAAAATGTTTAGTATATTTTTTTAAAATTAAAAGCAGCCTGTTTTGTTCTGAGTATATTTAGAATTTCAACATTTTATGTAAAATTTGATCTGAATCGACTTATTATTTAATACATTTTTGTTTAAATAAAATGTCAGCTCATGCTGTTTTTTTATTTTTATTTTTTACAATTGGAAGTATAATTTAAATTTCTACATTGAAATATGTAATCTGTTTGCTCCTATTTACATAATGAACTGAAAATTTTAGGTTTATTTTGTTAAGTGCATGGTTAGATGGGTATTGAAGTTTGGAAAAGTGCTTGGTAGATAGATGCCTGTGTGGAAGATTTAGATAATTTGAAAATATTTCTTATTTTTATAAGCTTTCATGCAAATTGTGTTTTGGATTAGTATTTTGATACATATATATGCATATAATGTGATGTATTCATTTTGTTAATTGAGGTGTTAAAGTGGCCGTGGGTAGCCTAGTGGTTAGAGCATCGGACTCTAGACTGGAGGGCCTGGGTTCGATGCCCGATGCCACTAAATACCACCTAGTATAGACGGAGTATGTGCTCGTTAAATCAGTGGGTCCGAAAGTCTTGTGGGCGGTTGCAGCAGAAACCACGAGTGCAGGGGGCTGGAGAATATTTCCCTCCCCTTTGGTTCCATGCCAAAATTGTGGAGGTGGAGATAGATGGTGTTGCCATCTATCATTAAGAAGTCCAACCTGTCTTGCAGGCAATGGCAACTTTCATTCCTTTCCTGCGGGAAGGACACAACAACAACAGATGTTATAGTCATGGCAGGAGAAATAACCGAGTTAAAAACTAGGAATTTGTTAATTTATTAAACATTAGAAAAAAAAATCTGTGTATCATGTCACTACTACTGTCCAATACAAATGAAAGGAAATAATCTCTTTATGTATTAAGATTTAGAAAATATATAATGCGAAAAATATGATCACATGTTCAAGTGAAAAGGGATATCATTTTTAAAAATTATATAAGTGGTTTTAGGGAAAGTTTCAATCTTTTAGTAAGACAGGTGTAAATAATTTAAATACTCTTTTTCTGGAATCGTAAATAAATCTGTCAAAGTATAAGGTATAATTCCTTTAATGCAAAATAAAATTAGACATGATTTTTGAACCATGGTATTCATAATTATGGCTTAGAGAAAAAACATATAAGGTTAAAATTGTAAATTTATCATTAAGCATGTGTAGTGTGTTACTCACACACATGCTTAATGTTTTTATTAATTTGGCTAAAAACTTAACTAATTTGACTATCTTTATCACCTTCTAGATTAAATATATTTATGAATAATTTTTTCTTATTTTCATTAGACATGAAGGAATTCTGCAAGGAACCTGATTTCACAGAAGCAAATTACGATGGATCATTGATACCACCTGTAAAAACAATGATTGAAAATATTATTGCTAGACTCAAACAAAAGGTCTGTGCATACATACAAATATATATTTGTTTAGATTACACAATTAGGTACAACAATTTATCATAATTTTCAATAACCTACCAAAGGTTAATGTTTTGAAGTATGTTAAATGTTCAAAACCTTATTGTAGATATGTTCTCTGAAAGCAACAAGAGGGGAGTAAGTTCTCTGGCTAATTATATATTAAATTTTACTGCAAGTTTATTTGAATGTTCCGATAACATGTTATTATATTAATTTAATAAAGCTATAACAATTGAAGCTATCAGAGATGTGTAATACTTCGATGCTAATGATACACTAGAATGTTTTACTTTATATTTAAACATAAATTAGCCTTCCTCGAATTATGGAAACTGTTTGGTATATAATAACCAAAGATATATCACAGATAGAAAGAAGATATATTATATATATAAAAGATATATCCATATATTTGGTATATCACAACCCTAAGATATTTTTCTTAATTTTAAACTACATTTCCTATCCTATACTAAAATTCTTCATCCCCCCCCCCCCCCGCTTTGCTTGAAAATACATGCTTCAGTTTCAGATTTAATGTTTAAGTTGAATATAACATAAATGTTCGTAGGAGTACTTATGTAGCATTTGCTTTATAACACAAAATTGAGATTTGTCCCATAGTAAGTATGGGAGTGGAATTTCATAATAAATGTGGTAATTAGTTAGTGTTAAGTAGAAAATAGTATATTGTCAAAATTATATATTTAGAAAGGTTTCCCAATTAAAAGTAAATATTATAGTCTATTTTTGTAAGCATTATATTTTCATAAAGTTTTAATGCAGCTATTTTATATTTCATTTAAATATGATTAAAAACTAGAATTTCATTGAAAAAATTTTTTCAAAATATTTTTTATATTGATATCTTTATTATCTTGCTATAAGAATGTAGAGTGTTGTTAGCTTTAAACTCAGTTCTTGTTTCTTCAATTTTTCCTTGTCATTTCTAGTTTAAAAACGATTTACTTCTCTCACATTTAGAAATAAAACTTAGTTTTTGGGCTGTGTGAATCCAAATTTTTAAAGCCAAATCAAGAAACCCCTCAGAATTATTCAATAATAATACTTTGAAAATGAGTATGTTTAGTTCACTAAAACGAAAATAATTTTAATAAAGCTTAAAATCCATGTATTAATTAAAAAAATTATTCTATGGCTTTGTAGAATGCACTTTTTCTAGATATTATAAGAATTTATTTCTCTCTCATCTTTATATTCATTAAAAAAGCATTTAAATTTCTATTAGATTAAGAAAAAAGAGAGAAATGTATTTAAGTTTGTTTTTTACTAGAAGACAAATACTTGAAACATTAATTATTGTATGTTTTAAGTATTTTTCTAGTTAAACTCATGATAACTCTTTCAAATCTTGCTGTAATTGGAAGTCATTTGGTGCTTTGATTTACCTTGTATCTTAATTTTGATAATTTAGCTTTATAAATATTTGGAAAACATTTTTCTGCAAATGTTGATTTTTATTACAAGGTAAACAAAAAAGTTCTTGCCGTTTGTGCATTTCCTTTGAAAGAAGTGAGAATGAGTATGCAAATTTGTATATGATGGGATTGAGAAACCATCAGTCGAGAGTAGGAATATCAGTTGTTAAAAATGCAGGTCCACTGCTCACATTCATCAATTGGAACTCGTACAGTAGCAAAGTGAAATGGACGTATCGAAGAAGCTCGTTCAGCGTTGTTTACTTTAAAACTTTAAAGTGGGCTTATCAGCCGCTGCATCAAGTTGCCAAATATGTCAAGCATTTGGGGATAGTGCTGTCAATGAACGTATGGCAGGGCATTGGTTTAAAAAATTCAGGTCGGGAGATTTGTCCCTTTGTGATAAAGCTCGAACAGGGCGACCACAGGCCTTGAATGACGAAACCCTGCAGGCGGCCATTGAGGAGGACAGTAGTCAAACGTTTGGTGAACGTGCCAGACAATTCAACACTTCCAGTGAAACGGTTAGACTTTATCTGCACCGCTTAGGTAAGAGGTACAGGCTGAGCAAGTGGGTTCCTCGCACGCTGTTGGAAGTCCATAAGAAACAACGAGTGGAAGCTAGTTTATCGTTGCTTTCTTGCCACCGTAGGATTTCCATATTCAATCAGGTGCTGACCAGTGATGAGAAGTGGGTTCTGTATGACACATCCAAGCATTCCAAACATTGGTTGTCACCCCAGGATACTGTCCCACACAGCGCAAGACCACCTATGCACCCACGCAAGATTATGCTTTGTGTCTGGTGGAATTGTCAAGTGGCTCACTATGAGTTGCTACCAACGGGCCAAACAGGCATTGTATCAGCAGGAGCCAGGGCTGGTTAATCAAAAGGGTGTACTGTTATTGCATGATAATGTGAGGCTGCATGGAATACAATACAGCGGCAGGGTGGCCAGGAATAAGATACAGCGACTTGGTTGGGAGACTTTGTGCCATCCGCCTTACTCAACTGATCTTTCACCATCAGATTACCTCCTCTTCCATTCCCTGAACAGTCATCTTCGTGGTTAGTCCTTCACCAATGAAGCAGACGTATAACAAGCTCTCACTGACTTCTTTGCCCCCCCCCCCCCGAGTTTTACCGCAAAGGGATTGAACAACCGGAGACACGTTGGCAGAAGGTGCTGGATGCCGATGGTGATTACTTCGAGGACTAACAATCGGCTATGCTGTTTGTACGTCATGTTCTTTTGTGTCATTAAAAACGGCAAGAACTTTTTTGTTCACCTTGTAAAACCATGCATACAATTATTCTAGTTGTATCAAATAGCTGGGGTTATTTCTGAAAAGATCTGAGAAAGAAGAATTTAAAATTTTACTGTTCTGTATAATATCTGTAGCATGGCTAATGAGGGAGGGGTAAAGATTTAAAATTATATTTTACTTGATATTTTGGCATTGGTGAATTTTGAAATTAAAATGTGTAGCATTTTTGCTTTCAAGTATAGGACTAATAGAATGATTTTCATGAAGCTTAGTGAAGTTGGAAGCAAAGGTATAGACTCTATATCAAACTTGTGTTTGAACTATGCACAGCAAAGCGATTGTGGGTTTTCTTTTTTTCTTGAGGAAAGGGTCGCTGTGTTTATGCAATTGAAAATTTTAATAAAATCCTACCAATTAATATTTCTTTCTTATTATTTTTTAAAGAAGATCAAATATTAATTTTGTGTAATGAATACTGTATTATTTGAATCAATATATTTCAAAATAAAACTAAATAAAAATTAAAAATCTGAAAAATTAACATTTTTATTGTTATTTTCAAAAAGTAACTAATTAGCTTACATGTTCAAGAAAACTAAGTGATCTTTGAAAATTTTGTATTTTCCAGGTAGGAGGAAGAATTATTATCCTATGATATTTTATTCCAGAGCTAGGCTCTAAAAACAAATAAAAAAAGTCACTTTATTTAACAAGGGATTTATTAAAAAAGAAAAACATTTAAACTCATTTTTTGAAACAATTGCTTGGAGGTTCGTGCTATGATAGTTTCAGTATGCAACATTTCTTATATTTGAGCCTCTTTGTATTTGATGTATGCACTCTATGTACACCAACTCTGTCTTTTATTAATTCATGTTATAAATTGTATTTTATTTTCAGTACCCAATTTCATCTACAGCAGATTTAAGAAAAAAACTTCTTACTTCTCTTTTTGGTTTAAGAGCTGTATTCCAAGAAAAACACGTCAAGATTCTTAGGATGAAACAAGAAGTAAGTAAATAAAATTTAATTGATTGTTCTGATATTTGTATCACATATGCTTAAATAAATTAGAAATATATCATTCAGTTAATATATAAATGCATTAATAAATATTATTGAAATAATGGTCTATTGTAATGTATTTTTGCAAGATTTTTTTGAAGTGAAAACTTTTTTAGCGGTGTTGGGCACTTTTTGGTAGGGGAAAATCTTATGGGTTCACGTCACTGACATGCTCTGACTGGCGCATGCGCAGTCTGCTGTTCGCTTTAGACACTTTTTATATGGGTGAAATCTCGTGCGTTTGCATCACCGACATGCTTATAGCAGTACATCTGTAGCTATACAGCTGACGTATAGTGCTGTGTATATCTTTTAGTGAAATTGAATGGATTTAGTGAAAAGTTCAATGTGTGAATTCTGTGCATTGTTAAAATAGTGTTTTTGTTTGATTATTATTTGAATCATTTAATTGAAGAAAAATGATTGAAAGTACAAAAAGTCTTAGGTATTGTTGAAATTAATGATGACAATGATGCAAACAATTAAAATGTTTAAAATCAAGTACATTAAAATTTAAGTAAATACAAATACTATCCATAGATAATATGATTGTATATTAATTGTTATTTCAATTGAATTGTATTTATATTTTGTCATGATCTTGTACAGCCCGTAATATATTTAAATAATAAAAAAAACCATATAATCATGCATTTAGTTGTTGCTCGGAGTGTCAATAGATGTGAAAACCAGATTGATGTTGATAATTTTAATCCAAATATTATGAAATTTCAAATTTTAATACTAAAAGTTCTAAGTTTTCACTTCTATCGGCAGTCTCTATAACTGCCATTTTTTTTTTGTATATATATATATAGGAGATTTTTGTTTATGAATTTTAGATAAATATTACTTATCTAAATAAATAATAAATATCTAAAAAATTGAAAAATATTTTAAATATAAAATTATTTATGATATTTATTTATTTTTATAAATTATTTTTTTTTTTTTTTTTTTTTTTTTTTTTTTTTTTTTTTTTTGATGAGAATATTTTTTTATATTTTTTTATAAATATTTCTAAACATTTGTGCTAATTGGAACTTTTTTAAAATATTCCAACATTAATATATAATTTATATAATTTAAATATCTTACGCATAGAGCATTAATCTTGCAAAAGATTTAAAGTATGCCATGGGAAAATGTATTAAACATTTTTACTAAGAGTTATACAACAGACTTAGAAGTGTGTCATTTTAAAAAAAAATCTTCATTGTATTCAACTCAATAACTGCTATTTCAATGCACTTAGTTCACAATGCAATGTTCAAGTACTTGTTATTATTCTAAACATTTTTTTTCCAAAAAAAAAAAGGTTAATTTCTGATTTGTACTAGAAAAGCTACAAAATTTATTAATGAAGGGAAAGGAAAGAACTATAAACTACGGAATGATTTAAGCGGAATAGTATAATTAGTTAATTTAAATAATATTTTTTAATTTTATAATCTTTAAATATTTTGTTTAAATTATCTATCTTGTGCATTTTTTAGATCTTTATTCAAGCATTCATATATATTTTTCATTTTAGGTTTTAATATAATGTTAATGAAACTATTTTATTAAGTAGTAAAGCTGTTTTATCTTTTTATTAATTTCATAGTATGTTGCTAAAGGATCTGTACCTGTAGTTGTTAATAAATATCTTGAGGAGCTCAATGGTGTTGTCAAAAATTTAAGCACTCATTATGATAATGTCAGTGTGGTAAGTACACATATATATTTTCCTTTTTAAATTATATGTAGGTTATTTTTGTAAATTTTTTATACTGATTTTTTAAAAAAATATTAAATAACTTCAAATAAAAAGACAAGTAAATGAATACATATAAAGATACTTCATAATTATTTGTTCTTAAATGTTTATGATCTGTATTTAATTCTAAGATTTTTGTTTCATTTTTATTCATTGATGATAATTTCAAAAATTATCACTATGTAACTTTAGTTCTACATAATTGTGTTCTGTGTTTGAGGATGTCTACATTTCTTTGCTTATTTTTTTTATGATTTTTTTTTTTTAAAAATAAGAAACCTTTGTTAATTTGAATCAATACTTTGTTGAAAACAGTATATGAATTTAAAATTGTTTATAGCATATGATGGCATTTGTAAATGTGTGTGTGGTGAAATTTTAGTTGAAAGAAATAATATGGAATATATATATATATATATATATATATACAGTTTTTTCTTTGTCTTCATATCCCCCCCCCACACCAGAAAACCTGTTCAAAGATTTAAAAATTTTGTTAGGAAATTTATAGGAAAAGTAATACTGATTTGATTGTATCAAACATGTACCCACCCTTATTCCCCTTCCCTACATTGTTGTAGTCCAATAGTTATGAACTCTGATGTTAAGTGGCACATTTGAGTCTTGAGGGTATCGAAGACCTGCTTCACAGCAGGTTTTCGATGCAGGTTCAATGCAGCTGATGCAAGTTAAATCTTCTGTGGCTCAAAGTCCTTATATTGGCATGCTGTGGAAAGAATGGGATGTGAACTCAAACATTGTCCTTGTCGCTTGACCATGGCTCAAAATTATTAGGTACACCATCTATATTTCACATGTTATTTTAGAGTGTGATGTAAATAAACACTCATTCACCCCATTTTTTTTCTCTACCAAACATTCCTAGAAATTAACAAAAAACAGTTTGAAGAGCACAACTTTTCTTGGGTGCACAAAACTTGTGAAAATTGGAAAATTAAAAGTATATTTTTTAAAAATAGTATTCAGTATCAATAACAAGTATTGGTGCTGATTTGAGTGTTAAGCATTAAATTGTTGTTTATGTTGATATTTTTATTGTGTAGCAATTTAGTTGAGGCCAAGTGGTGCTGATTTGAGTGTTAAGCATTAAATTGTTGTTTATGTTGATATTTTTATTGTGTAGCAATTTAGTTGAGGCCAAGTGGTTGCGTATCATGCTTCCACACCACAGGTCCAGGGTTCTATCCTCAAGCTGAGCAAGGTCGACTCAGCCTTTCATCCCTTCAGTGGGTCGATAAATGAGTATACCAAACTTGCTTGGGGACTTAACACTGGGGGTTTTGCTTCAGACTGACCACCTGATCAGGACATCTGCTCATGCATCTCAGCACCCAATGGCCGTGTATATACTGAGATGGGCACAGTAGGCCTTGGCCCTCATGGGCTTTTGTGCAGCTGAATTTAGTAAAGTAATTGCTGTGGGGATAATGTATATTAGAGTTAATTTTTGTTGGTTTTTGTCCTACGGTAACCTTATTAATTTCAGATGATTTTAATTCAATTTCCTTAAAAATTTAACCATTTCCATTGCATTTGTTCTTTAAGCTACTATTTCAGTCTTCTGTTGCATTTTGTGCTATTTTTGAATATGAATTATATTATTGGTGTGTACCTGGATATTTTTTTAAAAGAAAGAGTGCTGTGCTTTTGATTATTGCTATAAATCACACATTACCACTTTATTTTATTTTTTACTGATGCAGTTTTGAATGTTCCTTGTTCAATGAAATTCATTGAAGGAACTCACAGTTTTTGGAATATTACAAGTTATCAGCACTGATTAATTTATATTTATTTTTAGTATGTAATTATTTTTTTTATAATGTAACATAAAAATATTTTGTATAAAATTTTTTATATTATATGAAAACAATATAATATATTAATTATAATTCTTAGTATACATAATTTTTATTACATTTTATTCATATTCATCATTGATTTATATTGGTTATTTTTAATCTATTCCTATATTCTTCATTTGAAATATATTTACAATTATTTTCCTGACGATTTGTTACCACTTGGCCGCCATCTTGGACTCTGTGTAACTCGACAATAAGCACTACTTGGCACGCAGCAATCTTTTATCAAATTAGTTTCAAGTATTTTTTGCTTCAGTGACTTATTGAGAACAAGAAAGATTACAATTTTTTAAATTCTTTTGATACTAGTTAAAATATTTTTTGCAGAGATTTTGAAATTGGTGCTATTTTTAATAAGAAACACGTTAGAACAGAACTTACCACGAGATAAGTTTTTTGTAAATAAGTCACACTGAAAGGTAATGGGAAACTAGTTTTTTTTATTGGTCCTTGTTAAAAGCAGTGGCTAAGTATATTCCTGTAAAATCTTTTTTTAAAAAAAAAATAAAGATAATTTAAATTTTTAATAAGCATTTATCAACTAGTGATTTTATTTGAAGTTAAAAATTATAATTTTAATTTATGAAGATTTGACCACATATTGATTTCTATCATGATGAAATTTACCATTTTATTAGATTTCCACTCTAATTATTGGTCTTTATATAGTAACCTTATATAAGTAAAAATAAAAATACAACTATTGCTAAGCTATATTGTTCTGAAATTTTAAGTGTTTCAGAAAACCTGGGAAGAAATTTCTAATAATTCAATATATTTATGAAAATAGTTTCCGCAAGAATTTTAAGAAATTTAACTTAAATAAGCCCACAATAAACATATTTTTTTAATTATATCAGTGTACTTTGAGGTTGTTTCTAAAGGAAAGTGTTCCAATTGTTGCAAATAACATCACATTCTATATGTTAATTTTCTGTGTGACTATTAACATTAGATTAGAATAGAAATTTTTTTAATAAATAATGGAAATCATATACATGTAGGCTTAAGAAGCAATTAAAGTTATGTAAAATGTTTCAGATGGTTCTGGTTAACATAATTGGTCACAGTTGATTGCATAAAGATTGCATCAGGTTTTATTTTGTATAGAATTCGTTTAAAAGAATTCTACTTATATAGAATTTTTCTTGATGATCGAAATGAATGTTCCAAGTTCTAGAATAGTGATTAAGGATATTCCAGTATAATAATGGCTCCAAACAAAATTCTAAGGGTTCTAGAAAGGTTATCAACCACTGGGTTCAAAATGCTATCTATCATCCAAGTTGTTAGGAAATAAAATAATGAATAAGCAGGGTTAATATTTCTTGTAGTGATATATTTTGATAGTCAGTGATATATTTGAATTGTCAGATATATTTTGCTCTTTCTGCTGTTGCAAATTGTAGAAATGTTAAAATTAGATAAGAGTTTCAGGGGTCATATTTGATTTGATTCTCATAAAAAATATAAACATCTGGAAATTGTGAGGGGTGGTGGATCTGATGCCTTTAATTTGAAATGCTTCATTCTATATTTCAGAATATTCAATTTATGTATTTAAAACATGTATAGACCAGTTAAAAATTTGTATTATTGGACATATATGAATAACATTAAGAACAAGGTTTGTTTATCTATGAAAATAGCTTTAAATTGTACTTTTAAATTAGTTTAAATGTCACTTTTTCACATAAATTTGGAAATGAAAGGAACTCTTTTTATCTTATATTTCATATATATTTTGAAATTTACCCTGTTCTAAAAAATAGCCTGGCTAGACCATTTGCATGTGTGTGCCATAACTAAAAATTTAAAAAATCCTCTTCTATGGTTTGTACTATTATACATTAAAGAATATCTCATTTGATAAACTAAAACTCTTACTTTAACTATAGAGAGAGGGAAAACATTTATATATATATATAAATAATTTTTCATGAATAAATATAGCAAATGATTTTATTCCATCAACTATTCTTTTATTGTAATATTAACTACGTGCTCAATTGAATACTGTAACCTCTGTGAAAAATATTTTTTGCTCCCTTTATGTCATGCTTTTGGGACTGAATTAAAAGTTATTGTTGCTATACATGTGTATACTATTGCTTCTAATCAGATTTAGAGGAAATGAAGGTATGGGCTATTTAGAATATTCTTTACTTCTGGGGAGAAAAAAAAAGAATTAAAATTGATTTTTCAAAGTTAATATAGATGAGTTATATATATATATATAAACCCCAGTTTTACTAATTTGGTAAATTCAACTTTCTGCTACATTTTGGGCTCTATGTTTTGTTAAAAGGTCAGTTTTTCATTTTTAAATAAAAAATTATTCAAAAAATATAATTTTTTTAGCACAGTTTTTACTATAAAGTTTTTGTACTTCTATGTATTTGTGTGTAGCCTATTTAGACTAAGTTATACTTTTTCTTTGTTGGATGTGTGAAAGAAAATATAAAGTAATGTTATGCATGTTAGACTTTCGTTCTGAGTTTGATTTTACTTGTGGATACCAATAACTATTGATAATAATTGTATACTAGTTAATATTTTTAATTAAAAAAGTGGACTTATAAAATTTTAAACCAAAATGTTGGTGTTTCTTCTTTTAAAAAAATTATTGCTTTAAAAATTTTATTTCCTCTATCAATTGGTCTTTTTCTCCCCTAGATGGTTACTCAAGATAACAAAGCAGCAATGCAAGCACAAATGCAACAACAACAACAACAGTTCCAGCAAGCACAGATGCAACAACAACAGTTCCAGCAAGCACACATGCAACAACAACAGTTCCAGCAAGCACAAAATCCACGATTTGTTGGAGTAAAACCGCCTTTTGCACGCTACAATGTCTTGCCTAATCGACCAAGTGGTGTTCCATATGTCCAAATGAGGCCACCGTATATTCCAAGATATGGGCAATTTCCAAATGCAAATGTTGCATTTAATAATATGGTTGCTAATATGAATTTGAAACATGCACAGGCTAATGCACAAGCATATGCTACGTTTGCTGAGGCGCTAAAAAAGCCAGGAAAACCAGTAAACATTGCAGCAAGTAATGTTTCCCAACCTCAAACTGTGGTTACTGAAGTTGATAAAGATGAACCTGTATCAAATGATCCGAAAACAAACCCACATTCAACTGTAGTGATTGAAGAAATTGAATAATAGAGTGTGTGTTTTGTTAATCAATATTTAAGTAACAAAAACTTGTGCATACAATTTTCATCTTTTTGTGAATGACTTAATACATTTTAACTAAATCATCCTGTAAATATTATGCATTTCTTCATATAGAAATTAGTAAAATTTTTGTGCAAACATAGTGGTAAAATTTTTTTTCTTGGACATTACATGTTGGTTTTCTGAAGGTTTGTTTAAAAAATAGCATTACATAAATTTATTGTTTGTGTTTTCATGTAATAGCTATTGGTTCATTTCAAATCTCATATTTGTATCTGTAATATAATCTTAATTTTTTTTAAATAGTTTTCTTTTCAATTTAAGCTAATGTGAATTTAATATTATCTACATTCCCTCATCTGTGATAATGTTGCTGTTCATATTTGTTAATGTTATACTTATTCAATATTATCAAATATTTGTCATTGCATTCTTAATTTTTTTCTCTGCGTTTTCAGAATATATACTTTAAAATTTGTAACACAATACTTAAAAAAAATTGTTTTTCTGCTATGTAAATATAATTTATTTTAAAGATTTTGTTAAAGCCATTTATCTTTTTAAACTGTTATTTGTAATAGCAAAAATTAGGTATGTGTGTTTATGAGATTTTATAAATAAATTCCCACTTCTAGTTTATTATAGTTGTCTCAAATTAGATATTCAATCCAAAGCATTAAAAATTGAAACACTGAGAAGTAATGGGTAAAACTACTTTTTATGAGTAATTTGAATTTTGGGCTATCTCTTTGAAGGAAAACATTATGATCTTGCAATAGATTTTTTGAAAAATAATTAATGTGGTGCATTTTAAAATTGGTTCTGGTTAATTGAAAGAAAATTTTTGTCACTTTTTGTATAATTTTATCGCTTATCCAGTATAGTGGTTAGCGATGCTGACTGTTGTGCCATAGTGTCTGGGTTCGAATCCCGGAGAAGACATGGAAGTATCTCATTAATTAAGATGATACATTTAATTATAATATAATAGTATTTTAATTCATTTTGTATTTGCATTACATTATTTTAAAGTCATGTTTATTTAACATGTAACAGTACACATCATCAAAGTGGTGCATGAAAACATTTGGATTGGCCAGGCCTGGTAAAAATTTAAAAGATGCTGACTTTTTTGTATGAGATCCAGGAATGGGATGCATTTTCATTTTCGTGCGAAACGAACACAAATTTATTCTTGCATTCAAATTGATATGTGATTGTTCAATTTGTGTGCTAATGTGAATGCAAAATACATCCAGCAACAGCAGCCATTTTTTAGTGCATAGCTAAATAAATTCTAATTTCATTTTTTGTTTCTGAACAGAGGTCGAAATGATCCAAAAAGTCTGCCAAGCAAATTGACTCATCCTATTCTGTCATTGTACATTTTTATAAAATTCAGTTGAGAAATATCAATTTTCCTTTTTTTGTGCTGGGCAAAATCTTTTGGTTTTAGTGATAGGCTTGTGTGTTGAATAATTGGATGTTATAGTTACTACAGCACTGTATTTCCAATGACAAAAGAAAACTTACCTGTCACTTCAAAAGTAGTTTCATGAGTTATTTCCTCACTATCCATAAATGTAGAAATTTCAGTTTTAGCTCAAACAACTGCTGGGAGAACAACTAGAAAAATATCTTTAATTACATTTTCCTTATCAAATATCTTTAATTACATCTTCCTTATCAAATATCCTCTGTCTCTCAGGTAGTTGAGAAGTATTAACTCCGATAATGTATAAATATAGGAATAGTATATTCACTAGCTAGCCTGGCCAGGCGTTGCTGTGGCTTTGTTTTAATACGTTAGTTCAATATTATTCTAAGCTATTCAATGCAGTCAAATTAATCTTCATTTATAATTTTGGAGGGTTGAATAGAAGTATAAAACAACAAATTATTTTAATTTTGCATTTCATTCATCTCCTATTTTAGTGTAGTTTAATGCATGAATTACTAACGAAGTCGTTAAATAACAACATATGAAGATTTAATTTTATAAATGTGGTGAATGACGTTTATTCTTTGCAGTTTTTAAAATTATTTTTATCATTTTAAAGTATAAAAACAAATAATTTTATACAACTAATCGGTGCACAATATTTTTCGGTTACCCGTATTTTGCTAACTCAAATAGATTCAACGGTTTCCGCATACGTGAGCATGTAACATCTAGTTGCCCATTCCAGAAACATGGATTTTCTAAGTCCAAGTATCAAATGAATATTGTTCAGTTTTAAATTCATTTATGGTCACCGTGAAAGCTAAACGAATCGGGAATTAAAGCCTTTTGCATGGTATTGGAGATTCTGACCGTATCAGTGGAATGCGTGGCAACAGATTCTGTAATAGCAGAACCGAATTTTCGTTTAAACTTTAGAGTCAAAATGTTTGCTTCAAGAAGTTCCTGGTATAATTCTTTTGATGATTAAACGTGCACAGTTGCATTATCTAGGTGAATTTAAGTTACACAGATAATAACCAGGGAACCAACCGAAGATTATGTGGTGACATTCCTGATGCATCTAGCGAATTCAAAAACTCGATTGTAAAATTTACGGTTTTGTTTTCATCAACGATAGTGTTGATTGGTTTAAAAGGTCTTGGATCAACTGGCAACAACCCTGTGTCTGGAAGTTTATTTCATCAGAATATCAACATTTTTTCTGATTAAGTAACGGGATTACAGAGGCAATAATTATCTAGATAATTATACAGTATATCCGGAAAGACAATCAGTTCCTTTTTGCCTAAAGAACATTACAGAAATCGTCTGGTTATTTCATACATTATGCATTGGGATGAAGTTCTACCATAGCCCCATGATTTTTTTCGATCGATTTTAATCCAATGTATATAGTACGTAAAATTTAATTAAGTAATTGTTATAAATCTGGGGGTCCGCTTCAGACTGATCACTTGATTGGGACATCTGCTCAGCGCCCAATGGTCACATATATTAGGATGGGGACAGTAGGCCATGGGCTGTTGTGCACTGAGTTTGGGTTATTTGTTATAAATAGTTTTATTTTTTAATGCTAATTGCTTATTCAGTAATTTATTTTTTACTGTTCTTTGTTACCGACAATCTACAAAATGAAAAAAAAAATATATGTTTGGCAGCGTATTGTGTTAGGATATATGAATGGTAGGCATTCGACCCTGGACCACCGCGCCGCGTCCCCTTTGATAAATTCATGAGTGCGCCCACTGCACAGGGTTGTAGATGTAGTAAGGTAAGGAAAAAATCAGCAATATTACTATAACTTAATATTAATAGCTGCAAATATAATATCTAATGATGCATTTATTATCAAACAATACAAAATACATTAAAAAATAAAATATTTTCATCTAAAGTAGTTTTTGCAGTTATAGTCAATAGAAGACTTAGTCTGAGTACTGTCAGCCAATCTTGAATATTTCCGTATAAAATTACTAACGGTTAATCTTCAGGCGGTCACTCCAAATTGTCTTGGCGTTCCACCGGTCGATCGCAATTGACGTAATGCCCACCCCGGCTATAGGCAATGAAAATCCGGAGGTGGAATTCGAACGCAAAGCCATTTGACCTCATTTCAGGAATATCCAGAAAATTTACGGAAGCTTTTGGAATCCGTATCCAGATTCTCGTTCCCACCCCGAGAAGTACTCGGTGCCCACTTTCGACGCCCTTGCTCCTGTAAATTCAGTCTCTGACGGAGGACATTATGGTCGGCCGGCATTATCCGGCAAAGTTACGGGAGTTCCTAAAATCCGATTTCAGATTATTCTTGTTTGCCATCCAGAAAAACTCCAGGAAAGCATTTCTCTCTCCTCAAGAATTTTAAAGCAGGCCCCTTCCACAGCTCGTGCAAAATATTTTCGTCTGGCATTATTTGACGTAGATATGAGATTATCTTGAATTGGATTGAGAATATTCGGATTGGCAGTTCCGAAATACAATCAAGACCCACTTTTTGCATCTCTACGTCGGCAAGTTAGGCTGGTACTGCTGTCCGAGAATATTCCGATCCCCCGGCATTATCTGGCAAAAATACAACGAGCTCGAGGAACCGGCTCGATTTTAGACTCGCTTTTAAACCATCGCAAATTACACCCGGAATACACTTTTCCCACGCCAAGACTTTAAGGGTGAGCTCCTGCCCCGGTTTGCGTAAAAGACGGTCATCCTGAAGTTACTATTATACCTCAGATTGAATATCAGATTCGCATTATCCGTTTTGAAATACCCCAGGTACCAAATTTTTACGATCTAAGGCTTTTAAGGCAAGCCCCTGCTACGGTGTGTCTAAAATACGGTCGACTGGCATTATCCGGCAAAGTTATCGAAACTCCTAAAATTCAATTTCAGATTCTCATTTCACTCTCCGAAATGCACATGGAGCTGACTTTTGATGCTCCAGCGCGAGCAAGTTCAGTTGCTAGAGCGAATGAAAATCCGGAAGCGGGACTCGAATCATATGCCTTTTCTCCTAATTCACACAATATCCGGCAAGTTTAGTGGAATTTCTGAAATATAATTTCAAATTATCGTTTCCCGCCCCTAGATACAACTGGAGATTACTTTTGTGCCCCTGAGCCGGCTAGTTTAGTCCCAGGAAGGGGCATTAGGGTTATCTGGCAAAGTTACAGGAATTTCTAAAATTCGATTTCAAACTCTCGTTCACCATCCCGAATTACCACAGAAACGCTCTTTCCCTGCACCAAGACATTAAGGGTAAGCTCCTGCCACGGTTTGCGTAATAAATGGTTGTCCTGAATTATCCGACAAATTTAAAGTTACTTCTCAGATTTGATATCAGATTCGGATTATCCATTTTGAAGTACGCTAGGGTCCAAGTTTTCACGATTCAAGGTTTTTAATTCAAGCCCCTGTTATGGTGTGTCTAAAATACGGTCGGCCGGCTTTATCCGGCAAAGTTTCGGTTATTTTTGGAAAACGACTAGAAAATCGGATTCCACACCCCGAAATACGCCAGGCATTTAATTTTCGTGTATTTTGGTTTGCAATATCTTCTTCCACAGATACATGAGCATTGCCACATTTTGCAGTTACACCCGTCCCTCGATTTACACGGTGCTCGACTTACACGGTTTTTAAAAAAAAATTTTTTTTTTTTAAACTGCCAAATTCCACATAATTTTAATTCATTGATTTGGCAACATTGCATGTGCAAGTATATGCGTATAAGATTACCCTTGAGGGCGTCGTAATTCACAATAGTATGCACATATATTTTTATCTATTTTGTTTTGATATATTTTTATCAATTTTGTTTATGTATGTTATCAAAAAAGGGAATTTCCATTTTTAATTTCCATTTAATTAAAATTTTCAGGATTGCCATGGCACCCACAAAAAATAATAAAAAGGAGACAAAGAGAAAAGTTATTTCTTTAGAGACAAAAATTAATATTTTGGATCGTCTACGTAATAAAGAAAGAGTGATCGATATTGCTAAAAGTTATTCCATGAACGAAGCAACCATAAGAACAATAAGAAAAAATGAAGACTCTATTAGAAAAAGTGTAGCATCTGGATTGCGGACAAGTATGAATACAACTTCATGTGTACGAAATATTGCAATGGAACGTATGGAAAAGGCATTAATGATATGGCTAGAAGACATGAATCAAAAACGGATTCCAATCGATACCAATATCATAACAAATAAGGCTGTAAAGATATACGAAAAAATTGACAATCAATTACCGTCCACTTCTGCGAATAAAGTGCCTTTTATTGCAAGTCATGGATGGTTCAAAAAATTTAAAAAAAAGGCATTCTTTACGTAATCTGAAATTAAAAGGTGAGCAAGCAACTGCTGATACAGATGCGGCACGACAATATCCACAAAAATTTGCTGAAATTATTGCTGCTAAATCTTACACCCCTGACCAAGTTTTCAATGCGGATGAGTCTGGATTATATTGGAAAAAAATGCCTGAAAAAACCTTTATAGCTAAACATAGTAAATCTGTACCTGGCCATAAAACAGCAAAAGATCGTATAACGATTCTTTTTTGTAGCAACGCGTCTGGTGATTATATTATGAAACCATTGGTAATTAACAAATCAAAGCAACCACGTTCGTTTAAAGGAATAAACATAAATAATCTTTCCGTTTATTGGAATGCGAACAAGAAAGCTTGGGTTACTGCCACGTTGTTCACTGATTGGTTTAATAACAGATTTGTGCCAGACGTTAAAAAATATTTACTCCAAAAAGGTTTGCCTTTTAAGGTCCTTCTCCTACTTGATAATGCTCCAGGCCACCCTAAATATCTGCAGTATGAAAATGTTGAAATTGTGTTTCTACCCAAAAATACAACTTCCATATTACAACCACTAGACCAGGGGATAATTTCAACTTTCAAGGCTTTGTACATCAATTGTGCCTTTCGGTATATTTTAGATCAGTTGGAGAATGATATATCTCTTTCAGTTATCGATGCCTGGAAAAAATTCACGATCTTAGATTGTGTTAAACATGTGGGTATGGCATATGCTGAGATTAAAAAATCAACACTTCATGCATGTTGGAAAGCAGTATGGCCTGATGTAGTTGAAAGTGCAAATCCTCGAATACCATTAGAGCAAGAATATTCTCAGATCATTGAGTTGGCTCATTCATTGGGTGGAGAAGGTTTCGAAGATTTAAGTGAAGCGGATATTATCGAAATAATGGCAGATAAAGAAATATGTGAAGATGAATTAATTGACATGGTGAATATCACAAGCGAAAATGAAAGTGATAATGAAACAGTTGCTGATGGATATGCCCATAATCCATTCACAGCAAAAGTTGTTCGTGAGGGACTTGAGCTGGGAAGAAAATTGGTCAACTATTTTCAACAAAATGATCCGCATCTTGACCGGGCTCTCCGATTACAACGAAATATTACTGAATCTTTAAATGAATACGAGGAAGTCTACAACGTTCTTAGTAAAAACAAATCACAGTCACTAATTACAAATTTCATTTCTATGTCTCGCCGAAATGAAATCAATCCTAACATGTCAACTACCGAAACAGCGTCTAATGAAATAATATTATCGAGCGATGAAAGTGAAATTACACAAACCCGTAAAAGAAAAAGAACTATCGTTGAAAGTGATAGCGATAGCAGTCTAGATGAAAACACTTTGAATGTATAATAACTATGTCAATTTTGTTTGTTTTTTATTTTATTTTATAGCGAATAAATGATTGAAAACACTTTGAATTTATAATAATTATATCAATTTTGTTTGTTTTTTATTTTATTTTATATTTAAAAATGCTTTAAAACCCATGGTTTTAGCTTTTTTCGACTTACACGGTTTTTCATGCACAAATATTAATTTTCGATTTACACGGTTTTCTCAGGAACCAATTAACCGTGTAAGTCGAGGGACAGGTGTATTCCCTTACGGGAATATTGGCAAAATCTGGCAATGTGTTTTCCGGATTCTTCACATTTCCGGCAATAAAATAATATGGCGTCATTAATTGAAATAAAAACTATCCTATTTTTTAAGTTGGACGAAATGACACACAGTATGCAAAATTATATTATGATTGGTTGAGTAGTTTTGGAGTCCATCGCGGACAAATACTGTGACACGTAATATTTATATATAAAGATGGTCTGAAATGGTTTTAAACTAGATACCTGATCAGCATTATGCATCTTAATTGACTGAAGAAACAAATGTATAGGGAAAGAAAAAGGCCTTTTTCATGGGATTCTCCAGTATGAAAACCTCTCTGTTAGTTAAAAAACAAAACTAACTACCATCAAATATGGATGATTTTCGGCAGCTCTCTGAGTAATCCGCAAGATCCGTTGGGAATGTATAAAAGATGAGAGGATTATATTTCGGAAAATTTAAAAAATATAACAAGTCATAAACATTTCCATTTACACATTTTAGAGAGCTTTCACAGAAAATTTTCTTATATCTTCCATGTATGCATAATAATTTTATGGAGTAATGGGAATAGTATATTTCAAGAAATTTTAAAAATTAATAGTTTATGGAGCATTGTATATATATATATAATGGTTTATATATAAACTGTATTTTTTGTTGCTAAATTTAAAAAAAAAAAGATCTAAAACATAACTGACTGATGTTGGTTGTCTTATGATGTGCATGTGTAGGTATAAGAGATGTGTAAGTTCATTTCTAAAGTCAACGGTAAGTATATGCGTTCTATTGATTTATACTAGAAACTGGCAAGTAAAAACTAAGGACAGCAGGTAAATTATCTATGCACTGCTGCCTGGTAAAACAAGTACAGTGAGATAGGTACTTTCTAAGTTACATGTTGACTTATAAAGGTTAAATCTGAATTCACTAGTGACTCGAGCAGTCTCTCAATGATTCCTGTTCTAATGTCAATGTTATCTACACCATACTAAATGGGCTCTTATATAGCCTTCTGGGAACAGTGATCCTTAAAAATTGGGTTTCTTTAGCAGTAGGAAGTTCACATGAAACAGCTGAGAAGTTGTTGTACTCTCTTTGTACCCTCACTATGATGGATAAATATAAATTTTTATTGGTCGTTGTGGCTCTTGGACGATTTTGTCTATGTTTTCTTTTCTGTCCTGCCTTCAATCTCCCAACAATTCACTCCATTCAATTATCTGAATGTTGTTGGTTACTCATTTTAACTTTTTAAGGCAACTTTCTCGAAATGCGGAAGTAAATATTTTATATTTTCCATTGTACTTTGAAATTTTACCAAATGTTGTAAAAAAAATAATAAAATTACTAGCTAAGTCATCAGGGTATGTGAAAGAACAAAATGTGAAAAATGGCACATGCTCTTTAAAAGCTTATTTTCTAAATGCAATCCCACTCACATGCATAAGTTTACATAATCGACAAGAAAAATTTGCATGTTTGTTTGGAAACATTTATTTTCTCTTTTGTTTTGTACTTTTCGACAGATTCAGTTAAATATACAATTCTCTTAATTCTGAATACCTCTGTATATTTTATTAGTAAATCTGAATAACTCTTGAGATGGCATCTACTTTCAATAAAAATGTATGATGACAATACCATCTGCTTACATTTTTAACTGGGTGGCTCTAGAGTTCATAGTGTCATGAACTAAAAGAGCAAGTTCAATTCTGTAAAATTCAATTTGTTAAGAGAGACTACATTTTCGATTTAAACTAAAAAATTACAAGAAATGCGCGCGATGTGTCTAAATTATACCATCACTATTTAGACCGAAAAATCAAGGCCCAGCATAGTTACTAAGCTCCCATACCTAATTTTATCAAAGCCTTTGACCACTATTCACTTGTTTAGTGATTATAAAAATCTTTTTATTGCGCATGTTAAGTTATCAAACCACCCGGGGAGAAAACTCTAAATCTGCTGATGTTGTCGAGTTCCGGGTTTGAGTCCTGAGGACAATGAAAACCCATTGTGTAGAGAAGCTGATGCACGTTAAATCTACCTGAGTTCAAAGTATTCCTGGTGGTATTGTGTTAGTTGGAAAGGGGTTATATTAGCTCAGGTGTCGTCCTCATCACTTAAACATGGTTCAAAATTACGAGCTCTGTAGCAATAACCCTCACCAAACTTCAGAGTGTGATGTTAATAAACATTCACTTTCTAATGAGGAAACTTGAGATATCGGGTTATCTTATCGCTAAGTATGGAATTAAATATATTTTTCTTTATGCTGGATACTTTAGATTTAAAAAAAAATTATTACACACGATTTTCCTGATGGATTTTAGATCTTAATTTTAGCCGCCCATTTGTTTGGTATAGTGGTTGGTGACGCTGACTGCTGTGCCGTAAGGCCTGGGTTTGAATTCCGGTGAAGGCATGGTTGTTTGTGAATGTATAGTGCCTTCGCGGCCTGGAGGTACTCTAAATAGCCGTCGAGCCCCAAGTCCTCTCTTGAGGTTAGTGGAAGAGAAATAGAGGTCGGTGGCCCCTGACCATTTCCAAGATGTTCTCCCTCAAAATAGGGGTGGAACTGAGCAAAATCATACTGTCACCTGCATGATGACCCAAAGATAAGGCTAACGACAGACGTAAAAATCTAGCCCCTAGCCGCGATGAATTTTGTGGACCTTGATCTGATGTTACTGTCAATCAGGTGGCATAAGTAACAACAACAGATCTCAATTCTTAGCAAAAAAAAAAGGGATAAAATTTTAACTTTGAGGTTTTATTCTTCATAAGGGCCCGGGGAAGACTTTTCCAACCAAACAATTGCACGAGGGTAAGTCACAAATGTATATGGCAGGATTTAAAGTAGTAACAGATATTTCCAAATAAATAGTGATAGATGGTAGCCGCATACAGCTTTATGATATATATTCAATTCATATTGAATAGGTAGCATTCATACGCATACGTAATGCAAAAATGGCGATGGTATTGAGTGATTGTTATATGGAAGAGCAGTGCGGTGTGGGTCAAAGGACTTGAATAAAAAATATTCATAAAGAAATATTACTGTTTATTTAGAGAAGTGTTTAACACGTAAATCAGTGTACAACTGGGCGCAGAAATTTTCGCAAGGTGGTTCCAAAATTGTTGATGAAGATTGAAGAGACCGCTCAGTTTTGATTGCCGCAAAATCAACTGAGCAACAGGTGGAAGAATTGATCGAAAAGTGACAACTGACAGCATCACAACGGCAATAAGATATTCTCAAAGTTTAACATAGTGCATGATCGTTTGAATTTCCGAAAAGGAAAGTGGACGAGGATTTCAAAAAGAATCGAATGGGCACTTGCTTTCATCTACTTGGTCCACAGAAACAACATCTTGGAGGCAAACAATTTGTAGATGACGGCGATGTTGACAACATGAAGTCCTACCGAGAAGGACATTGACATAGCAACCCAAAGAATTTTATGCAGCGGTAATTGGGGCTCTGATAAAATGATTGGATAAGGTACGTGGCTAAAAGGGCCATTCTCTGTATGTTAGAAATATTTTTTATATATGTTATTTGGAATAAAACTATTTGGAAGGTGATCAACATGAAAACAAGTACATCAAAGGTGCTGGAGATTATATGGAAAAATAAAAATTGATTTCAAGTGATTATCATGTTAAATTATTATTTTATTATCTTTTGTGACATAATGACTTCCCTCGTAATTTCGAGGTTACCATTGTGTCTGATATAAGAAGTGGAACGTGATAAAAATTCTCCCAATTGATTGAGAACTACTTATGTAATTTTAGAAAAAAGTTTTTCGAAGTTAAAGTGATTGCAAGGTGATCATAATCGAATTCACTTAATTAAAAAAGGGGAAGAGTGCAGTATTCTGAAAAGCCTCTGGATCAATTATTACATTGCGCTTGATCTAAGACATTTGATACGTACTAGAGTGTGAGGGGCACCAATCCTAACATTTAGTTCCAAAAGTTTGGTTTCATTGATGCAAAAGTTTTTGATATAGCATTATTACATTCCTCATAGCCTGCGTTTATTTCCTTTGGTAGGCCATCTTCTGATTAATAATCCTAATGAAGCGAGCCAAAGTTAAGTTCTGCATCTACAATCAACTATAAGTATTTAATATTCAATAATCAGGTGATCAGCTAGCTTAAATTGAAGAACTGTTTCTGTAAAAAGAAAAAAAGAAAGATCAATGTACATTTCTTGAATGCATTCATTTTTATGAGTGAAATGAGCCAGGACTGTAGTAGACCTTTGAAGCATCAAATTCACTACATTCGAATTAAGTTGTGAGATATCGTCCCACCATTAGGTTCCCTAATAGTGAGGCGCATTTGTGAACCTTGCACATCGCCACTTGGTGGGAAAAAAGGATAGAAAAACCAAATTTTTTTACTAACTTTTAAATTATTAAGTGTAGCACCAATGAATGTTCAATGTGAATTCATTGTCGTATACAAGTGTAGGGTTTATGGATTCAAACTCCTCCCTTAGGACAAAAGGTTTTTAATTTCTAGCTTAAGGATTTCATCTTTTTAAATAAAATCCCTCCCATGAAAGTAGTTTGTGTACACCACTGCTAACATTTTATATCAAATTTTATGGAAGGCCTGTGATGTATCTGTAAATAAAAGAGTATAATACTCTTAGATTGGTACTATCAAATGTTACTCGCAGCTTGTGGATGATTCAGAGAACACGAATTATTATTATTATTATTTGGCAAAAATAAAACCGGTACTTTAAGACTTAGAACAAGTTAGTTAAGAGAGTAAGAGTAAGACTTAGTTTTAGAATAAATTTAGAAATTTAGATCCGGGGTATCTACAAAGTATTCCTATATTAGTCCAGTTAAAGTTAGATCTTGGGAGGGAGAAAGTTGCATAGACATTTTTACACATGTCTCGGCTTTAATTTTCAGATATTTTTAAAATAGTTTTCATTTTATGAAAAATTTTAAGCTAATTGGTTAGTTTTGTTGGCAGGCGTCATATTTTGCCAAACACTTGTTAAATAACGAAAAAACATGCATCTGTAACATAGATAAAACTAAATTCCAGACTGGAAGAAAAGAGAAAATGAAATGTTTAAGAAAAGAGTTGAAGTGGGACCATTTATGTTTTGGAAACTTCATGAGAGAAAGAAAGACAATTTGGGATCTCAGTAGCTTAGGCAGGCTTTATTTGCAAGAAAGGGGATGTTCCAAAAAACATGTAGACGAAAGCGCCGAGGTGTGAGCTCTGTGCTAAAAATTGTCTTTTCTTCTATGAGAGGGGTCTTAACATCCAACCCCCTCTTGAGTATCCCATTGAGGGGGTCTAAGTTTTAACTTCACCTAAAAGAAGTAAGTGATCGAGCTATAATTATGCTATAATAACGGCTTAATTTGGTGTTTCTTAAGAACATATCTATTACTCGGTTACAAATGTTGAACATTAACCCTCTAAGCGTTATGCACGTCTTTTTCTGCATGACTAGAGATGCTTCGAAAACACACCACACGGCTTTTCCTGACTTCAAGTAAGTGTTTCAAAAGCGGGTGAGCCGTATTTTTTTAAAATCCTTTCCCCCCTTTAAAGGCTTAACATTGTGGAAGATAATTAGGGAGAGTTGCGACGACACAATGAACACTGGTAGGAAGTTTTATGGCTCGCAGGGAACCCCGTGTTTTGACCCTGGAGCATTCGTAAAAAAGCTGGGAAGAATTTCTTTAGACCCCTTAGTGAACGAATTTAAGTTAGTGTTTGTAAATTAGCTTGATTTGAGATACTATTGCGTTTGAATAAAATAAATAATTTTTATAGTTTTCGCATTTTAACTATTTTTTTTTCAAGTTTTGAAAGTTTCAACGCATAAATAAAGTATTTTATAATTCACTTTTGATTTTATATTAATTTGAAGTTTTAACAAGTTGGGATGAGGTTGGGAATTTCCTTTAATTGTATGTTTTAAGAAATTTTTGTTAAGAAAAATTATGAAAATTCATGAAAATGTCGTTTGTAGGAAATAATTTCCAATAGCAGTTACAAACTGTGTAATATCGAGAAAAATGTTTTCTTGTAAATTAGTCATAACGAGAATCTTTTCGCCAGAGTACAGCAAAGTGTATCATTAACAGAAAATACAACACAAAAAATATTGTGCATAATTTGATCATAAAAATGGTTTTCCTCAGTACAAATGTCTCTTTTTTTTTTTTTGTTCAGTCGTAAATACCATCTGTTTTCTTTCTGGTAAGTTTACTTTCCTTTTTGAGTGCTTTAAGGATTATTTTTTCCTTTGCATATTTTTATTTATTTTTCTTTATAAATATAAAAAAGAAAGGGGAAGACACCTAAAATAATTTATTCTGTATCTCACCCATCTATTCTGTTTTAATTCTTAAGAATGAATGTGAATCGATGAGACTCGAACAGTATTTTGACTCAATTTGAACAATCAATGCACATTAATTGTACTATTAATAAAAAATTTTAAAATTCCCAATGAAAAATTTCAACATTTTACTAAGCTGCATAATTTTATACTTTATTTCGTGAAAGGTAACACCGCTCTGAAATGTTTTTTGGGCGATCGACTAAGTCAAAATTAGCACGAAAGCTTTTAACTAACAAGCCCACAAAGATTTTTTAAAGTAATTACGGTAAAATATGTTGCATCTATACTATTTGTTTACATATGAAATACTCGTATTTCTCCACTCTTGTATAATTTATTGTATATATTACATTCCATTCAATATAGTTTTCATTAAAGGGAAAAATGCCAATTTTGATACTTTGTGTATGTGTATGTTTTTAATAGAAAAGTACCATGAGCTACTAACGACGTATCTCAAAATTTTGTATCAAAGGAATTCCAGTAGTTGGCTGTTGACATCTGCAAGTGACTTTGAACAACACTTGCCGTGGCAGACGGGCCTCGACAAATAATCAGGCTAAACTGTCTTTCTGTAGGATCTATTGTGTGTCTGGGCCATCCACTACCTTTTTGTTATGTTCATATAGTTGAATCTGCATCCACTTCCCATCCAGCACGAGTTTAAATTGCGCGTATCTATAAACAGAGGCTATGCAGTTGCGGGATAAGTTCTCATAATGCCTGGATAACATCTAGTATTTAGTTTGCTGAGATTTCCTAGACATTTCTTACTCTTCTTCAATAGTTTAGATCAGTGGTGGGCAAACTTTTTTAATGGGGGGGGGGGCACAAAGTAAAATAAATTCTAGAGGAGGGCCAGAATTATAGAAAAAATGCATTTTGTCTTAAAACTTTTAATCATAATGTTATAAAAACATTACAGCATTACACACAAATCTTACAAATTACTTTTTACCTTAAATAATATTTATTTTAGCTTTTATTCGAAGGCCCTGACATGTTAGACGTGTGAGACATATGGAATTGTTTTCGCTTTTCCATAATATTTTCGAAAGTAGGTTCCAGCTGTGACGAAGCAACTTTCAGCAGTGTGAAAAGGTGTTCATCAGTCAATCGGTTTCTGATTGAGTTTTTCCGTAATTTTTCATGGTCGAAAAAGTCTGTTCTCATACATAAGACGACGCAAACATCACCATAATATTCTGGGCATGAGCAATCATCTTTGGGAATTCAGCTTTCGGCAGTGTAAAGGGTTATTCGAACAAGCAAGAACAAGAGATAAAATTAACGTAAAACGTGCGGATTGGTCAGTGACAGCTGGCGAGTGGCGACTGAGTTCACTCGCCCGCGCCTCTCATTTAACCACGCTTTGCACACCGTTTTATGCAACATATGAACTACGCGGCTAGTTCAGCTTTTTCTGTAGGCTATGCATCTATTATTCTACTAAGTAAAATCCACTTTAAACTTCTCGACCGTCAAAACGTAATTGTAGCGGGCCATGTACTATTCATGTCGATAAACCCTCGGCGGGCCGGATTAAATACTTTCGCGGGCCGGAGTTGGCCCGCGGGCCGTACTTTGCCCATCACTGGTTTAGATGCTGCAAACTGTTGCTAAATGCATATTCAAAGTGAGCCTTCTGCTGATTTTTTTTTACCAGAAACTAGGTATCATGTGACAAAACGCTCAGACAAATTTAAGTATTTGTGAACATTTTTTTCCTCTGCACACCCCGTAATTCGTTTAGCTACGCGACTTTTTTAATGAATGCAGCAATTTCCCTTTTGAGGAGTATATACAGCGGCAGCAAAAAAGTCCTGAATACATTCAATATATTCTGCCTAGTTTTCATATTTCACTTTATTTTTCGTTATGGAATCATTGCACTATCTTAACTATTGTTATTGTTTCTAACGTATTGTTTCATGTGATTTCAAATTTGTTCGTTAAATTTATGTAAAGTAAATAATTTTATCAATATTTTGAAAAATACATGATATATAAGACAATTGCAATAAGAAGTTATTCTTTCAACCAATTAAATACTCCGTTATTCCAACCAATTAGAGAGCAGAAGTACTTGGAAGGTTTAAAAGGAATGTGTAGAATGCTTTAGTGTTCTGAAAGTAGTTGTCGATAGCAGTTTGAAGTGCGTGGGTGAATAATATTGAAATTATGAATAAATATTCCTTTCTGCGTTATAACGGACGATGCAAAATAATACTTTTAAAGGAAAAAGGTTATTCTATGTGCCAGATTGCTATTGCAATACCATGTGGACTTTCTACTATCATTAAAACATTGAAAAAAATATTCCAGAACAGACACAAATTATATTCCGAATTGGAAGCTATTTGCACGATCCAAGGAAAACAACTTTACGTGAAGAGTGTCGCACATAATTTCATTTTAAATAAATGGTTTAATTCTCCTCAAATTTTGAAATAATGGATTGTGACATCGAATTTGAATGTGTGCCCATGAATTGTGTGAGAAAGACTACTGGAAATTGGATCACGAATCTTTAAAGCTCGACTAAAACAATCACTGACTGATTAGCACGGGCAAATGATCATTCATTATGGACTGTTAAAGACTTAGAAAAGCGATGGAAGTCAGTTTTGTTTTTCAGGTAACAAAAATATTGTCTATGTAAGAAGGCACTTTCATAAAGATTTCAGCCCTCAGTGTCTGAAACCCATGGTAAAGGAATATATGGGAATGAAAGGGATGATATTTATTTTACAAATAAGATAATAATTTCCATTTTAGCTAAATTGTTCTTATATAAAAATGGAAGAAAATAGAATTAAAGATAATATTAGATATTTCAGTGTTATTTTTTGTAGTATTTTTTCTACAGAGGCAATGAATTAATTCACAACTAATCTAGCAAAATTGTACCTCATTATATTTTTAACATTACTCTTAAGTTATACAGATTGGTTCATACATCTGTAAAGTTTATGTTACCTGAATATTTTTTTATCTCTAAAAAATATTCAAAGGCACTTATTAGCGCGTTTTTCACGTAGTGGAACAAAAGCGCTATTAGGACTCAAATTTCGTCTTCGTCTTCGTTCCATATTTTGTCGTACCTTTCTCTCAGCCAATAAGCAACCGATTGACCTCGGGTTTTCAGCTTTTCGTCGCATTTGTGCCCTAGATGAGTCGAATCATGTTTAAATTTTCCCATAGTTTTCCCGAATTTTTCTACAAATTTTGCTGAATTTCGCTAGTTTATAACAAAATATTCTCAAATTTTACCTAGTAAATTTATTGTTTGCAAAAAGTTTTTTTTTAAAAAATCTACCTGCAGTTAAGTTACCTTGTCCGGGCTTTTGTAGCTTCTGTAAAAAAAATTTTTTTTTGGCTTTTTTATAGTGTTGAAACAGATTTGTGTCATTATTTCTTTTCAACTCAAAAGTAGTACATTTAGAGGAGGGGTACAGTACACTACTTTCTGTTAGTAAAAAGTTCATTAGTTGCATTATTGTAAAATACAACATTTAAAAAACGCACTAAAATTACTTGGCCATGCCAATGATCGATATCTGGTTTTTTTCCTGCTTTCAATAAGAGACGCCCCTCAGGGGGCTCACCTTCTTTAGGTGAGTACGGGTGTCACAATCCCGAGGTGCCCTAGTGATCTTTTCCTTTTTCCACGGGGTTTACTGTCTTTGGTAAACATGGGCTTCACGAACCCGGGGTACCCTAGTGATCCTTCTCTATTTTCGACCCTCTTTCTTGTCATTCAATTCATTCTTTCTTTCTCTTCCCGTCTAGACCACATATATTAAAACAAATGTTTGGCGCAGTATAGCCGAAATAGGCTCTTGCGCCAATAAACCCCAAATTCAATTCAATTCAATTCAATAAGAGACGAGCATAACGGTAGCTTATTTTTGCATTCATTTTTCCGGTAAAGTTTCCACTAAAATCATTCAAGTTATTTTTATTTTGGGATTCCACTGAATATCTACCATTTTCTTTCGTCACTTTCCTTCACATAGTTTAGTGGAATTGAATTTTAATCTAAAAAGATGCCATTTATTGTATTTACATTTTTCAAAAGTTAATTATGAAAGCAATTGGATGTATATTGTTTCTACGTTCATCAATCTATTGGTTTATTTTAAACAGGACTTTTCCTCCAATTCAGTATAGGATGTTTTATCCTCAACTCAAAGAGACTTGGTAGTTTGTTTCTTTGTTCTGAAAAAGTATCCATTCAATTTTCTAAGCAATTTTAAATCATGCATGTTACAGTTCTTTCGAGCGAGCTAATAGAAAAATGCCATCGACGTTTTTGATGTATATGTTAGTTTATCTGATCCACGGTATAATTTAAAAATCGAAGTCTATTTCCTATTCCATTTTTCATTTTTCTTTATTTCTCCTTTGTAAGTTGTTAGTATGAATTTTGTTTACGTCCGATAATAGATTTCTCTTTTATGATAAAAGTCACGAAAGTAGATAAGCCTAATTTCTTTCTATTTTATTTATTTGAATGATATAAAATTCGTAAGAATATAAATCAAAGGACTTTTAATATAGATTCTCCAAATTTCTAAAGTAAAGATTTAATTTCATCTTGTGATCTGTGTGTATTTTATTTTTAAGTACAGTTAAATATAGAACTGAATCAATTGTATAATCTGATATATCTTGAACACGTAATTTGTGTATAAAATAAAACTATTTATTTCGTTTAAAATATACGCTGTATAAGTATTTAGGAAATAAAATTGTAGTAGACAAATAGCGTATGAAATAACTTTAATTCACAGCGTTTCTCAAACTCTGGGGCACATCCCCCTCTGGGGGGGGGCGTAATAACTCTACGAGGGGGGGGCGAGCATATTGAAAAGTCAAAAACAAAAAGATTATTTACAAAAATATTAATTTACTGAAAGTGAAACAAACAAAATACATTTTGACACAAAAAATGAAATACACATTTACACTGATATAATACACTTATAAATGTATCAGTGCTGCGCAATGTATTTTATAATTAATTTAACAATATTAAATTTAGAACAAGTTTAATAATTACCAGCGACTCCTAGGGCTTATCATATTTAAAATTATATGCAGAAATTAACACTTATTTTGATAATTTGTACGATTTATAATTATTCCCTTACTGTCGATTAAAAATCACGCGATTAGCTCCCAAATGCCACTGTTTTCCACGTAGTACGCGTATGTGAAGTATTGGGGGAAGGGTAGGGAAAAAAGGATTGCATAAGCAAATCCCCGGAAATAAATAAATCATTCGCAAACATTTCCAAAGTCCTTTTATTGCTTTCCAAAACTTTCGGAATAATTTTTTGGATGCAGTGCACAGAAAATATCATACTTCAGAAAGACGTATACATACGTCCGGGGAAATTAACACTTTGGCTGGGCGAGACTTTTATATACAAAGGTGGCAATTAAGAGGATAAAGCCGTATTGTAGTTTTAGCGTTAAAGTATAGTATTAAATTCAATACATTGTTATTGTTTGGAGGGGAGGGGCGTGAGGAAAATTATGATTGAATATTGGGTCGCAAATATTGAAAGTTTGAGAAGCACTCCTATAATTCAATTATTTCAATATTTGCTGATTTAAGTGTCTTGAGAAGATATTAATTTCATCTCTATAAAGAGTGAGAACAATTTCAAATATTTCATAGTTTCGACCATTGTCTTGGCCGCTGATTTTAGTTAAATTAATTTTTTAATTTAATTTTAATTATTTTTAAAATTATTCTAAAAATAAATTTATATTATTTTTTGTAATAGAAAAATGAATATATATATATACACTCAATATACTCTTTTTTATTATTCAACGCTGTACCTTTCATACTTTCTATGCAATGCTTCACAATAGATATCCACTCTTGCAAAGATCCTGGAGAAATTCAATAATATTGTTGTAGATGCAATGGAAATTTAGGGAAATATGATTATATGGATGATTTAAATTGGGATTTATAGTTGTTAATAACCCATCTTGTGAGTTTTATTTATTTAGACTAATATTTGCTTACAAAAATTTTAACAAAATTTCCATTCTGAAAAAAAAATGAATATGAAGGGAGCATTTTCAACTCTCCCAAGGCGATTACATTTGAGAGTATAAATAATAGTTGTTTACACAAAGCCCTTAATTTTTGAAGTTATAACTTCCTTAGGCGCGTTTTGCTGGAGAGTGAACTTGAATGATGCGTTTTAAGAAGACAAGCATTGTTGCTCTCGGGTTTGTAACGCTCTTAACAATGGATCGGAATTTTCCGTAACAAAGTAAAGTTCTTCAACAAAAAAGACTTACAACAATGACAAAATTTGGCGACAAAAATTGGTTTTCAGCCAAACTGAAATTTCATAACGTTGCTCTATTGACTGTATTAATTAAGTTTGTTTAAAAAATAAAGGCTTTTTTTAACACGTGATTAACTTGAAATATATTATTAAAATCCCAATCTCTATTTTTCAAGTAGATTGGTACATTGTATACCTTTCTCAACGCTGTTAAGTTAGACTGCGATGGAACATTATAAAACTTCTTTAAAAAATTTATGGAATTTCGCAATTTTGAAACTTTCTTTATTTTTCTGCTTTTTTGCACCATAAAATATTTTTAAGAAATGCACTTTTCCATTTCAAGGAGCCATAAAAATGCAACGAAAAAAATTGCTAAAATCCCCAAATACCAGTAATAATTGTAACAAATCTACAACAGAATTGACCAGTTTGAGGTTTATGGAGCATGTGCAGAAAGACATCTTTCTGATACATTACAACTGATAGTTTGCTTTATTTTTAAAAAAGCGATTGAGAGTGAAAAAATTTAAGAATATATGAAAATGCTGAATTTTTTTCATCAGATAGTATTGTTCATATTTTGAATCTTTCTTTATACAGGGAATACAAACAAATGTCTAGGTTTTCTCTTCCACACATAACAATAATGAATAAATAAATTTGTATGACAATATTAATATCCCTTGTTTTTTATTCACCTAACTAATCCCTGAAATAACATTGCAAAATTTGGAGTTATCACTTCTATCGTGTAGTCATAAGCACATACACTCTTTCTTTTTTTTTTTAGAATTTCTCAAATGATTTACACATTTTGTTTGATTTCATTCTACGTCACACTCTGAATCAAGACGAGGGCTGTTGGTGACGGACCTTGTAATCTTGGCCCACGATCAAGTAATGAGGACACTTGAGTTAGCATCACCTTCAAATTTTCCCACCATGTCAATGTGAGGACTTTGTGAGACACGGCAGATCTCTAGACGGCGGGTTTTCAGTAGTATCTAGACTCGAGTCCGTGACTCGACAAGCACGAGTTCGTGATCCTGACCACTATACTATCTCTGCCTACAAATAACATACAGTAGAACTTTTTTGGGTGGTCCTTTTTTATGCGATTTTGTTTTTGTGCGATCTTTTTTAATGCGGTTTATGAATTTCAATGGCTTTGGTGCCACTGAAATACTTCTATCAGTGTACATATATTCACTTCAGGACTATCTGTTCATTTGTTATAAACAGTCTACTGACAATGCACGTTCAATTGCTTTCTCTCGATGCGCTCGATTAAAGATGAAACTGTCAATGATAGAGCCAACAACAATAATTTGATAGATTATGAAGTCGGACAAGAAGAACCAGATTTTTGAGAGCGGATAAAATATATGCAGGGATCCAGCTTTTCCAACGAATCTCGGAAAAGCACTTTCTTAAAATAGATACCAATTCCGAAAGTAGTTTGGAATTCCAAAAAGAGCTTCGATCACTCATATCTGGTTATCGTGACGTTTACAAGCAACTGATCAACCGACCGTAGTCGCAAAAACTTATCATTTACTTTATGATACCAAAAATTAAATCAAATAAGATTGCATCTTCAAGTGACGAAAGCGATTCTGAACTAATTCATCACAGGAAAATGTGCGCTTCGGATTCCGAGGAATAGCAGGGAATTATGAATGTGCAATTTGAAAACTTCTACATGTGTGTGTATACAATAAGAAATTAAATGTTTTAAAATGTTTCAAAGTCTAATTTAGTTATTTATTTTGTTTGTAAACACTTTCTCATAAATTTCGTAAATAACTGACGTATTTTCTAAGTACGATTTTTTTTAATGCTCCCCTCTCCACCACATAAAAAATTTCTCTTAAGTACGTCGACAAAGTTTTTTGTTATATGTAAGTACTTGTGAAATTTTCGAATATTTTTTGGGCGGTTTCTTTTTATGCGTCGATATCTACCGCCCCCAAACAGGTTTTACTGTATATTGTTCCACGTTTCGTTGATGCCTATTTTGTATAATTCATTTATTTAATGGTAAGGTAGAATCATTTACTAATATTTATTTAAATATTAACAAGTGGTTTGGAGCTTGGCTTTATTTACAGAATCGTAATGTAAGTAGAGTTCAGTTATTAATATAAACAATTTCACAATAGTTTAGGTTTTTGGTAGATTAGAACTAATCTATCACCTGAACAAGGCTATTATAGTCTTGTAATTTTGAGTGATGGTCGTATGGATAAAAATACACCCGAATGTACTCTTGTAACTTCATATTGTGCCATATAAATATCTAGTTGAATTTAACATACAATATATGTAGACCTCATTTTTTCACACATCGGATTTCTTATAAAATAAGGATTTTCGCATAGTCAATCTAAAAGTTTATGATCATCATCTATCGTTTACTGCGACCTGGAATAGTTCTGAAAAGAGCGTATTATTAACTTATTTTCTTTTTAAATCACTTGTGCCCTATCGTTTCAGTATTCTCAGGGATCAGAGTACCATTCTTCATAATATACACTCACTTCCAAAAGTTAAGCACGAAGATGTAAAACGCAAAAAAACCAACAAATACTGTTTTGATTGACACAAAATTTGGCAGTAAAGTAGCATATATATTTATAGATAAAACAAAATCAATAATTATATACAGAAATGAAAACAATATTAAATTTTTATAAGTTATCAGATAATGTCATACTAAAGACTTAAACAGAATTATGTATAAAGTGAAAATAAACAGCATAAAATGGAAAAAAAAGACATTAATAGGGTATGTGATCCCCCTCATCTGTATGCAAAGTTTACACCTTCTGACCATGCGTTCAATTAGGTGGTCAACCACCGCAGAATTAAGCAATCGCCATTCTTCTTGTAGAGCAGTTTCCAGTTCAATAAGAATGGCTGAAGGTTGGAAACGGGAAGATACAGCACGGTCGAGAGCATTCCAAAGATTTTCAATGGGATTAAGGTCGGGCGAATATTTTGCCCAAGCCATACGCGCAATCCCTTCACTCTCCAGGTAGTAATCGACGATGTCAGCTCTTTGGGGGACGTGCGTTATCGTCCATTAAAACAAAAGTAGGGCAACTGTTGCAGCGTACAATCTCACAATGGGTTCCAGGGCTTCATCTCGATACCGGACAGCCGTCACAGAACCCCGTTTAAAGATGTGGACGTCGGTGCGGTATCCTAATGAAATCCCAGCCCACACCATAATCCTTCCACCTCGGAATGGGTGATGTTCGGTGATGTTTTGGGGCTGATTGCGTGTTCCTTGTTTACGCCATATTCTTATACGCTCGTCATATGGCTCCGCAGCAAATCTTGCCTCATCAGTGAACATTGCCCCAGTCAGACACAGTCCAATTGCCATATTCCCGGCACCACTTTAAACGTGCCCCTCTCGATTGGACGGATAGAGGAACACCAACTCGAGATACCCGGGTATACAGGTCCTTCATTTGTAATCTTTGGCGTACAGTAGCTGCAGATATAGCCTTACCAATGGACACTGTAACCATAGATGTCACAGGTGTGTGGAGGTCGCTGTGCAATTTCACTTGGCTACAATAGCAATATATCGATCTTCCGTGGGGGTTGTAACCCTTGGGCGACCGCCTACGGGTTTTCGGACAACTGCCCGTGTGGTTTGGAATTGTTTCCATAAACGTGAAATTGCAGAATGACGAACGCCGAAGAAAAGAACAACATTTGTGATCGACTGTCCTGCTTCAATGCGCCCCACCGCACGCCAGCACTCAGAATCTTTCATTCGTTTTCTGGATGTCATAGAAACACGTATGTCTTGAAAAAAAATGTATGAAAGTTTTAAACACCTTCTATCAGCACTTAAAATCAACTTCTGTAACCCTTCATAAAAGTGGCTTCTTATAAGAGAGCCCTTTTTGCATACTTCTTGACATGACAGCATGATTGGCTGTTACCTAACATGTTTGCATGCTTCCATCTACCTCTGCAGCGAATTGCATCCTCTTCAATTCTGATTGTCTTCCGGAAATTAGCATTTTCCTCTCCGTGCTTAACTTTTGGAAGTGAGTGTATATTTTATACAAAGATGTCCATCATATATACAAAACGTTTCTAAAAGTCTGCTGCTCTTTTTTGCGGGGGAATGGAATACCTATGTATGGAAAATGGTGAGTATCTTATCAGGGGCGTAGTGAGTGTTGGGGATTAGAACCCACGGCTTATGGATTTGTAAGTATGTAACATACCACTATATAAAAATGATCCCTCCTGTTCGGAGGCTGGCTTATTTTAGATACCGCCACAGTACTCCCCCACCAGTGAGTCGGTGGAAAGGCGAATGAACGAGATATTTGTCATGACTAACGTTTGAACTGTTACTGTTGCGTCAAGTGAGTGTGAGGACTTTCTTCTGCGTCAAGTGGGTCTGATGACTTTGGTTGCTGCGTCGAGGGAGTCTGACGACTTTGCTTGCTCTTTTGTCCGGGTAGATGGCGCCATGACACATAAGAAGGTTTTTCGTTCTTCTTTTCAGCCAAGGTCACCAATATTGGAGATTAGAACCCACGACCTATGGATTCGTAAGCACGTAACATACCACTAGACAAATGTGATCACTCCTGTCCGAAGGCTGTTACTGGCTTCTTTTAGATACCGCCACAGTGAGAACTTTTCACGAGTGTGTTTGCGGGTGTGGGGCCTCCAACTTCGATTCAAATTTCAAAATTAATCTCAAATTTGTTAAAATTTCAGTATATAAAAGCCCTTAAGGTGAGGGTTACAGCATCGCTACGTTATTGTACCCTATGCATACAATATGGGAATACCTATATTTAGAACAAGATATCAATCATTGGCATGGCCAAGTAATTTTAGCGCGTTTTTCACATGTTGTATTTTACAATAATGCAACTAACGAACTTTTTACTAATTGTGAAGATTTCCTCATTTTTGTGAAGATTTCCTCCAAGATGCAGGTAGATTTTTTGAAAACAATAAACTTACTAGGTAAAATTTGAGAAAATTTTGTTATAAACTAGCGAAATTCAGGAAAATTCGGGAAAACTATGGGAAAATTTAAATATGATTCGGCTCATTTAGGGCACAAATGCGACCAAATGCCGAAAACCCGAGGTAATTGGTTGCTTATTGGCTGAGAAAAAGATACGACAAAATATGGAACGAAGACGAAGACGAAATTTGCGTCCTAATAGCGCTTTTGTTCCACTACGTGAAAAACGTGCTAAAAAGCACGTAGTCGTGAGGGACAATCTCAGATCAACTTTTATTAGATAATTCAATTTTAGAATAATGTTTAAGATTCACAGAAAGGTGTGCTTGAAATTTTGTTAAATGCAGATGTTTTTTCTTGAGAAATATTTAAGGCTGTCAGTAATTTGCAATATTACTAGAAAAATATTACGTTGTTACATTATTAGCTCTTGTCATGACATTTCATCCATAGATAGCAGCCATTATTGCCTTTGTATGCATGCATTATTTATCCTTGCAAATAATTATAAATTATTCGCATTGGAGAACAATCTATGCCCTAATTTTTTATTTACTAGATTTTATAATAAAATAATTTATAAATTTTAAATTGGATATAAAAAAATTTAATTTCAAAATTGAAAAATATAATTTACAAAAATTTAATATAAAAATAATACAGGAATGTAATGAATGACAATAATCTAAAAGAGTGCTTCTTAATTTTCAGCTTACTGATGTTTTGTTAATATTTTGTGTCTCAATCGAGAGAGAGACAGAAATGATATTTTTTAAAATAAAATTGCAGAATTAAAATGAGTATTCTATCAAACTTTCATCAGAACAAAAATAAAAGTTTTGGCAATAGTAAATATGAAAGTATTCTTAAAAAAAAAAAAAAATGGCATCTTAAAAATATATGAAAAATTATCTTAATGAGGATTATTAATAAAAAATCCTCACACTTTTTTATTTAATTACTTATGAAGTTCACATATTGTGCTTTAATTGTAATTCACAGTTACATTAATTCTGTTTTAATTCATTAAACTCTAATTGTAATCAGATTAGTTTTTGAATTAAAAATTTTTTTTGGTTGCTCTCTCTCTCTCTCTCTCTTTTCTGAACATATTAAACATTTCGTCAAGAAATGGGTATAGTTGAAAACTGAGTAACGATTTTATAAAAATGGATTTAACGGGCATAGAGAGAGAGAGAGAGAGATAGAGAATATGTATGCACTTAATATTCATGCTTAAAAAATATACTGAATATAGTTAATGCAACGTTTTAACCGTAAAGTAACATGCGGTTTTCAAAGAATTATAAGAAGAATTATATATATATATAAAATATTTAATATATTGTGCCTTAAGACAGAATTATATTAAAATGAGAGTATACTTAGCGTGGAGGGGAGAAATATCACATACCGTGCAACTTTATAAATTAATTTGGAAAGTCCTTGTACTCTTTTAATGATGAGATAAAACGTTCGTATTTATTAGGGGGGAAAACAATTTTTAGTCAAGATTACAAGAAGAAAACTCCAAGTGCTCCAACTTGACCTCTGTTTTAATAATTAAACTCTTATGTGAAATAAATCTCATAACATCGCAGTGAGCAATACATAAATCAGCATTGTTCATTGCTTCATATACAACCCAAATTAGTAATCAGCTTACAGTTTGTCAATAAAGTTTATTTCAGGATACAATTCAATCCAAAAAACTCTAAAAAATAAAATCAGCACAATTAACATCTTCTTAATAAGTGTTTCTCTCTTATACTTGTAATCTGCTTTAATTCCCTTATACTTGTAATATGAAACGAAGTGTTTGCTTGAAGAAAGTTGAATCTTTTCACGCATTTTAGTCATTTCGGGGACTTCGAAAATTTTGAAAATTCTCCCCTAAAAACTTTTTTTCTCTCCCTGTAACTTTCGAAAATATAGCTCTACGAACTAAAATACTGTTGAATAAATCTGACACAATTACTTTAGAGGATTTAAAGCATGCCTAATATCCGAAATATGATTACATCTCTCCATCATAACTTAATAAAACGCTTTTTAAAACCAGTAAGAAGTTTTATTCTTTGAAAAGTTCGCATAACGCAGGCTATAATTATTATTTTGAGAAAAACATTTCTTGTAGTGTTCGGTAGAGTAAATGTCACAATAAATTACGAGATTTTCTTTCTTCTATTTAAAAGCAAATCTGAACAAGTTTTCTTGTTAAGAGAAAATAGAACAAGTAAATGTCAAATATATTTTTTCAGATCGCCTAGAGATTTGTTTGGTAAAGTTTGTGGAAAAGTTTTCTATTAAGTAATGAATATGAAACTTTCCCTTCGTATTATAATTGAACAAACATTTATTTTTATTTTTAAATATTTTCTAATTTTCGTACGTTTGATGCCTATTGTTATAGAAATTAACAATTCAAATATATATAAAAATAATTAAATTGTTAGATTCAATATTAACTAATATATTTAAAATCAATTTTACAGTCATTGATTTCATTAAATAAATAGATTTTCGGAGGGAAGGGGGGAAAGGTTCTCAGCCAAAAATTCCTATCCATGCCCCCTGCCTGAAACCGAATTTAAAATAAGTTTAGATAAAAATTCTTCAATCACATAACACCCTTCCTAATCTAGATACCGAGTTTAGTATCCTATACGAAACGGGAGATTTTCTATATGAAAAAACTCCAGGATATCCTCACGAAACGTTCCAAGAAGCATCATTCTTCGTGACACAGACAGTCCTGAAACATTACCAGGTTCTGTTGAGAATAAGAACGTAATAATACTAGGTGTGCCACAAAGAAAAACATGACTGGCCCAATAAGCCATTGTACATACATAATCAGTCCTCCGTGAGATTATCACTATCAAACTAGTTATATATATCTTCAGCATTCACACACTTCTGCATTTGGTGCTGCCACTGCAGGTGACGGTTTTGGAATGAGGTTTTTGGAAAGCCCCTCAGGAGATTCTCCGTTTTTGCCTGATCCTCTTCACTAAGGTAAAATGGGTTTCCTTTACGCAAGTTTTCACTGTAGGAAATAATAAAAAGTCGCATGGGGCCAAATCAGGCGAATAAGGAGGATACCCCAGCATAGTAATGGTGGGGTATCCTCCTTCGCTTTTCAGAAACTGTTTGACAGATAGGGCCATGTGAGCGGATACATTGTCCTTGTGCAACAGATATTCATCACTCCCCAATTCTGGCCTTTCCCCCTAATTTATTCACGAAGTGTTTTTAGTATTTCAATGTAGTAGCATTGATTAACAGTCTGAACACTTACGTGAGTGAGAACCTACTCATCTCACGAATTTTGGCAATGTTTTGGTCTGTAATCGCTGACCTTGGGTGCCCAGCCCGTTCATCATATTCCACAGTGTCCCTTCCCCCTGAAAACGGCTTATACCATTAAAACACATGTGCACGAGACAAAGTTTCATTTCCATAAGCCTCGGTTAGTATTTTAAATGTTTCCGTGGCTGATTTCTCAAGTTTCACAAGAAAATTGTTGTTAATTCGTCATTTTCCCGGTAGAATGCACTAGAAGATGTTCACTCAATGATGCAATGCTCCCAACCGGCGTGATCAATTAAAACGAAGCTAGCCAGATGGATAGAGGAAGTGTGTGGGGTAATGTCACTAAAACAGTTGTTGCCAACTTCTCTATTTTTTCAAGTTACACAGTTAATCCCAGTATCTTTTTGTGCCACACAGTTTGTAAGCAGAAAACAAAGTTAATGATATGTGGACACAACTAAAAGATTGTACATTCACAGCCATGCTGTAAATAAAATCGCCTTCTTTGACTGACTCTCCACTCCCTAACCGTCAAATAAGATCAAAGAATAACCATGAAGAGAAAGAGCATCACGAAAAAATTGAGTAAAAAATATTTCTCTGCTTATCACGTTTCAAAACTATCACTATTCCTTAGAAATTACGCTAAAACTGGATTATTTTGAAATTTCAAGAAAAGCAGCGGCAGTTGTACTCTTACACACACGCATAAAGCTAGACCAAAATTACACACACACACACACACACACACACACACACACACACACACACCACACACACACACACACACACACACACACACACACACACACACACACACACACACACACACACACACACACGTCCAGCTTGGAGTAAGTGAGTGGATATTAACGTCGCATTGTTCAACTATATATATATACACGAGAGCTTTTGGCGACGGACCTCGTAATTTTGAACCATGGACAAGTGACGAGAACGACACTTTAGCTGGCACCCTCTCTTCTAACTACCACACCACGCCACCATTTGAGATCCGACAGATTTAAAGTGTAAATCTCCTCTACATGTCAGGCACTTGGCTCGAACTCATGATACCCGGCCACGAGTCCGTTACTTTGACCGCTAGATTACCGCGGCCACCATTCAGCTTAGAAATTACCAATCTTATCTCTTCCCTTCCTATTCTCTACAAGCTTTCTGAGGAAGGGACTTAATTAGATAAGGCACACATGTACCCTTCCTCTAATAACCACAATATCATGATACCAAAGCAACAAGCAACATGGCTTTTGATCTCAATTATTTGCGTTTCATCAGCTACTCTAAGCAATTGAATTTATAGAAACTGAATTTAGTATAAGCGAGCTGATTGGCTGAAGCGAGCATCATCTAGAATACCCTCATTAATTAACCTAATCAACTCCTATTTATCAGAGCGCAATTTCTCGGTTAAAAAGTCCTAGATGTTTTTAAAAATTTAGAACAAGCTGAGTTTTAAACTTTTCATGTCTTAAGTTTCAAATCGTAAAAATTTTTACTAGGTTCGATTTTCTTTAATGTCTAACTGAACGACTTACCAGTAAAAAACAAATGATTTTATGCATGTAGACAAATGAAATGGTGAAATTAGTCAAATACAAAATATCCGAGAACTATAACTTAGGTATTCAATATGTACTTAAATGAATTAGAAGACTGATAATCTGAGTGTATGTGGAAATTCGAGTTGATATGTTGCCAAAACAGAGGATGCTTTTTTTTCAAGAAAAATAAATATCTCAGACATCTGCCTATATAAAAGAATATCAAAATCTTCTGATCCCTTCTTGTATTCTTAAATATTTTAACTTCTGGTTAAGTATAGAAATTTTTTAAGGCATCATAGTAGTCCAAGTTTGCAAGGCTACAAATTCTAACAGACATCCCGCATGTCGGTTGTTTTAGATAATAAAGCATCTAAGGTGGGGAAAAAAGCCCTCAGTTTTAAATTTGCTTATTCTAAATGTTATAAATGCAAATAAATTCTAGCAAATGACAAAAAGCTCCCTTGCAACGCACTGCTTAATAGAATTACAATATTTTCAATACAGTGTACAAGGCTTAGATAATATCACTGAACGGAAACTGGGCAGAGAAAATTCAATATTATATTAAGAAATTATATTTGTATGTAAATAATACAAAATCTCATAGCTATTAGATCTTTTTTAGAACGACAGTCTATTTAAAATTTAGAATTGCCATACTTACATCTCATTCACTGCGCATTCTAAAACTAATAACTAACTGAAACTATTGTTTCCACAAAAACTTTCGAATAATTACTTGGGCCTGCAATCCAGATAATAAATTAGCGATTCTAATCACAAATATGTAATCAAGAACAGATGATTATAAATGAGCGGTAACTAATCGACTTTTAATTTATCCTAAAATGGTTGCTTCGCATGCATGAGAAAAGGCAGCTGATTTGAAATTCACGAAAATAATTACAAAAAAATATTATGGATGAATGCGTGATATCTCGCTCATTAGTAGCTTTATTATTCAATGAGCACTAAGAGCACGAAACTAATGTTGGTAATTAAGTTGAAAAGTTAGATTGCTATATAAAAACATAATATTGATTTTTCTAATGAAAGTCAAACGATTCAAAAGAAAAAAGGTCATTGTTAATGTTTATTTGGAATCTTTTGTTTTAAGAGAATGAAAACAAGGTTTTTTTTAAAAATTTTATGTATTTGAACTTTAACTAATCATGATTTCCAAATCATAATTTTTCATTAAGTTTTTTTTTTAAAAAAATATTGTGTTTTATTTAAAAACCAAGATTTTCATCAAAAACGGATTTTGAAATCGAGACTTCATTGCTAAGATTTCTTAAAATGTATACTTGTTTTTGGAAATTGAGTTTCCTGTGTTTGTAGAAATGTTTAATATGTTTTTATTTTAAAGTATTTACGTATCTATTTACATTTTTTCCATTTTCGAAAGTTTTATTATTTCTATATTAGCGATTTGCTCGGGAAAATTCGAAAGTAACGTTGTATCAGTTTTTTTCCCATTCCTACTCTCTATTAGTTCACTCTCTCTTTCTCTCTATATATATCCTGTTCAAATTTTCAATTGTGTTAATAAAATACTCTCTATTAATCCATTCAAGCTCAAATGCTTATATTTAAACTTGTAGTGGATGACACTTGATGTTAATACAGTATTCATTCATTAATTAAATTAAAAACACGAATAACTACTAGCAAACAAACAAAAAATTACCCAACAGCATATATAGAAAGGAAAATCTTTCGTTGTGTCCCTGTAGCGCGGTGGTGTGTCTATAGAGGACGGGGTTAGAGCGGACACGTACGATTTCGTGGGCAGAGTGGACACTCCGAAACTCATCATGGTTAGAGTGGACACATCCCCCCCCATCTTAGAGCAGATAAAGGGTGTAGATAAATTAATAAATACTTTTAAAAATCACAAATATATTTTAAAATAGTGTTTTAAGTGGCAAATCACTTTCATGTGAGATAACGTTTTTTTACCGAAGTTTTCTGTTTCTGCACTCAATTAAAAATAAGCCTTTCTCCCCTCCTTACATAAAACAGTCTTGGCATTGGAGTATGTTGGTATTTTAGTAATGAGAGAGAGAGAGAGAAATCTTAACCTTTCCGATATAATTCTAAGAGTTCTTGAAATATCTGGGGAACGGGACCTGATATTTCATCTCTGACTCTTTTTCTGCAAGTCTCTAACTTCCTTTTAATTTCGATCTCAGGAACATTGGACACGCAGGAATGCTCAGTTTTCTTCAATACTTCCTATTGAAAACTTGTCTTTACATTTCCTTTACAACGATATGTCTTTTCTTTTTCACATATCCAAATCATTCTTAATTTATTTTTTCGGTGTAAACGGTGTGGGTAATCATCTACAACTGAACATTTTTTCAATTTTTTTGTAGAGAGTAATTCTGTTGAAATGGCTATGGGTTTCATCGCAGATTTTTTTAACGATATAAAACGACATACACACTTCATAAGGATCAAACATTTACTGAGAAAATGAGAAAAACCCTCTCAAAAGTATCGGCTTATCTCTACAAAAGGTACAGAGCTCGAAATTACACAATAGTGACTGATTAGGGAATCAAAACAATATGAGTAAGAATGTCAACTCTGCCCACCCAGCTCCCCTCACGTGTCTGCTGTAGCCCCTCCCCACTCTGGTCACATAACCTGTAGCGTAATGGACTTCTAATCCATAGGTCGTGGGTTTGAATCCCGCCTGGGATGGCCTAATTTCTGAGAATGGGATTTATTTTTTACTGTACTATTTTATTGGAATAATTAAATTAAATTTAATGAATAAATAGTAACAAAAATAGTCCAACACCATATATAGAAAAGAAAATGGAAAATTGCAAGGAAAATCACTGTTTATTTTGGCACTTAATATTGTGATTCTGTCATATGTATATACATATTTATATTAATTGTAAATATTTAATAAAAAGTAACTAAAATAAAATTTTCTTTGCTGTCCTAAGTAGGAATTGACATAATAAAACTTTTTTTATATTACTTGTTTTTTATTTTATGAGTTAGGATGAAAAGTTTAAGTGCTTGTCACACATATTGCATTCAAATAGAATAATCTATTTTTGAGACAGTTAGTAAAAATTGCTGAGAATCATCATTAGGCTACAGAAATTTAAATATAGTTGATTCTGGAGAGTTTTGAGACCACATTTGTAGAAGCTATATAAAAAATAATCAAGCACGTTATCTAAAACACAAAAATGAATCATTGTCATTTTTTAAAAAGTTTTCATAACGTACATCATATTTTTTTAAAATCCTTACATGATTGGATTAATATGATTACACTAGATATTTTTTTAGTCTAATCTACCACAAATAATAATAATAAAAATATTTCAGAATCTAAAAACTTTAAAATTAATCTTTGATCTCCTTGGATGTCTCTTTGTCTAACTAATTTGTACATAAAAAGCTCCTAAGATGTTCTTTTGCTTTCTCTAATGTTTCTGCTTTGCATTATTTAAAAAATTTCTGATGCAATGAGCTACTGTTTTTTGCTTCTTAAATTCTAGGCAGTCAATGAGAGCACTGTCTTCTAAAACTTAATGCACTTCAATGGGCTTATTGCTCTTCTGTGTCAAGGAACTTAAAAATTCTGCTTATGTGAGACTGGAGTAATTTTTTAAATATTACTCACTGTACCAAAATATATATCTGTCTTCTGCGTCATTAAAATTGATTAATGCTTTTGAAATTAATATAATGAAATTATGAGCCCCTTCGTTACGTTTCGAGAATATACGCATTACATTAACATAAAATTCAAATTTATAAGTATAAACATTTCATTTGAGTGCTATAAAGTATATTGCTAAATATTTTAAGATCACGCGAGGATTTCTGTGTAAGCATTTAGATACTTTTATTTCAGAACTAATATTTATCGAATACAAAGTTTAATAATTAAATTCTAAAAGGAATTTTTTGTAGCTGTTTTTATTAACCAAGAAAGTAACGTATGTTGTCTTGTGATAAGTTAATTGTAAACAAGTTTGTTTTTGTGTCTTCGGGTTCTCATGTCAAGCTTCACAAATGTCAAGAGTACTCATAAAATAATTTTGTAATTATATTTTTTACTTGTACTTTTTTTTAAAACGAGGTTGAATTTCATTGTTTCTTATAGCTCGATAAAAATTCTATTTTTTTTCAAACTCAGTCAGAGATTGAAAGTTCTAATGTTTTTTAAATGGCGTTATATGTTAAAAGTAACATCTAACGTACTAAATGTTGAATTTTACATTTGTTTTAAAATGGTTTAAATGCGAGAAAGCAAATTACTTTATAAGGAGATAATATAACAATTCACATTATTTCATGCAATTAATACTGATAAATAAGAACTTTACAATATACAAGGTACAATTTAATGCTTACTAATTGTTAATTAGTTTCCAATAATTTTTATATCGCGGTTAACGCTAGAAAAATATGTCCTCGTCACTTCACTTGAATAAACTTCAAAACTACGAGGTCCATTGGCAATATCGCGCTAGAGCAGTTTCAAAGTGCAATGTTATATATATATACACTCATGTCCATAAATTAAGGCTAATGAAGTTCAGGCAAAGAAAGAGAAAGAAGCAAAACAAATTTGACTTATTTGTAAAGTCTATTTATTAAACAAAAGGTAAAGAGCAAAAAATATACCATATGTTTGACATAATTAATAAAAATTGCGATTTTTACTCCCTGGAGCAAATTTCAAAAGAGAACCTATTTACAAAAAACAGTATAACATAGTTAGTATGATGGTTAATACGGAGTATGTCTCCCGTACGATGCAATACAGGCCTTACAACGCCTACGCATGCTGAGTATCAAATTATCAATCTGATCTTGGGGAATATTACACCACTCATCAAGCAATGCCCTCCGAAGTTTCGGTAGAGAGGTGGGAAGGGGTTGTAGGGCTGCAGTTCGTCAGCCAAGCATATCCCATACATGCTCTATTGGATTCAAGTCCGGTGAGTATGCTGGCCAATCCATAAGTGTGATATCCTCCGATTGAAGGCATTCGTCTACAATGTTTGCACGGTGAGAACGGGCGTTATCATCCATAAACAGAAATTCAGCACCCATGGCGCCCCGAAACAAACGTACATGTTGCTGCAGAATGACATCCCTAGAATAGATGTGGCCTGTCATCGTTACACTCTGAACATGCAGGTCAGTTCTGGAACCAAGAATAATTCCTCCCCAAACGAGCCATCCTGCACCACCGTAACGGTGTCGTTTAATGGTGTTCTCTTGGTGGTAACGGGTACCTGGCGCTCTCCATATGAAAGTCCGGCGAGAATCAGACTACAAATTAAACTTGGACTCGTCGGAAAACATCACACAAGACCAGTTGCGGTATCCACAATGCATGCTCTCTACTCCAGGTTAATCGCAGGCGACAGTGAGTTGCGGTAAGGGGAACACATCTGACAGGTCTATGAGCATATATACCAATGCTCCCTAAGCGTCTGTAAACGGTCTGCCTTGAAACTGTTATACCGGTAGCTGAAGAGAGCTGACGAGATAGGTCTGATGCTGTGCTCCGTCTGTTTCTTTTGGCAGTAACTGCCAAATACCGGTCCTCATTCGGCGTTGTAACTCGGGGGCGACCTGTGCTGTAACTTCTACTCACATTACCATCATCTTGGAATCGTTGCCAAAGCCTGGAGATGACACTCTGGGCGATTCCAAGTTCCTCGGATACTTCCAGCTGGGTACGTCCACATTCCAGTCGTCCGATAATTCTACCACGTAAAAAATCATCCAAATGCTTTCTTTGTGCCATAACTATGCGGTTATTGCACTGAAAGGCTTTTAAAGCGCATGTGAACAATTTTACTTTTTTGCCACCATTCCTTATACATATACCCCTCTCTTATACTCTCGTCATTGTGACGTACTATCCGCGACATCTGGTGGTTTCCTGTAATTTGCATATTCTTCTTCAAGATGTGTGTGATAATTCTACAGGTGAAATTTTTATTTTAGAGTTCAATTTCTGTGTGATTCTGAATTATCCTTAATTTATGGACATGAGTGTATTTGGTAATTCTAACTAAAAATGCCTTTTACGATTTATTTAGATTAGAAACGAATCCGAACTATATAAAACTTAGGCTATCATTTGTGAATTACCTTATTTGACAAGTTTTATGCAAATGGCAAATAAATAATTACTTAAAATTACTTGAAAGTGTTAAATCAATAGTTTTAACAAATGTAACTAAATATTTTTACTATGTAAATTAAATTTATTTATAATAAGTCATAGTAAATGTTTAATTTTCTGGAAAGGGTAAATTGAAAAATATTAATGAAAAAAAAAACATTATCGATCTTAAAAATCAAGCTAAATACACTCACTTCCAAAAGTTAAGCCCGGAGAGGAAAATTCTAATTCCCGGAAGCCAATCAGAATCGAAGAGAATGCAATTCGCTGCAGAGGTAGATGGAAGTATGAAAATATGTTTGGTAACAGCCATTCGTGCTTTCATGTCAAGAAATATGCAAAAAGGGCAGTCTTATAAGAAGCCAGCTTTACAAAGGGTTACAGGAAATGATTGTAAGTGCTGATAGGAGGTGTTTAAAACTTTCGTACAATTTGTTTTTAAGACATACGTGTTTCTATGACTTCAAGAAAACGATTGGAAGATTCTGAGAGCTGGAGTGCTGTGGGACGCATTGAAGCAGGACAGTCGATCACAGATGTTGCACTTTTCTTCGGCGTTCATTATTCTATAATTTCACGTTTATGGAAACAATTCCAAACAACACGGGCAGTTGTCCGAAGGCCTGTAGGCTGTCGCCCAAGGGTTACAACCCCCGCGGAAGATCGATATACTGCTATTGTAGCCAAGCGGAATCGCAGAGCGACCTCCACCCGTGTGACATCTATGGTTACAGCGTCCATTGGTAAAGCTATATCTGCGGCTACCTTACGCCGAAGATTACATATGAATGGACTGTATGCCCGGGTACCTCTAGTTTGTGTTCCTCTATCTGCGCAATCAAGAGGGGCACGATTAAAGTGGTGCCGGGAATATGGCAATTGGACTGTGTCTGACTGGGTCAATGTTATGTTTACTGATACATCAAGATTTGCTCTTCAGCCATATGACGAGCGTATAAGTATATGGCGTAAACAAAGAACACGCAATCAGCCCTCAAAACATCACCGAACATCACGCATTCCGAGGCGGACGAATTATGGTGTGGGCAGGGATTTAATTAGGATACCACACCGACGTGCACATCTTTAAACGGGGTTCTGTGACGGCTGTCCGGTATCGAGATGAAGTCCTGGAACCCATTGTGAGATTGTACGCTGCAGCAGTTGGCCCTACTTTTGTTTTAATGGACGATAACGCACGTCCCCATAGAGCTGACATGGTCGATGAATACCTGGAGAGTGAAGGGATTGCGCGTATGGCTTGGGCAAAATATTCGCCCGACCTTAATCCCATTGAAAATCTTTGGAATGCTCTCGGCCGTGCTGTATCTTCACGTTTTCCACCTACAGCCACTCTAATTGTGCTGGAAACTGCTCTACAAGAAGAATGGCGATTGTTTAATTCTGCGGTGGTTGACTACCTAATTGAAAGCATAGTCAGAAGGAGTAAACTTTGCATACAGATGAATGGGATCACATACCCTATTAATGTCCTTTTTTTCATTTTATGCCGTTTATTTTCACTTTATACATAATTCTGTTTAAGTCTCCAGTATGACATTATCTGATAACTTACAAAAATTTAATATTGTTTTCATTTCTGTATATAATTATTGATTTTGTTTTATGTAAAAATATATATGCTACTTTGCTGCCGAATTTTGTGTCAATCAAAGCAGTATTTGTTGATTTTTTTTGCATTTTACATCTTTGTGCTTAACTTTTGGAAGTGAGTGTATTACTGTGAAATTAACTGATAAAATTTTAAGTCACTTTGAATTAAGTTTAATTATAAGACAAATAAACTACAGTTTTATAAGATTAGTTAATTATTCATTGTCAGCAACTTAATCTTTTACAATTTGCACTCAATTTACTCTCGGATCATTTTGTCACACAAGTGTCTTTTTAAGACGATGTCAGGGGAGCTAAGTAAGGGAGCTACATCATGGAACTTTATATCAATATTTTTTTTTGCCCGGTTTATGAATAATGTAAAATATAAAATCGACACATGATTGAGATTTTAGTAATTTTCAAATGATTTGAAATAATAAAAACAATGAGTTATAAATGATGTTTTGCTATTTTAATTGATTTCTTATAACTGATATTTATATGAGTTACTTATGTAAAACAATCAGCACACAGTTACATCTAATTGTCATTTAAGAAAGCATGGGCAACAGTTTGTAAAAAATAGAATATTCTTTAAAAAGATGCAAAACATTTGAGATTTCTAGAATTAACAAATAATGTTTGTTTTACTGTAACGTAATTTATTTCATCTCTCTCTCTACATAAAAAGTTTTTCGTGACGCTGTATTAAATTTATTAAGTACTGTCGCAACTATGTCAATGTTCAGAATAACTCTCCAGGCTGGCATCCCGATTTTTAATGTGTCGCACAGGTTGAATTGGCATTCATGTGCTATATTTCATATAATATTGCCAATGCGATTGTGATAGTACATCATTGCAAGCTCTCGCAGTAAAATATCGCACCTATTGCTGGGACTGGAATCGTTGCGCGGGAAGAAAGGCGTTGTTTTATACGAAGATTTATTGACAATCAATGGAACTAAATACTCAAATTTCCAGGAAGCTTAAAGAGTTGTAGGCTTATCAAAATCTGAGGATATCAATGAAACGTTGGACGATGCAGCTTCAATTATAAATTTGACCGAAAAGGCGGGCAAAGAACTAATTTTGAAAATAAAGAACAAATTAATAGAATTACATAATATATGTAAATTACAGTTGTACAATTTGAGCAATGAGTATAAATAAGTTACAATTTGAGCATGAGTAAGTTGTATAATTTGTACATTGTGGGTTGATCTACCGTTAGATGGACAGGGGTACCCTCCCCCTAGTCTATTTAATATTTAGAATATTAATATTAAGTTAATCTCTCTCAGCTACCAAAATTAATGAGTTAAAAACTGTTCCTTTATTTGCTTGTCTTGTTTTCAAAACTTTCGAAGCTAGCTTAAAGTATTTGCCCTCTTCTTTCGCAAAAACACTAAAACTAAAAATTTTTTTGAAATAAAATCTTTCATGTCAAAGAATACCGCATTGATTGCAAGACTTGAGGATTTTATAATCCTTTTTAATTCAGGTTATACTACAAGGACCACACATACAGGACAAATTCATTCTCAAAAGTACTTTTAAAAAGATACTTTATTCTCTACAAAAAATGATGCTTTTCAGAATATATCTAATAATTTTTCAGAAGTCTGTAGAAAAGTAGTTAAACTCTTTGGAAAGAAATGAAATGAGAAAATTTAATCATTCTTGTGATATGAGAAAAGCACAAAAGTAGCAACATTACTCAAAGGTAACATTGGAAAAAGTAGTAAAACGAAGTTCAAACTGTTATTTCAAAGGTAATTAAATGAGGAACATTGACATTCAAAACATATTTTCCCCAAAACCGTAAAATCCAATATATAACGCGCACTTTTAACATAAAAAAATGAGATCGAAGCTGGGGCCGTCATTTGTATACATATTATTATATATAAGCCGGATATATAAGTATATGTATAAAAATGATGGCTTCAAAGATAAAAAAAATAAGAGGATTAAAAAAAATTAATTTCTACATAGATTGGGATACTATTTATTTAAAAGAAACCACAGATATATTATAAACTTAAAGGGTTGTAGTTCTAAAAGTATACTATTTTTTCAAAATTATGGGATAATACTACCGCTAATAAATGACTTCAATACACAAGAGTTATTATGAACATTTATTTCACGTTTCCTTGTAAAAGAGAGGTTGAACGTTTTACGGCCAGTATACGTAAAAATTAAAAAATGCAGCTTGAAATGATAGTTGCGCGTTATACTTCCGATTTTACGGCTGTTTTAGTTTAATTGTGTTGTCTTTACTATAAGAGTTAAATCAGTAAACACAGACATTTATAGGATGAAAAATATCTCTAATTAAATAATGAACATTTTCGCAGCTAATTTGTAAATTAAACATTTCTCATAATTTTTGTTATAAAAATGTATTAGATTAATACTTTTTTTTTAACATTTGTGTAGGCAGAAGATTTTAAGGCTATTTAAATATATACAATATTAGTAAAAGTAATATTTACAAAAGCCCAATCTTCTCTTTCCAGTTAATACAAAGGTCTTTTACTTTAAAATAATGGTTTTATAATATTTTTCTTTTTTTATGAGAATCAGAGTAAGAGCTTGTATACTCATTATTATTTGTTTCTAATGGGTTGCATTTTGGCAGCAAAGCCATTTGCAGATCCGGCAAGTCCCCAAGAGTGGGAACTATTTCATTGGTGGCACTATCTAGTGGCGGCTCTCTGTACCAAATTGTAACGTTTGAATTTTATTGTGTACTCATTATTCAAAGCTTGTTGTTTTCAATGTCTGACCATTAAAACGTTTATGTTCAATTGTTTCAGGAAATATAAATTCTCAGATTGAATTAAATTTTAAGATAGTATAAGTACGTTTCTTATTGTTTTATTTCTATGATTTAAACTTTTCTTAGTATTCTTATAAATGCTTTATTTTTTACCTTAAAGTTATAAAAATTTTTTAAAAAGACAATTGGCTATGTAGTAATCAAAAGTTATGTTAAATTTGACAATTACATTAAAGTAAAGGAGAATGAAAAAATAGAGCAATATTCAAATTTGAACAGATTTGGCTGAATAACATGAATCAGTATTCAAATGTTTCGCTTGGATACATGATTATGCCTCATTCGTAAACAGTAAAATGGAAGAAAGTGGAACAGAGTACCAATCAAAGTGTTATTTTTTTCTTACCCAATGAAACTTGGTTTACTAATGAAAATAATCTTTTTCACAGAACATGTTCTATCAAAAATTTACAATAAATAAACATTTTTTTTAAAAAAAAGATTTTAATAAGAAGAATCAAAATATAAGCACATTCAATTCTAATTAGGATATGGTAAGCAATATAGTCTAAGCATGAAAACTGTGTGCCGTCATCGAAGTCTTATAAATATGCTTCACATATTTATAAGCCTACCATGAATATTCTAAAAATCTACATTTCAAATAAAAGTTTATAAAAGTGATTTGTTTATTAAGAATAACGAAAGACTATATGGGAGGATATACAAAAATGACCGTTTATATGTATACGCCGTAGTAATTCGAGATGTGAGCACATGTGATATCGCATATAAGTAAATTTACGTTTCATTTTTTTCGTCAAAGTGATATGTAGATAATTGTAGCGTATTTCGGTAATTTCTAATTGCTATTCCAAGTGAAAAGCTACAATGATTAGAAAGTAAAAAAAGGTTTGATTGAAACTTATAATATTAGTTAGCAAAATCTCGTGCAAAAATTGGTGATCTCATAAGGTATTGTAAAATCCGGCGTATAAAGCGCACCGCCGTATAACGCGCGCCTATACTGTCAAGCTGTATTTTTTTTAATTTTATGGAATATTCACCGTGTTACACGCACCCTCTTTTTTGCGAAGGAACTTGAAATGTACGTGCGCAATGCTCTTATGTTTTGAAGCGATTTATTCGAGGTATTATTCCCAGTTTCTGAAAAAAAATAGTATACTTCAAGAGCTACAACCCTTTAAATTCATAAGGAATGTTATTTCTTTTAAATAGTACTTCGACGTATGTAGAAAGTCTCTATGCTCATCTTTTAAATTATTTTTGAAGCTCGTCTTTTATACCGAGCGTATAGCACACACCCGTAAATTTTGAGCTTATTTTTTGTGTTAAAATTGCGCGTTATATGCCTCATTTTAAGGTAGTTGGAAATGTTTTTTGGAATAAGACAGCCTTTGAAGCATGAAGAACCCTATCAGTACTTTCTTCAAAAGATAAATGTGGAACAGCTCAAAGAATAGCAAACTCTATGCTGTCCATGGACTAGTTAAGGAGACAATCTGATTTGAAACTGTCCTCAAAAGCTGTATATAAGACGTATTTTAAAGTCCATGTCTTAGATCATTAGAGAAAGATTATTAGCAATACTATACTTGATAGCAATCCACAAGAATGCAAGACTTGAATTCGCCTGAAAAGACTGGATGAAATTATGTTTCTTTTTCTTTCATATACCTCCGACTGTTAAGTAATTTTTTTTTTTTCAAAAATTGTGTTCAGTGACGAAAAAAACCAAACTGGACGCTTTGGACGTATTTAAATCATTTTAGCTAGGTTTAATTAAAGACAAAAAGTATTTCTCAAAGAAAAACTTCAGGAGGGAGCTTTCACTGCCTGTGGAACTGTTTCTTTGCCATCTGTTTCTTGTAAAATGATTAATTTAGCATAGCAAGATTTGCTGAAATAGAAATTTTTACCTTATATTTGGAGATTTCGTTGGGATAGTCGCACGTTTCAGCAAGACAATGCTTCTAGTCATTGCAATGTTAGAACCAAACAGTCATTGACTGTTATCTGATTATTTACAACTGCATTCAATTGCAGAAACATTTTCAAGAAAAAGACTCAGTTTACCATACATATTTCTATATTTAATTTTAAAAAAAATCGACATTTTCGCACATGGTACCTAATTGGTATTAATAATTAAACAATATTTGAATCAATTTTTATTTATATACTTGTATCTATGGAAATGTGCACAACTAAATTTTTTTTTTTGATTTTCATAACACATATATGTTATGTAACCTATCACTAAAAAACTAATTTATTAACACATAATAGCATTTTAATGCAAATCGAGCGTTTTAGCAAGTGAGCGTTCATTTTGATACGTGTCTTTGATCATCATTACGCCAGTAATGGTCCTAATGGATCTAGAGTGAAGGTGACAAAACAACACGGCCCTGAGATTAAAATCGAATCCTCCTAAATTATCCTATGTTTCTATTTCTGCAACAACCGGGCAATACGTCCCCCCTACCTTCTTCCTCTAATATACAAGGCTTTTAACTGATGCATTAAAATCTCAGCAATGTTAGCCGTATCGCAGATAACACTTCCTTTACCAATCTATTCCATTTATCACATAGTTGTGATTAAAACTGTAGGAAAATAAATTACGCTGTCATTTTCCTGCACCCATTCCTCCAGTACTGAGTATTTAGTGCAACATTCCATTTGGGCTAATTTGCTAGATTACTATTGCCGTGTCTGTGCTATTTAGTTCCAGTGTTGCGTTTATTTCGTGTTGCGCATAACTTCCCTTATCATACGGGAGTGGAAGACACTTTTAGGGTATGCAGGGCTCAGTAATATAATTTATTTGTACCGGGGAATATATATTTTAATTAAATTCCGCTTCAGACCTTGAATGGGAATGCATTCGCTTTTAGTATGCAATTGTATGTTGCTGTTATCAATTTATTTGTTTTAGCTATGAACGCTTTTGACTTCTTTAGGTTATACAAAAATATATTTGTGTTATTTGAATAAAAATGTAAAGGTGATATTTTCCTTTATCAGCCACTCTAACAATTGTTTTAAAATTAATTGTCCAGAATTTCGTATCATCCAGAGGAAAATCATTATTTTCTGGGAACTAAAGGAAAATAATGAAATGCTTGCAAAATAATAGAACTATTAAGTAAGGCTTTCGAAAACTCCCAGAAGAGTTAGTTTAGTAAATAATTTAATTAGTAGAAACTAATTATTATGTGAATAAGATAGTTCAAACTCTCTCTATATATATTGACTTTTAAAAAAAATTGATCACTTATTGAATCATTGCTTGCTGATTATATTTATCATTGTTCGTAACTTATTGTACTGTTTGATAGCTTATTATTATGACAAATTTTCAACTATAGTAGAATATAAGGGCTTATTCAAATCTTCTCCTCTTCTCATCTATTCATTTGTTAAGAGAAGAATCGTTAAGTAAATACCGAAATGTAATCACAATGCTACATCTGAGTTTATTCCGAAACATATTGAGCTATGCGTGAGAAATATGCATATATGATATCAGTTTAAAGAAATTTTTGGAAAACTGTTCAATTGGTTAATGCAACAACTGCTGCAATTGTAAGTAAAAGTCATAACGCTATTGTTAATTATAATGTTGTAATACATACTAGATACCTATTTATGTATATTTATGTTTATTGACAACAAATATTTAGTCAAAATATAAGCTATATTCTGAATAATTAGGAAACTATTTACTTTACTCAGTTTTAACATTACAAAAGCTTTGTAAAACTTATTAAGCTGTTGTTTTACATATATGTTCTTGTAAATGGATGTTGTACTATTTTAAACTGTTAAATAATTAGTAATTTTAAACAGTGAAAAGTTATTTTATTAAATAAAAGAATTGAAGGAAAATAAATAAATATTATTAGTGATTTAACTTGTAGGTACGTTCTCTAAGTATGTGATCTTTCAGAAAAATGGAATGTAATGATTTTAATGCATTTTAAAAGGAATTACTGAAAGAAATCTTAATATTTCAAATTTTATTTTAAGAAAGAAAAGAAAAAATTATGTATCTTTATATGTTTCGTAGATATTAATGATGCTGGATGTTAATGAATACAATCTATTCAGATGTCTTTCGTCGTAGTTTTATTATTTTATTAGTTTTTTTACTTTACAGTTAGTGTTCAATTAGATCTTTTGTTCGGAAATATATTGAGTGCTAATGATTTATTAGAATAGATAATTTTCACACCGTCAATATTAACTTACTTAATCACCAATTTTTTACAGGAAATAAGTTTCATTATCATTACCGAGATATTTTTAAATTTAAAAATCGCATTTTTTTCTTACTAAAACTCTTCCATTTACCAGTAAAGATTGCGGAAGGTAAAAAGAAATATTTCTAAATACGGAAATAACCCTACTTTATGTATATATTTCCCCAAAATGAAGACCTTTCATGTAAAATATAGAATTGTGATAATATTTTTAGATCATAGTAAGACTGATTTTGAGGTATTTCGTCTATTAATTTTGTGTTAATTTAAGTGAAATCCTACGCTTCAAATGAAATATTCGTCATTTTCATTGAAATGAGAAAATGAAACATCCTTTTTGAGATAGTTTGGATTTTGAAGTTTACGAGCGTTCACCTTAATTGGAAAAAATTAGACATAGAAATATCCATTTTCAGTAATTTAGACTGAACTAATTATTAAAACTGTAGCTGGATAACCAAAATTGTTTATTCATAAATAGTCTTCTTGAATAAATGTTTTGCTTAAATATATTTATCACTTGTTTTTGAGATTTTAAAATAGTAAGTCGTGGGAATACTGTAAGGAATAGTTTCCTAATTTTTCTATGGGTTTGAGAATTATTTATTAAAACGAAAACGAGATACATATCTATCTTAAGCGAGTGAGAAATTATTAAAAAGGTTTTTTTATATAATAAATGCCTTGTGCGACTGTTACTTTGTTGAAAAAGTATTAAAATATGTTCAAAACATTTCTATCCTTTTCTTAAGCTTACTATTTTTTTCTGCTTAAGGTGAAAGCATCTAGTTTATTAAACATTTATTTTTTTTGAATCAGTGTGTAAGTTAAATAATTCTTAGCTTTTTAGAGGGAAACTTTGAAGAATTATTTAATAAAAATTTCTAAAAAGAGTATAGAATATTAATTTTTATAGAAATTTAATGTCTTACATAATTACATACACTTATAAAAAGATAAAATATTGCAGCATTAGTTTGATTGAATTTTAAGAAGAATTACAAGAATTCTTTTAATCAAAGTTTTTATCAAATAATTTTTAATCAAATAATGGATTTGATTTAAGTGTCCTTCAAGTCACAAAGAAACTCTTACGAAGTTCTGTTAAAGAACTTAAGTACTGAAGGAATATTTGAAAAAAAAATACCATTTGTAATTTTAAAAAAATAAACGCAATCTTGAGGAATTCAAGACTACTTTAGAGTCACACATTTAATATTAGTTTTTAAAAATAGAAGTAGAATGTTAATAAAAGCATATCCAAAAAAGAAGAAAATTGAAATTCAGTAAAATGTTACGTAATATCTCATCAATGCAAGAAATTGAAATTGGAAGAATTCTGAAAGAAATTTTCTTAAACACTCTAAGTAGACTATTAAACAATATTACATACTATTTATTTTGCAGGTATTGTGAACTCTGGATAAAAATCTCTAGTTTATCTTCAATGCGCTAAATATGAACTTTATAAAAGAAAATGTAGTTTTTTTTCTTAGTAATACATAAGTTAGTTGAATTATTTCTTATTGTTTTAATTTGACCATGTTAAAAAACTGTATTACCTTTTATTTTGGGTCTAGCTTTATCTTGGAAAGTCTTTATGAAGCGTCTAGTTAATAGTAACATTTTGAAATTGACGTTAAAATAGTACATCAAATTAGTTCCAGCGCATAAAATCGCTTTTTTAACTCAAGTTCTCAAATTAAACGTATAATAAGCGTGTATTAATAATCCAAATGTTTTAACATGACCTTTTAAGGCAATATGTGATGAAGAGAGATACACACACACATACATATATATATATAACTTCTCTATACATTTCTTACTTTCCCTATAGCCAGAGTATTGGCAAATACAGGTGAAGGTTGACTGGTCGTAAGACTTTGTTTAAACCTGCAATCCTGGTTCCTAAGACCAGGAATTGGCTAAGACTTTATAGTATCATGACTATAGTTATCTTAGGTTTATAACTATTTTGTGTATATTTTTGAATTACATATATATATACTGATACTTTCTATTAAAAAATAAAATTTTGGATGATAAAAAAATGTGCAAAAAAATACTTACTTGGTTGATAGTATCCAAAGAATTTATTTACAAAGAAGCGAAGTTCAATTGCAACCTTTAGAGATATTTTGTTCCATCACAAGGAAACTTTTCAATTAGAAACCTGTTGACTTCTTCGATGGTCGAAGTAGCTTTATGTGGTCGAAGTAGCCTTGTGGTTATGGGTCAAGAATTCGTGGCCGATGTGACAAGAGTTCGAGCCCTAGTGCCTCTGAATGCTGGTCATTCAGAGGCTTGAAGTCCTCTCGTTAGAATAATGTGGTAGTTTAGGGAAGGGGTTGTCATAGCTTGGGTGTTGTTTCTTGTCCAAGGCTCAAAAAAGACTACTATTCCTTATAACCCTGTTGTTAATTTATAGTACGAGATTAATAAGCACTCCCATAAGGCGCTGGTCCCATAAGCCCACGGTAGCAAGTGGTCAAGGTATCGGACCATGGCTAGCGTGTCATGAGTTCGATCCCAGTTCCACTGAAGACCCGCCGTGTAGGGGCGCGATGCACGTTAAACCAGTCGAGAGCTCAAACGTCCTCCCGTTGGTGTGATGTGGTAGTTAGGAGAGGGGGTGCCAGCTCAGGTGTCATCCACGTCACTTGACCATGGTTCAAAATTACGCGGTCCGTCGCCAAAAGCCATCGTGTAGCTGAACAGTGCGACGTTGATATTCACTCACTCACCCACAAGGCGCTGAACATATCTTATTATAAGTACTTAATTTAACAATTGCGAAAGCTAAATTAATAATCTATCTAACTTTTGAAAACTTAGTACACAGACAATATATTCCAAAATTAACAGTTAAGAACTCGTGAATTAATTTGTATAAATATCCAATGAACAAATTATCATATTTGGAGTAATATTATTGTAAACTCATTTTTAAATTGATAAAGATTTACACGAGAGTGAATAGATATAAAGTTGTATGGAAGTTCCATACTAAGTAATACATTAAAATGTAATAGGTACATAAATTTTTTTTTAAAAAAAGAAGGCAATACGATAATTTTTCTCTTACACATAGTTTGCCTCATATTTTACTGTAATATGCTTATATTGAATTAAAAAAAATCTTTTTAGTAATACATGGTTGTGTAAGGAATAAGTGCTAAGTGCATTATATATAAAGGTTTCTCAAGCAGGGATCGAAACGATATCTGCATCCCGTTGTAAAGGACTGCAAATTTTCTTTTGTCTGCTAGAGAAAACAGAAGTGCTGAACGCATAGATATCAATCAGTATTTAATGAAGAAATATGGAAACTTGATAACCTCATCAAAAAACAAAATTTTGCTTAAAAAACTCGATAAAAAATATCCCCACACTCCATTTAACTGTCAATCTTTTCGACCATATTTTCAAAGCACGAAAGATGGGAGCAGAGATGCGCACTTATTCCTTAAGTGCTTTATCTAGTAAACATAAGTGCGAAATTTCCAATAGGATTAAACGATTCCTGAGTCCGCGGTCTCATCTCTACATCACTTACGTAAATCAGGGGAGGGGTGCTGTGGATTTGGAAGGCAAGCAAGCTGAAGGGAGGGAGAAAAGATTTTAAAAAACGATTTTCTCCGGAGGAAAAAGCATCATCCTACCCATCAAGCAATGAAGAATCTGCAACGAATATGTTAATCATAAGCCATAACTTCTAAAAAGAGCTGGAATTAGTGGAACGCAGATGGGGTGGGGAAGGCGGCAAGACCCCTCATAGAGTTCCTCCCCCTCTCTCTCCCGAAAAATCTTCATTTGCATTTTAATGCAAATTTCACCCCCTCCACCCCAAGAGAGAGATTTTTAGCGTTCGCAAAATACCTGCAGAGTAAAAATATTAGACATATGATTTTTTTTGTTCTTTTTGGTGTTTTGTTTTGGTTATTTTGGTATTCATATTATTCTTGAATCATTCTTTTTTCTTTCTATCTATTTCCCCTCCCTCTCCTTAATTCTTTCGCTCATGTTATCCCTCAGGCCCTCTTTGCCCCCTTCATCTTATTTTTCGACTAAAGGGGGTTTCCGCGCGCACACACACATTCCATAGGGCGCCGGTGTATACATAGCGCAGCTCGCGTGCGCTGCACGTGGATGTGCGCACGCTTCTTAAGGCGAATGCAAATTAAGGATGGTGGGAAAAAGAGCTACAGCTCTGCGGGCACGCCATACCTTTCTTAAATGAATATTTTCCGTACTTTTACGCCGTCTTATAGGCGAAAACTTTTTAAGATGAGAGAAGGAGAGAGAGAAAGAGTGTGTAGAAATCTTAGAAGTACAGAGAGCGGAGGAGAGAGTGAAAGAGAGAAGCCCCAGATTTATCCGCCTCCCTCTCTGGGTTTTTGTTCCGCCCCCAATAGCCGTCCCTATCTTTAAGTAAACGAGAGAAAAGAAGAGGGGGGGGGGTCGCAGTAGCCAAACAATTTTTATCTTCTTCTGTGTTGTTATTTAAAGACAAGGCACAAGCGTTTTATTTGCAGGTATAAACTTGAAACCGAGGTGTCGGTTGAATGGGAGGGGGGGAGGGAAGGATGAACAATTTTTCTATGGGGTTCAGAGAAAAGTGGATGATGGGGGGGGGGAAGTGGCTAAAAGAAGGAGGAGCTAAGACTACACAAGAGCGATTATAAGTGGTGGAGATCAGCTCAAGGTATGATGGAGATGAAGCAAGAGGAAAAAAAAGTAAGGCTAAAGGTGTGAGATGGAGTTGGCTTATTTTTACAGAAGCTTCGAAGCGGTAAACAAGATTAGGGCTCTAACGGCTTTTGGTTAAGTAAGTTCTTAAGCAAAAGCGCAGGGGACTCGGTGAAGTTGAGTTGTATCTCAGCTGTCTGTTAAATACTGCCAGTATCTAACATTAGAAGATTCTTTCCTGTCTATTTACCACCAAGAGGAGAGAAGGACCAGTTGTTTACTTTCGTCTAGTTCGCTCGTCATTAATTACGTAAGTGTAATTTTCGGCTACTTTGGTAATGAATTATTTAATTATTCGATGAGGGGATTTTTTTTACGGATTTATTATCAGAACCAATCGTTCCAATTTCCATTATATCACATTTAAAGGACGTAATAAGGTATTTTAAGGCGCGTATTTAGTTTTAAAAAGATGACATTTTTATTCAACTGATTTTTAAAACAAAGAAAAAATAAACAAATAAAATTAAGAAAAAGGAATCTTTCTACATTTTTATTCATAAATAATATAATTTTATTTATTTTAGAACTTGTCACAGAAAATTTCCAATTACTTGCGTTTTTCTTTAGCTTTTGTCAAATGATTTCTTTTTAAACCAAGCAATATATAAAATAACCTTATAAAAATTTAGATATTACTATTTTATTATGTAACATACAATTTACTTCTCTCTCTCTTTTTCTCATATATCTTTTTCCTTCTTTTAAATAGAATTCTAAATATTTAAAATTATAATATATCATGCACTCATATAAATAAAAAGTACTGCAAAAATACCCCAAAACAATTGCTTTTTATGTGTATAAGAAAATATACCTGATAAATTTTAATAAAAATAATTACTTTAAAAATATATACATTAAAGAAACATATATAACTTGTACCTCATATGATATTTCAAAGGAAAGAAAAAAATATTTTGAGTTGTTTAAAAATGATTTTCTTTTATTTCTTTAATGTAAGATTCATTTTCTATATTTTAAAACTAAAAGGCTTTGTTTTTAGCTACGTTAATTTAAAAAAAAAAACAAATATTAATTAACTAATTTAGTTTGAGATACATCAGTGGCAGATAAATAAAAATTTAAAAGTTTCAGGTTCTTAATTTTATTAAATTATGTTTGACATTTGTTAATAATTAATTTTAATCTGTTGTAAAAAATTTGAATCCGGAATTTAATATTGTCATTATATAATTTAAATGAAAACATTGTTGTGAGAAAATCAAATGCTAGTCATTTTAAGAAAAAAATAGTCAATATAAAGCACTTAGCTACGTTTTATGTTTTGAATTATATTAAATAATTAGTATATGCCTTATTCTAAAAGTAGATTACTAATGCAACCTGAATTTAAAGCATGGGAAATAATTAAATACAACGCAGGAAATTGCTCATTAATTAAATAAAAGTGATATATATATATTTGCATTTCCCATATGTGTGTTTATTCATATTTTTTTTTACATAAAATTATAAACAATATTGATGTACTAATTTATCCACGACCAACCAAGATTCTGTTATATATTACTCTGCTTTAAAAACTGACAGAATAACTTTAAAAAAAATCGTTAAGTAAAGCAAATGATATTCATCTTGGACAAATAGTGAACTTAAAATAATTACTTTTTATGTTTTGAATAATACACATTAATGAGAAGAACTATTGTTAAAAAGCTAATAAAACAAGGCAAAAAAATAAAATAAAATAAATAAATTGAAATAAAAAAAGAGCTACAATTTGTTACACAACCTTATTCAAAATTTTTGTTGAAACAAGATTTATCTTATTAAAAGTTTTATCTGTACTATTACCATCTTTTTTCCTAAGCGAAATGATTATATTGTAATTCCTTGTTTAAACGCATCTTTTCTGCAAAAGCACAGAAGCAAAAAAAGAAAGAAAAGCTATAGATTATAATTTGATTTCAAATATTGAAGCCAAAGCTAGCGGAATAGAATTAAATCTCATATTATACCTGTTATCTTATATAAATGAGTTTTTGATAAGAAAAAAAATACATGGGAAAAAGCTTTTAAAAAGAAGTTCAGAAAACTTTTGGAAATGGAAAATCGCCAGAAGGTCTTTTCAACAGATTAAGTGTGATGACTTTTGTTACAGATTGGATACATGGGGAAAAAATCCAAAGGAAATGTTTATGTTTAAAAAGATTGAAAGTATTTGACCATTCCTCCATTAAAGAGCGTTATTGTGCAATAATTCTCATTTTATATTTCTTTCTAATTAACTGCAGTACAAGTGTTTTAAAATAATTTACTTTATTTTGTCTTATTGGAAAAATAAGTTTATTAAACTATGTTACTTTTTTAGAAAAATGCGCTAATTTTTTTTCATCTTTTGATGGAAAAAAATAACAGTTTATGGATATTCCTGTCGTGAATAATAAATAAATTTTTTACACGCATTTGTATTTAAATTAACTGTTTACATAAAAAATGTAAAGCATTCTTTTTATTTACACCTATATGAATTTCTCTACCAGGCATGTAGTTTTGAACACTTATTTTTTAAAAGTTTTCTGATTGGATGAAATATTTTCTACGGAAATGTTTAATTGGTTCTGTATGTTGAGCTAAAATTTTGAATACATTTTGTCTTTCATATTAACATGAAAAAATTTAAGTTCTTCAGTAGTTTTAATGCCATGTGAATGTTTAGTTTAAAATGTAAATAAAAATTAAAGGGGGGGGGTCATTATTAATGTCCCACTTTAAAGAAACAAGATGGCTTTTGGTCGAGGACCTCGTAATTTTGAATTTCGGACCAGTGGCGAGGACGATAAATGAGTTGACACATCCCCTCTCCAAGCTACCATAAAACACCTATGGTTAAGCCTCGAAAGATTTAACGGGCCCTCTACGTGGCGGTTCTTCAGTGGCACTAGGGACCTAACTCATGGCATGCCGGCTAAGAGTTCGTGACCATAACCACTAGGAATAATTAAAGGAATAAAAATCACGAAGGTTATGACAATATCAGAAACATTTAGCCTTGAAGCATATCACAAAGAGAGTAAGATCAATAATATACAGTTAAAGTATCCTGAGAAAACAAACATCGATATCTTAAAATGCTGTCTTAGATTATACAGGGTTATCAGAAATGAATAAACCGATTACAAAATTTAATAATTACCAGATGAATAATCAGAAAATGATCATTAATATGTCATTGTAAAGATACAATATGAAATTTTGAGATCATAACATTATTTTTGCCTAATTGGTGTCTGCAATGTCGTAATCAAATTGTTTTTGAAATTGTGAATATAAATGGAAATGGCGTTTCAGCGGGAGAAGGCAATTTCTGTGTTCTCGTTTGCAAAAAGTCTGTTAGTAATCATGGTTCACCGTGAATTTTGGAGAAAGTACCATAGAAATGTACCGACATCTAAGAGTATTAGAAGATGTTATTAGCAGTTCCAGGAAACTGGATGCCTGTGTAAAGACTAAAGTCCAGGATGACCAAGTTCACAATTAAGGGTGACTAAAGGAAGTCACATTGCATAAACAAATTTTACTTTACGTCAAGAAACGTAACATACGAAAAGTATTTCATATTGTATCTTTAAAGTGAAATCTTAATTATGATTTTCTGTTTATTCATCAGGGAATTATTACATTTTGTAATCGGGAAATTTATTCTTGATAACCCTGTATTTTGATTCATTCTTCGAATCTCTGGCTATACGTAAGTTAGTGTAATAAGTCAGTCTCAATAGATTGAAAATTATTAATATTACACGAAACTTACTTCACTTCGATTAAATATTTAAGGATCTCTTTTAACTGATATGGTAGCTTTTTAGAAATGAAGTTCACAATGTCAATGAATGTAGGACTGATTGGTGATAGATATAAATATGTGACTTTTAGTTCTTTCGATCAGATTAAGATGAGTCAATGACTGTATCACGCAAGATGCATAAAAGTATTGTATTTATTGATATTCTAGTACATCTAGTGTGTATATGTTACCGTTAAAGTGTATAATACGGTTATTTCATAGAATAACTAGGTATTTCCTGAAATAACTAGACAAGTCAGTTAAAGTATATAATAGATGAATATTTTCATATACCTAGTTATTCCATGAAATAACTAGTTATTCTATGATGGATCATTACTAATGATAGACCGTTAAAGTGAAAAATAAACAATTTCAGAGTTATTTTATAAAATAATTGATCCTAAATAGCTAAAACTTCTAGAAAAATACATTTTATCCTTATTGGTTGATTAATGGATAGATAATCAGCAGATGATATAATTTACTATTACTCATATTGCTAACATTAGTTAAACAGAAAGGGTAAAAATACGTTTTGCATTTGGCACAATCAACTTTCTTACTCCTTGAACTTCAAGGAAATGATAATTCTGGAGTCACATGGTTTTTTTTCTGTGCTGTTTTAACACTTTTTACTTCGGCTATCGAAGTTAATAACTTTTCACGAGTAAGTGCAGCAGTGTTTTACTTTGACCCACGCTTATTAAGATCTAAATCTTTCGCATTGAATCTTTCTTATTTAAATGTTGGTCTCCCATTCCTGCAGAAGTCATTGCTTGAAAACAGGTTGCAAATATATTTGTTAATAATCCAAAATGCAAAATGCTAACATAAATACACCACCTAAATTCCATGATTCAAAACAATGATAGGAAGGGTACACATACGCATGTCATTGAAAAAAAGCTACAAGTGGTTCAAAACTGACTAAAAGCAGCTAGAAACTGTTCAAAGAGCTTTTGACTGCCGTATTTCATACTTTAATGATCAAGTAATCGTTATTCTATAAAATACCTAGTTAAATCGTAGAATTTAGTAATTTTATATATTTTAAGTGACTTCTCCAATTGTTCCATGTAATACCTAGTTATTCTATGAAATGACGGACTTCACGCTTTAATGGTAACATATATATAAGAAAGTAATATTTATAACTGAATCATGATTCCAAATTTATTACATGCTTTTATTTAGATAATTGATTTAATCTCTTCTTGAAAATAGATTTTTTCCCCCTCAAATTTCCGATTTGAGATGGATCTTTATTGAAGAAAATTAATATGTACTATCGTGAATTTTAAAACACAAAATAGTTTTTATGAAAATAATCTTTTGATTGCTCTGCTAGTCATTATTCACATGATATTGCTTTCACAGTCTTCCAGGTTTCCCAGTATCAATGTACCCAAGTTTTGAATTTTCAAAAAAATCCCTGATACTGTATTTATAATATCTATTGCTTTATAGCATTTAATATAAATATCTGCTGTATATAGGTTAAAATATATCAGAAATATGGACAAAAAATGCATAAGTTTTTATAACTTTTCAGTGTAGTTTTCTCTTTATTGCATGATATTCGATGTCGAACTCTAAGAAAGCTAAGTGTCTGACTTTCGACATCGACCAAGAATGATTTAACTATTTGTAGAATTTCATAACAAATGTAGTCTTCACGTGTATTACAAACGCTTATAAGTTTACAATGAAAATTCGTACGAAACTTTTATAGACCTCTAATTTCTAATTAGTTATTAATTAACTAATGCAAAAGTGATAAGTGTGAAATTGCAAACCATTACTCGCAAATTTTAGCACATGCTGAAATTTAAGAATATAATTTACTGATGAGTGGGCAAAACTTTTATTCCTCTATGGATTCCTTTCTTGGATTTTAAATGAAGTAAGACATTCGATTAAGAGAAATGAATTAGTTTATGGAAAGAACTCAAAACATAATGTTATCCTTTACTAGTATAATTTAACAATTTTTTGCTAAATTTTACAAACGATTTACAATAACAGTTTAGAACAGGGGTTCTTAACCTCATTCCCCGTCTGGGCACGTCTGACAAACAGGAAATTGCTAGTAGGCTCAGTTTAAAAAAAGTATAATGGTTCTTAATATTTTTTTATTTTACTGCAATCTTAAGCATCATAAACAATGGCTGAAACTAAAAAGGTAATAGCAAATTCAAAATAGTTACATTTAATGCAATTTTTGGCATTACATATTATCCGCTAATTTTTCAGTTAGGCGTATAGGGGCCGCGAGTTGGCCAAATACCTAAAAAAACGAATTCTTCACTTGAAAGGGATTACTATTTAAAAATAAAAGATAACTCTTTGAAATTAATTAATTTTTTTTTGAAAATGAAGAGTATTTTCGAAAAAAGGTACGTTCAGAGCCTTTATATGTGCTTCTAAAAGCTATTGGTACATTTCATGTAAAGCTCCAACTGGGTGCTTTTTCAGTATTTTAAGAGAATTGTTCGTGTTTTTACGATCTGCTGTAGATCTTATGTAATAATTTTACAGAAAATCATTATTTTTTTAACTACCTTTCAAACTACTTGGTTTGTTTGGTTGTGACGATGATTCTTCAAAGGCCAGACTCCTCCTCCTTCTCAATCTACTCAAATCATAGATTGAGAAGAAGGGGAAGAGAATGCATGTGAGTGTACACGCAAAGCATCACACACGCGGACACAGACTATTTTTCCTCTCTTTCTCACTTTTCTCTCTTTCTATTTTTCTTACTTTTTCTTCTCTCTCTTCACTCTTCCTGTCCCTTGGACCCTCTCTCCTCTTTTACTTCTCTCTATTTCTCTTATTCTTTCTCACTGTTTCTCTTACTCTCTCTCCCTATTTCTCTTACTATCTCTCCCTATTTCTCTTACACTTTTCTCTCCCTTTTCTCTATCTGTGTTTCGCTTACTATTTCACCTCTTTCTCTATTTCTCTTACTCACTCTCTTCTATCTTCCTGTTTCTTTTACTCTATTCCCTCCTTTTTCTCTTCTCTCTACCTTGTTTTTCTATCCTTGTTCTCTTTCTCTTCCTCTCTCTCTTAGAAATTTTCTTTCACTTTCATCTCTTTCCTCTTCAGGAACTTTCTCTCATTCTCTCCTCTTTTCCTCCTCATCTTCTCCTTACACACATACAATTGCTCTCACACTCTTTGTGTATCTCTCTCACACACACTCTCTCTCACCTATCACATACACTCTCTCTCACACACATACTCTCTCTCTCACACATACTCTCTCTCTAACACACACTCTCTCTGTCTCATACACTCTCTGTCTCACACATTCTCTCTGACACCCCCATTCTCTTTTACACACACATTTTCTCTTTCTCACACACACACACACTATCTCCCACACACTCTCTTTCTCTCTCACACACTCTCTATCACACTCTCTCTCACACACACACTCTCACACACACTCTCTCTCTCACACACACACCTCTCTCACACACACTCTCTCTCTCACACACACACTCTCTCTCACACTCTCTCTCTCTCACACACTCTCTCTCACACACACTCTCTCACACATACGAAATTATTCATTTTTTTAGATGTATTGAAAATTATTCTCATAATTAAAATTGTGTCAATCATTTGTTTAAATTGAAATAAATTTAATTTTTTTCTTCCGATTTTATCTTATTGACAACAATTTAGTTTGACTGATTGTTCTAAATCTTCTTCAATCAATTTTTTTTCGAAAATATGTTGTGCCAGTAAAATGAACACTTATGACAGATTTCAAAACATTTTTGTATAATTACGGCACTCAAATTTTTTTTTTTGAAAAATGTTGCAGTTAAGTTTTTTTGTCCTTGTTCAAAGCGATATCTTATACGTATGAACTACACTGATACTTTTTGTTATGTAAATAGTAGCATACGATTTTTTAATTAATCAGTTTAGGATAGATAATATTTCATTGATAAAAGTTGTAAACCTTTATATAATTTCCGAAGGAAAACTTTGTAAGAATATGTTACAGGCAATTTATGTAAAGGCAATTAAAAGAAGTATTGCATTTATTATTAATAAATTCTAATATAATTTTTAATATAATTTACTGATTAATAATATTAATTAGGGATCCGAATGTCACCTAAATGTGCATTATATTTAGTAACTAGGATATGTGCTTGTTTTTTTCACACAAATTGTGGAAGTCTATGTCTATTGAAATTATCTGCAGTTGCATTTCATATTCTGCGTTTGATTTGTTTTTATACTTTGTTCTTGTAGCCACTATAACATTGAGAAATATATTTTCTTAAACTCTTAAACAAACTTACTCTTAAACACAATGTTCTGAATTACATTAAAATGTTTATAGCTGTGTGAGAAATACTGAGTATTTTTCATAAGTTTACAACATAAAATTTAAAAGCTGTTCTTGCTTAAATTCAGATTTTAACATCGAATCTGTTGATAAGTTGTTTACTCTCGTTCATGTATTTTTTTTACAATTGCAAAATGGTGCATTTTCCAAAAGAAAATTATTTAGTTATGCAAGACACTGTGCTAATTAACTAGTATAAAATTATCTCGGGGAACCCAAGATAATAAGCAATAGAATATTCACAATCTAGTAGGAAGCATATATATAAAGATAAAACATTTTATTATTCTTTTGTTATATTATAACAAAAGTTTATAAAGTGTTGAAAAATAAAGTTTATTATATTAAATAAAATTTTCAGTTTTAATGAATATGATGAGTTTGAGATAGTTGTAATTTTACAAACTTCATAGAAATATTAACTTTACATGTATATTTATAAGTTTATTTTCGTTTTTTTATTGTGACTCGTGGAACCCCTGCGTATGCCTTGTGGAATCCCAGGATTCCACAGTTTGAACACTGCTGAGCTAGACTGAAGAATCGACTTTCTTAATCGATGCAACTGAGTTTACTTAAGGAAGTGATTCGATAAATGTATAAACGACATATGTAAATTCATTGAAAGAGCACGATGACTCTTTACACGCTCACTGCCCCCGTAGAGGAAAACAAAGCGATAACTGCGATGCCAACCGTATAAGGAATTTTTTCCCATACACCGACTGAAAGGGAGAATTAATGTTGATGATAGCTTTCCCCACGATAGAACGGGATTGGCTGTTGAAACAACATCCCGCACACCACGCTTTTATGGAATTAGGTTCTTGTGTTGATGTCATGTCCATCAATGGCACGGGACTCGGTAGAGAAAAAAATTAAGGATATAAGTCGGTTTTAGATTAATCGGCTCTCGTACATTCTCTGCTCGCAACATTGAATACGTTCACGGTCTAGCAGTCACTAGTAATTGTTCAGGCATACAACTTGACAATTTTGTGTTTCTTGCGTTTTTGTAGTAAATATAGCAATATGACATATTTTAAAGGACGGGTACAATGTCGGGAACAAGTGTTAAGAAAACATACAATTTTATACAGAATGACCACATCTACGTAATTGAGGGGGGATGCAACACATTAGAAACATAAGAAGTAGCCCATACTATGAAAATTTCGCCCACCACTGCTTTAGGCCTTGAACAGATTTAACGTGCATCAGCCCCTTTGCACGGTAAATTTTTAGTGGCACCTGCACTCGAGCGTATGACACACCGGCCGCTAATTCATAACCATAACCACTCAGCTATCAGGCCACGGTTTAACGTTAAATTTATGACAATTATATAATAATTTTTTAAAAAAGGAAATTCAGATGAACGGAAATACATAGATGAGAATGATAGGAATTTTTTTTTAATCTATAGGACTTTTTCTTTTTGATTGATAGTGGATCTAAAGATTTCACAAGATGGCTCATCAAATTGCATTGCCATAAAACCTTAAAGTTTTTAACTCCAGTCCAGGTAATAAAATTCTGTTTTGCAAAAAGGAAAGACCATTCAAGATTGAAGATAATTTTTTTTCGAATAACTGTAGTTTTATATTAATTGAAAAAGAAATATGAGCTTAATATCTTTCTTAAAAAATATCGTTCTTTTTCGAGAGATAAAAAATGCTGTTGGAAATTGCTGGGGTAAATTAAATTTTCATGGTAAAAGCCTTTGAATTCTAAAGTTTTTTTCTACAAGTTAGTTTTACCTTAAAAAATTTTACACAAAATTATACACCGCATTGAAATTAATAAGGATTTCAGTTACATTGAAAATTTATCGATCAATTTAATAGTGGGGAACAAAAAAAACTTCTCTCTAAAGCGAGTATATATTTATTTTACACCAATCAAAGCTTTAACAACTGCATAATATATAATATTTTTCATATAATTTAAAATGTGAGACTTTTTGCAGGAAATATAATTTAAAAGTTAGAAAATTAGCATATAATGATGGTACAAAGAAACAGTTATTTAAATTCGGTGGAAAAATGCTAAAATGTTACATTATCAATCATCAAGAAAAGTAAAAAGAGTAAAAATATACAAAAAAATAGTGTTTTTCTTACAAAAAGCATTATGACACCTATAAAAAAATCTTTCAAAACTTATATTTCCATTATGAATTATTCTGAATCGGTGTGCATATATTTATTAAAAATTGTATCGACATTCTAAGAAAAAAGACATTTTTTACCGAAACAAGACGCATTGAAATCAATTTCTCAGAAATTAATCTTTCTTAAATCACTTTGATTGTTAAATATTTTGCACTTCGTTAACATATAACTGATTAATTAAATATCATCTGTATTATAAAATGTATAGGATTCTCCATAATTTCTTTAAAAATTCTAAACTACATTACAGGTGTAGATTACTTTTTCTATTTAATAAACTTACCTAAATATTTGCTTGTGAGTAAGGATACCATTAACAACACAAATTATATCTCTTTCTGACACATAAGTTATTTAATATTGAAGTGAATAGCATATTTCATTTTATGTTTTGAAAAAAATTATTACTCAAGTTATATGCATTTTCATAATTATGAATTTATATATACTTGTAGAAATCTGAATTTATTTTATAAATTCTTCTGTATACTCACGGCTAGTTTGTAGTATAATAAGCTTCCTAAAATATTTTTTTCCCTCGGATATCTTTTATCAAAATTGAAATGGGCGTTTCTTTATAACTAAGATTAATTCGAACAAGTCATATGATGGAGTGTTTTGTAGAAATATTACATTCTACCTATTCATTTATTCATAGCTTTGGCCATATGTTAATAATCAAAAATCATGTGTAAGATATACTTTTAACTCTCTGCATGCTTCTAAAAATAAATTAAAATAATACATTTATTGAACCGATATTTAAAACAGCAAAATACAATTATATTTAAATACAATATTTTGGTAAATTATTGCATTTGTTTCGAGGTTTTGCCATCTAGCACCTTACACCTTTGCACTTTGTCATACACGACAACAACAACAACATTGTATTTGTTAAATTACTTTTTGATTACTCAGGTGAGAAAACAAAATGTATTTGAACAGAAAGCTATGTATTACACTAAATGAATTAACTTATGGTGATTTTATTTATTGAATTTAGAGTCTTTTAATTGAGATACTCTGTCTAAATCAGCGATACTCAACTTTCCGGTCCACTGGACCATTTTAAGTAGCTGGGCCATGCCCAATGCTTTGAGAAATTCATTTCTTTAAGAACAATGTATTTAAAATTTGGCGGGAAATTCCTTCAGTCAAGAAATCAAATTCATCAATTTTACTTTTTGCTGTAGATGTCGTACGGGTACGCATCGAAATTTTTTTTCTATTTGTAGTTATAACAATTAGTGATACAAGACAACAATGGAGTAGGGACAATTTCTTGAGTGGAACTAATTTTTAGCTATCTTTTATGCCTTTTAAGGGAGAAATGTACGATGAAAATAGGTTATTTTAAGACAATTGGGAAGTCGACTATTTTGTAGTGAATAAGAAACATAGTTCAGTAATTGTTTGATTTCTCGCGAATGTGCTGTACTTAAAAAGTACCAATAATCACGATTCGTTCAATGACACTTTTCTTCTAAGATCTCTTTCAAGAGGCGATATAAATAGGTTTTCTTCAACTACCTTTGTAACAGCAACAAAGTGTTTGGTCAGTGGTAATGTCTTAGTGGTGACAAAAACATCTTATGGAATGTGTTATTTTATCAGTAATCATGACACCATTTACTAATGCAGAAATTGTGAAGAAGGGCTTCTTAAAAGCTTCCAATTTAGGGTTTGATAAATTTAGTGACAAAATTGAAAAATATAAAAAAGTAATAATTTAAAAAAAAGTGAAATTAGAATTTGAATATTTCGATCATTTTTCCACATTAAAATTTTTTTTATGTTATCTTGGTTTTAAAGCAGTGCTTCTCAAACTTTCAATATTTTCGACCCAATATTCAATCATAATTTTTATCACACCCCCTCCCCTCTATACTATACCAATGTATTGAATTAAATTATACTACATTTTGACGCTTAACCTACAATACGACTTAAACCTCTTAAGTGCCACCGGCGTATATAAACGTCTTACTCAGCCTGTACGTTAATTACGCCGGACGTATATATACGTCTTTCAGAAGTACGATCTTTTCTGTGAACTATTTATAAAAATATTTCGAAGGCTTTGGAATGTAATAAAATAACCATGAGAGTGCTTGCGATGGATTTAATTATTTCAGAGGATTTGCTCACATTTATTCCTTTTCTACCTCCCCTCATACACCACATATGCTCGTCTACGTGAAAAATGGTAGCATTGGTGAGCGAAGCGGGTAATTTTTAATCGGAATTTAAAGGATTATTTATAGTGCATAAATGATCGAGATAAGTGTTAATTTTTGCATATAGTTTTATATATGACAAGCCCATGGGGTCACTTTAATTATTAACTTTGTTTTCCCTTAATATTGTTAAACTAATTATAAAATACATTGCGCAGTACTATATAATTAGAAGTTTATTATATCAGAGTAAATGTGTACCTTATTTTTTATTATGCCACAATATACTTTGTTTATTTTAGTAAATTAATATTTCTTAAAAATAATATTTTGTTTTCGACTTTTCTATATGCTCACGGCCCTCTAGGGGGCATTCCCCGCAGTCAGAGAAACCCCATCTTAAAGCATTTCTTCCCTCCCCCCTTTAAATTCCATGTTTCAGCCCGTGTGAAATATCTGTCATATGTATGCAGCCTGGCAGAAAAAAAGGTTGAGTTCTCTTGGTCTAAGTATTAGCTCTATTTTCATTAGGTTGTAAGAATTACTCCTACTTTTAGTTACTTCATTCAATAAGCATAGTTATATTCCACTCTGCTAATTCCATACCTTCCAGCCAGATTGGATTGATTCTGAACTTTTTTAATGCCAGTACCCTCCCACCCAAGGAGCTGAAATAATCTTTTTTACTTTACATTCAACAGGTTGTTTCTGGAAAAAGACGAAAAGCAGTTGACATTTTAAATTGTATTACTTTCTAAAAAGAGCGTTGGGTTAAGTTCATGATGATCCCATGATGAAGACAATTACTCGCTCTCCATTGAAATCAAAACTGACATTAGATTTGTATTTGTAAAATTTAGATGAAATTTCAGATTTGATAATTGGGAAAAGATGTTTAAGTATAATCAGATTCTTCTCAACAGTTTTCAAAAATAATAAAAAAATTACAATATACTTATATTTTAAAGTAGAGGTCTTCAACTTTTTATACTCGAGGGCCACACCAAAAAATTCGCAATCTGAGGGCCACCAGTCAACCAAAAATAATGTGCCTCGTGGAACGCCCTGGTTCCAAGGAACACAGTTTGAAGACCACTGGTATAACAGAATCAGATCTCACGAATGATTCGTATTTAAAAAATGAAGTCTAATTTTACCATTCATAGAAGCCGTGTAGAGGAACGATGCACGTTAAATCTGTTGAGAGTTCAAACGTCTTCCTGTTGGTGTGATGTGGTAGTTAGAAGAGGGAGGTACCAGCGCAGGTGTCGTCCTCATCACTTAACCATGTTTCAAAATTACGAAATCCGTCACCAAAAGCCCTCGTGTATATAGCTGAAGAGGGCGACGTTAATATTCACTCACTCAACAGTGAAGCAGGGGGCTAACAGCTTGTTTTTTCATTTGTAATAATATTTTTGTTTATTATTATATTATTTATTATGTATTATTCATTTTGCATTATAGATATTGTTCAAATATTATTATAACTATAAACAGCATTTTAATGTATAGTTCTCTAATCTCAAAGACATGATGATTAATCATAATCTTAACTGAAAAAAATATCTGTCAGCTAATTTTGAAACGACAAGCTTTAAGTAAATATTTCGGTAAAGGGTTTCAAAATAAGAGTTTAACAATACTTTTGAAATAGTGTTAAAATGAATGCACAATAAGGAAAATAATCAAGTAGAATTCAATTTAAATTAAACTGATAGCAAAATAAATGTCTGAATCATCAAAGATTTTCATTTTTTTATTCATAAGAATGATATGTGATTGTATCAGTTTCTAACAAATCCTTTTTAGCATATTACAAAACCATGTACAGAATACTTATCCTATGTTCTAATTCAGATATTGTTATCCTAGTATAATGATTCATAAATTAAGACAGGGGCCTTATTACAGAATATATGATATTAGATTATGTTTCATGCAAATACAGACGTATAATCCTGCTGAGTAAAATTAATTGAAATTTATATCAAAACCTCTAATGCTCGCCTGACGCGAGAGAATTGAATGAGTTCATTCTATGTAAAGCAAGTGAAAATGCAAATTGTCAATTAGTTGAGTTCGTTTTCCAATTAAAACACAATTGATTGTTTCAGAGATAATCGCTTGCCGAATGTCCCCGAGAATTGGGTTCTAAGTTTACCACCCGTTAGATCGAATTTGTAAGTTAATAACCCAGTTAAAGGTTGAGACTTTAAAATTGAAATAAGATTCGTAAAAGAGAATTAGTGTGGTTAAATGCTCCGTTGAGTGAAATTTGTATTTATTGAAAAATGTCAGATTGGTCGGAGTTAAAATAGCTCATTTAAATACCAAATAAATACAAATGATGATGGTTATTTAAAGTATGAATATTTTTAAGGTATCTATACCCTACAATTGTGAATTTTGCCAAAAATTGACGAATTTCTTTTATGATTTTATTTTATAGGCCTTATCAGATTTATAAAACTACCAAGTTTATTCTTTTCCGTTCACTAGAACAAAAACTACAAGTGTTTTAGTAAAAGCAGATGCATGCAAGATGCAAGCATGCTTTAAGCAAGATGTCATACGTTAAAACGCATTTTACTCGAAATGTGTTTTTTTGAAAATGCTCAAACGGAGACAGCGATTGCTGGAAAAGTTTTGAAAATAATTAAATGAAACTCTTTTTGTGTATTTTGTATAATAGTAGAAGTGTTTTAAACTTCGCTGTTTTGTTAGAAAATGTACAGTCCCTTATGTCAATATAATCACTGTTATTTTATAAGCAATTTCATGTAATAATTAAGATAATTTGCTCTAGTTTTTGTAAAAATTAAAATATCTTTTATCCTGAAGGTCATTTAAAAATGAGTAACATACAAAATCGAAACATTGAACACATCAGAATTGAAAAATTTAAAATTTGTTCATATAGGTTTAGTACAGAATGGGCCCCATTAATGTTATTTTTTGTAAATTTTTACTCATTTTTCCTACATTTTAGTAATAATAATTTCTTTTTATCTTCTTAACTTTAGCATAGTTCTTTTAAATGTACTCTTAAAATGTACTAAATCTAAAAACAACAAAAAAAACCCCCATAAATCCATTATTTTTTAAAAAAAGTTGTCGCATGTAGTCTTATATCTTAAATACCAATTAAATACGAATGATGATGATAATTGTTTAAAATATCAATAATTTTAAATATTATCGAATTTTCAAAAAGATTTCCTTTCTTTATCAATTGGGACATCGCAAAAATGAACAGTATTCATTATGAATCAGATACAACTGATGATTTAAAAATTGGTATAATTGACACGCAAGCGCGCATGTATGTCTGTGCGAATGAAAGAAAGAGAGAAAAGGAGGTGAATATATGTAAGAGAAAGAGAGAGATAATACAGAATTAGTGACCGTGATAAGTGAACACACATTTTTGGTGGTGAATAATTTTGACACAAATACTACTAAATACTGTGAGCCGTGAATTAAAAGTTACAACACACTTTTTATCTTACTCTTTTTTATTACTAAGAGCATATATTCCTCCTTTAACTAAATGAATCGTACAAATTAGCTTTACGTAAAAGTAACTCACTTTTACATTAGAATTTTGAAATAAAATGAAATATTAAATCCTCATTATGATCCTGTGTATAAATCCTAATGATCCTCCAGATTACTGTGTGTTTACTTTGATTAATGGGATCTTCACCATAAGTATATTGTAACTGCACCGTTTTTAAGAAGCTGAAAAGAACACACCATGTTATGGAAAATCATATAATACCATTACGTAAAGAACACAACCATAGCATTAAATTTATCCATTATAATAAAATATTTGCTTACATAATCTTCTACAAAAATTATTCTGAAACAAAAGCAACACTAGTTGAGAATGCTTGTAAAGAACAATGATTTAATCTAATAACACAATCTAATTTGACACATTTGATAATTACTATATTTCATACTTCAGTGGTAGATATATTTGCCTAGTTACAGTGAAGGAAATATAAATGCTTCTCTTTCTTTTTTAGTTCTTAATTAATGTTAAACTTATATTAGAGCAGTGCTTCTCAAACTTCCAATATTGGCGACCCAATATTCAATTATAATTTTCATCACGCCCCCCTATATACAATAACATAGTGAATTCAATAATACGAGTACTTTACTTTGATGCTAAAGCTACAATACGACTTAAGCATATTAAGGGCGTATATAAACATCTCACTCAGCCAAAGCGTTATTTCTACTGAACGTATATATGCGTCTCTCCAGAGTACGATCTTTTCTGTACACTGCTATTCATAAAACTATTCCGAAGGTAATGGAATGCATTAAATGGAACTTGACAGTGTTTGCGAGGGATTTACTTATTTCAGAGTATTTGCTTAGTTATTCTTTTTTTCCTCCCCCAATATATTGCATACGCACACCAACTTAGAAAACATTGGCATTGGGGAGCGAATTGCGTAACTTTTAATCGGCAGCCAAGGGATCAAATATAAACCGTACAAATTAGCAAGATAAGTGATAATTTTTGTACATAATTTTGTATATGACAAGATCATGGGGTCACTAGTAATTATTAAACTTGTTCTTAATTTACATTGTTAAATTCATTATAAGATACATTGTGCAGTACTGATGCATTTATAAGTGCATTATATCAGTGTAAGTCAGTTTATTAATATCAGTAATATCAATTTATTTTTTATTATGTCAGAATGTATTTTGTTTAGTATTCATTTCAGTAAATTAGTAATTTTCTTAAATAATCTCTAGTTTTCGACTTTTCAATATGCTCGCGCCCCCTCGTGGAGTATCACGACCCACAAGGGGGGGGCATAGTTTGAGAAACGCTGTATTAGAGGCAACGGAGCAGATTTACCGTTAGAAAATACGACATGGCAGTTAGTGGTTTATTACCAACATTTGAAGACCATCTGTCAAAACAATAATTTCTCTCCCCACAGATAACTGAAAGTTCACTGATCCTGGAGTCATGAAATATAATACTAATCCATCTTGTTCCTCGAACTTAAGACGAATGGCTTAAGATAATGCTAACTAGCGAGAGAGCACTAAGTACATATTATATAATTTAAACACAGCTGGTTTCTCACTAAACAGGCTTTATGAATCGTATAAGTGACTTTGTATTGTTAGGGGTAGGATAGAGGATGTGTATTCCTTTCAAAGAGAATATAGTTTAGAATTAAAGTTAGACTCTAAAATAAAATTTATGATATGGTAGTCTATTTTAATTTAACATGCACCTTTGGTTAACTATTTTCTACATTTTTAAATCCAATTATTTAATACAGTGCTTCTCAAACTCTGAATATTCGCGACCCAATATTCAGTTATAATTTTCATCGCGCCCCCCTCCATACAATAACAATGTATTGAATTCAATGATACTATACACTTTGACGCTAAAGCTACAACACGATTTCAACCTCTTACGTGCCACTTACGTATATAAACGTCTCACTAACCAAAACGGTAATTAACAAGGATGTACATATAAGTCTTTAAGAAGTACGATCTTTTCTGTGCACTGCTATCCATAAAATTATTCCGATGGCTTTGGAATGCAATATAAAGCCATTCACGGTGTTTGTGAAGGATTTAATTATTTCATAGGATTTGCTTATTTATTCCTTTTCTTCCCCACAATACGTCACATTCGTGCGCCTACGTGAAAAACGGTGGCATTGGGGAGTGATTTGCGTAACTATTAACCGGCAGTTAAGCGATTATTTATAAACCGTACAAATTACCAAGATAAATATTAATTTTTGGATATCATTTTTATATGACAAGCCCTGGGCTCATTAATAATTTTTAAATTTGTTCTTAACTTTTAGTACTGTTAAATTAATTATAAAATACACTGTGCAGTATTGATACATTTATTAGTGTATTATATCAGTGTAAATGCGTATTTATTTTTTTATTATGCCAGAATGTATTTTGTTTGTTTACTTTTTCATAAATTAAGTATTTTCTTAAATAATCTTTTGTTTTCGACTTTTCAATATGCTCGCGCCCTCCTCGTAGAGTTATCACGCCCTCCTGGGGGCGCGCCTCACAGTTTGAGAGACACTGATTTAATACGATTTGAATGTAATTGGGGAATTTATTCTCTCTTCTTAATGCTTTGTCAAGCTTCTTTACTGAACTTACATGCAAAATAAATAACCATTCTGGTCAGCGAATAACAGAAGCTCCTCTGGACACCAATGCTTCCTAATTTTTTACATCCAAACTTTTTGTCATCTCTCACTCGGATTAATCATATATATATATATATATATTTAATGTATATTTCATTAAATTAATAACTAATTTTTGAAAAGAGAATTTTAAAAGTGTTTTAAAGTCTTCCGAAATCTTATGATAGGAGATAAAGTTTCGAAATAATCAAATGCTCCCTCCTAACTCAGAACCAGTACCAGTACTCTCTCTTCTATGAATATAAGTTGAAATGAAACATCAGAAAAGAGAACGAAACCAAAAGGCCTACAAATGTATTACATTATACACGTATAAATTGTTAAAATTATTTTCCTAAGCCTTAGAATTTTGGGTTTACACTTTTGAAAATTAAAATTGTAACACCATGAAGGTAAGCAAGTAGCACAGCTACACATTTGTGCACGTATACAATAAAGTAAAAAAACCCAGTAATTTTGAAATGTGAGAAAAAAATAACTATATCACGACAAAAAAGAGTAGCAAATAAAATTATTTTAAAGCTATTTTTGTAAAATTTATTAAAGATAAGTATAGATTTTCTGCATGCATTAATAGTTACATGTATTTATGAATCTCAACACTCTTTGGTAGTAGAGAATTGTTACCAACGTGTACTTCTGATTTTATAAATATAAATTACAATTATTCTGGTAATTTGATAATAATAAGAAACTTTTATTGTATAAATAAGTCATCTACTTTAGTTATAAATTAAAATTAAATTTTTATTTCAGAAAAAAAAATAACTTACAGCAACATTCTAAGAAATGACTATTTTTATGAAAGAAAAGTAAATAAAGTTTAGATATTTCGATATTTTTGATGAAATTGGGTTGTTATAGAAATGCCATTTATCATTTTCTTCGGATCATATATCAAACGCCTTGACTCTGCTAAAAAACTCCATTCCAATTTTACCATTTCTTTATACTCAGCATATATCATTTCCGTTAAAATATGATAAATCTAAAACCCACTCTATTTCCCATACCAATAGAGTTTCCGTATGGTTCTTTTTACACATAAATCTTGATCAAAATTATTTGTTTTTAAATTGTATTACTTTACCTATCTCAGATGATATGCGATGCAATGTTATGTTTATTAACTAAACCTGTATATGTAGACGTAAAATTATATAAAACCTAACTATTTTAAATTACGAATAGTAAACAATTATTTCCAACATTTATCGGCTAAAGGTTTTCAGTAGAAATTGTTTGACCACAACACACAAATAATTCCAGCTTTATTTACATACTGAAGAAGGATAAATTTTGCGCGTACAGTGACTGAAACGTAAATTTAACAATTTTCATTGTAACTGAATAATATGGCAATTTTTTAATGTCCAGCAGTATAAATTCAAAATATTCAGATACTGTAGAAAAGTTTTAACTAATTATAAATGGATAACATAATATATATTTGTAGTTTTCGCCTTGTGGATTGTAATGATAAGTTTAAATGTGAAAAACAGTAAAATCATAAAAAAAAAACATCATTCTTGTCTGATATATCTTTTCAACTTAGCATTACATAAAATAGAGTAACTAACCAAATACATTCAAATCATACTAAAGAATTAGATTTAAAAGTGTAGAAGGGGTGGTTTTCCAGCACCAAATTGGTCTTTCTTCTAATGCTGAATAAAAGTATGAAAATAAACAGTTTTTTATTACAGTTACAAATTGTCTTTTAATCAGTAGAAGTAATCTATATCAGTACCCTAATAAAGGATAATATAAGGATACTTACGTATTATACGATCGACCAATTTCGTCAAATCAAAAAACATCTCCAAATACAGCAATATACATCCGGAAAAAAAAGATAACTAAATAATATGAAAGATGTAACGTGAATTAATTTATGGTTAGGGACCAAAACCATCAATTTATCTTTAAAATTCTTTGCTCAAGAAGTGAATTGTGGCCTAATAATGTTTTTAAACAGGTCATTGTCAGTATTTGGCTTTGAATTTATTGGTTAATTTAAATAAAGTTATTCCTTTTAACGTTTAATGTTTATTCCTTTAAATATTTCGCTTATTTTGAATAATTGTAAAGTGAGTTACTAGTATATTCAAGTCAATTAATTTGTTAAAAAAAAATATCATCTTTTCACATGCGTTATAAATAAAATAAAGCCGCCGTATAGAGAGATCTTATGCACTTTAAATCTGACTAGCTCAAAATATTCGAGCTCAGTATGGAATTTTGGAATATGGAAGTCAATATAGAAGTTCCTTTTCCTTGATCGAGGATCAAAATTAAGAGAACCGACACCACCAGCCCTCGTGTTGCTTTGTAGTGTGATATAAATGAACACTTAATTACTTGTAAATAAATAAATTATTGTTTCAAAAAACTGAAAAACACTTTTTTATAGTTAATCGAACTTAAAAGTAAAAATAATTCTTAATATAAGAATAAAATGATTAACGAGAAAACTAATGTCATTGTTAAAAAAGCGTGGTATACGATATCAATTATTATAATTTCTTACTACTTCTATTCCGAAATATGTAATGTGTAAAAATGTAGTACAAAGCATCCCACGCTTTTACTACATTAACATTAATTTTTTATGTAATCATTTTATTCTTATATTAAAATATCCGACAACTTAAAAAAAATGGATATATGGGGATTTTTTTGTGGGTTTTAGATTTGTTTAGTACATTTTATGAAAAATATGCTAAAATTAAGAAGAGAAAAATAAATTATTATTACTAAATTGGAAAAACGGGAATAAATTTACAAAAATAACATAAATGGGGCCCATTCTGCACCAAAAGTTTTTGAACATATTTTCAACTTTTCAAGTCTGATGTGTTGCTATGTTATTCATTTTTCAAATGACCATCAAGATAAGAGGTATTTTAATTTTTACAAAAACTAGAGCACTTAATCTTAGTCATTATATGAAATTGCTTTAAAAAAAGTGATTACATCATCATAAGAGACTGTAAAGCAGTGATTGATAAATCTGAAGGTTAAAACACTTCTACTTTTATACACAGCACCCTCAAAAATTTCAATTATTTATTTTCCAAACTTTTTGAACAATCTCTAGCCCCGTTTGAGCATTTTCAAAAAACATATTTCGAGTAAAACGTGTTTTAAAGTACATCTTTTTCTTAAAGTAATGACACATCTGCTTTTACTAAAACACTTGTAGTTTTTGATCTAATTGAACGGAAAATAATAAACTTTGTATTTTTATAAAGCTAATAAAATGGTCGATAAAATAAAATCATGAAAAAATTTGTCAATTTTTGACAAAATTCACAATTTTGGGGTAGTCGGATACTTTAAGAATTATTTTTTACTTTTTAGTTCGATTAGTCATAAAAGCGTGATTTTTAGTTTTTTAAAAATTATAACTTATTTTTCATTTTTTTGTTCAATCTACAGTAAAAGCGTGTTTTCTTAATTTTTTTAAAACTCTCATTTATTTATTGATTAATTAATTTCATCTTTTAGAATCTAGAATACCCAATGGCATCCTATCAGTGCGTCGATACGGCATGGTTTGCAAAATGTGGGATCATCCAACTGAAGGAAATCTGGAAGAGCTAAGTTAGAAATTTTTATTGAGGAAAAAGGTGCAAAGTCAATGCTATTTTTCACTAAAAAGAGCTTAATATCCTTTCTGAAACTTACATCAGCATTAGACATAAAAGGACATGTTTTGAATCGAAGAGTGTGTGAGAAATTATTTAATCCGGTGACCTCTGAATCAATTCTCAGCTGTTTTGGTAAAATGAAGCAATGAATGATGTTTCATTCTACAGATCGAACAAGAAAATTTATAATTGTTTTTATTTTGGTAAGAAATTTCTGTGTGATGAATTCTCCTCTTTATAACATAAATAAAAGTTTTGTTTGTTTGTTGTATTTGTATTAACCACATAGGCGTTTTATCTTTAGGGTTGTAACTTAATCTTTTAATCGCCAAATCGGGAATCCTGATGATCTTGATCAGGACAGTGGAACGAAACTATTAAAATATTGTATTGTCGTCGGTCCTTGACAAGTTTTCAAATTTTCGAATTAATCTGACCTTTTTAAGTGGGCAAAAATCGAGTTCAAAGGTACCGTTACATACAGTGAAGCTAATAAAAGCGTGTTAAAAAAATCCCTTACTCTACTCTATACTAATAAATAAAACTTTTGCTTCAGATTTAATATAAAAATATTATATAATATTATAATCGAAAATGCATCCACATAAAAAACAGAGTTTTGAAATATATTATTATAATGAGACATTAAACTTAAAAAAACCGGGGGGGGGGCACTGTGATGGTGGACTAATCCCCATTATACAAATTATACAACTATTTATACTCATTGCTCAAGTTGTAAAACTGTATATATATAATTTACATGTATTATATGGTCTTAAAGTATTCTAAGACAAGAATAATTTTATTTAAAAAAATATCCTGGTGCCATCTGTTGCATCATCTTAACTATGTCAAATATATATTACAGCATAACGGAAAACTTTTTTATATAGAGAAAGATAAAGTATTTAATGATACAAATAATTTTAAATTCAAATCCCCTTTAATGTATATTCATTTATAACCTTTATTTTTCAAAATAATGATTTTATAATACTTTTATATGTTTCAGAAAATTTATTATTATTAGGTTATTTAGCAAAAAAATTGGCAGTTACCCGAATGAGGATTAAATTTAATTTTAAATGCATTGATATGTTTATTTGTATTTGAGTCTTAGAGGAGAATCAGATTATATTTAATAAAATTTCAAATTTTTATTAGAGCCTTGTTAATTTTGGAGTCATAAATAATTTATGCAACGAAAAATAAATAATTTTAAGGGATTTATTTATTTAAATAAAATTAAGTGAGTTATAAATAATTAAGTTACACTTAACTAATCTTTACAAAGAATGTCAAAGGTTATAAATATTTATCTCAATTATTTAGAAAGCTATTTTTTTATTTCCAAAAATACCGACAATGATGCCACTAAAAAGAAAATAAACTTTTTTTTATCTTTCAAAAATTCTTTAATAAACAACATGGCTTCTATTTATACTCTGTTCTATGATTAAAGATTTCAACAACTATTACCTCTTAGCGTTTATTAGAGCTTTTTTTCATTTGTTTTTCCTCCCAAATTCTTCGCATTCCTGAGTTTCAAATAATCATGCAAATTAAGCTCTAAGCAGTTCGAGTTAAGAGAGCGTTAGGTAATTATTCTTTCTAAAATTCTAATATTCAATGGATTATAAATTTCTTGCATTTTTGTTCATGGATTCCATCTTTTTGTTCTCTCTCCTTGTTTTAAGGTATTTTTTTATTACTTATAAAAGTAGTTTATAAGGAAACAAGGATTATGTTCTTCATTTTTCATTATTAAGTCGGTACCGTATAAAAGCTGAAAAATGAAGCTTAGTTTGCGTGAAGGCAAATTTTCGTGACAATAAATATTTAAACCAGTTCTCCTTTCTGCTGAGAAATTTAATGAATATATTTTTTAAAAAACAGAATAGTTGGTGTTAATGGGTTTTTCATTATATTAATAAAAAAAAATGATAAACTAGGTGCTAGAATATACTGAAAGAAAGTAATCGGAATTTTAAATATGCTCTGTCATTTTACATACTTTAAAAGAAAAATGCACATATTGCTTTTAAAATGAAACATTGCAAATAACCGATAACTCGATTCTATTGCAATAAATTATTGTGGAATGATTTAAAAAGTTAAAATATATTACTTTCAAAAAAGTATAAGTTTAAGAACGTTTAAAAATACCTTTTCAATTATTATTAATTCAAAGTAATGAACGCTGAGAGAATCGCAAATCTTGGTTGATTATAAAAATATATACAAAAACCTCGCGAATTATAGTTTTTTTTAAACTTCGTGAACTATAGGATTATATTTAGTTGATTTGTGTGAGTGTATTCCATAAAACTGATAATTTTAAGCACTTGCTTTAGGAAATGCTTGAAAATATTTACTCTCGATCTGTTCATTTTTCAATAAGCTTATTGTTATACTGTTAATATATATTTAAAGTATTGCAGTGAAAATATTTGTAACTGATGAGAATTTTGTTGTTTTAATCATGACAGTTATGCAGTATCTGACGAATGCGTAAATCTTGAAGTTAAAAGTCATAGTTTTTAGCAATTTACTGAATATATATACATATTATTATTGCATGTAACTTTTCCTGCAAATCTTTTAGCAAAATTAATCATTTAAAAATTGCTAACTCAAGGATTCATAAAGTGTTTTTAAAGGATAATTTATAATTATCTTTAAAAGTTCTCAATAAATTTTCTATATGATAATTGAGTTTCAAATAGGGAATAGTGATAAAATGAAAATCTAGAGCTTACTTATTTTATTTATAATACTTTCAAAATCTTTAAAGATCCTTACTGAAAATTCAGAAGCTTTATTTATTTTCATTGAATAAAAATACATTGAATACCTAGTGTAATATATTAAAATATTCACGAAACAAGGAAGGGCTAGTTGAAAAAATATGGTGGGCATTTATTAAGAATATTTTCTTAAGTCGTTTAATTTAATAATGAGAATCCTATTATCTGCTTTCAAATTTCATGTTCAATTTTATACCATTAGTGAAGTTGTTTTTACATTTTATGAATTTACCTTTTTTTTCTGTACAGAAAAAACAACTGTGATTTACTTCTTCTCAGCATATCGGCGTTTTTATATTTGCAAAAAATAGAGCTATAGTGATTAAAATACCATTGAAATTTTCAAGACAAATTTCTTTTGATACCTAAAATAGCTCGCCTTTGCTTTCAATTAAAATGTAGATTCTGCTTAAATTTAATTTTCAATATTTGGTATTTCTATAAACTTTGTACGTTTTCTTTTCCTTTTCTTTTTGAATTTTCGAGTAATTAGTCTATTATAACATAAAAATTAAAATGAAACTAGCAAACTATACATCTTGCACGAATTTGTTTTGTATTACTATTCAGAACATGATATTAGTGTTGCAAAATAGCTTCTTCGTTATTGATTTTCAGGAAATTTACCTTATATGTGATACGTTATTAGATGAAATAATTAATTAAGAGGTTTCGTGCAATATGTTATTAAAAGCACGCAAAGATGTAACAATTTCAACTCCGTGAAATGAAGAAGGTATTCTCATTGAAGCTAGTTTTACTTTGATCGTGCGAAATTTTCAGAAACCTTTGCGTGACGAGGATTTTCGGCTTTTCAACTTAGATCTTCCTTAGACTTAACTTTTTAACTGCACGAATAAAAGCTAAAATTGCCGAAATATTTTCTTCGTAAATTCATCGCTTTTAAAATTCCAAATACTAAGTTAGATAATCAATAATTTTCAGTTTGTTTTTGAAGAAATCCCATGTTAAACATATTCAAGGGCTATTCTGGATAATGAGTTAAAATAAAGACTATTCAGTAAGTGAACTGTATTTGGCTGAATCTCATCTTTCGTCCACATCAAATGAAAAATCTGCCCTTTTATCATTGTATTTTATATTAAAATCAAATTCAAGTATCAGCAAAATGTCAATTATTACTCTTTATCAAATTATATTGGGACTTACATATTATACTGCCGACCAATTTCGCCAAACGAAAACACATCGCCAATTAAAAAAAAAAATGCGGCCAAATGTTGTCCTCGTTATTATTAACGTTATATTTGAACGTGCATAAGAACTGCTTCTTTTATTAGCTGTATATCACTGTATTTAGGGATGGTTTTTGATTTGACGAAATTGGTCGATGGTATAATACGTAAGTATCCTTATATTATTCTTTATTAGGGTACTGATATAGATTACTTCTACTGATTAAAAGACAATTTGTGACTGTAATAAAAAACTGTTTATTTTTATACTTTTATTCAGCATCAGAAGAAAGACCAATTTAGTACTGAAAACCACTCCTTCTACACTTTAAAATCTAATTATTTAACATGATTTGAATGCAATTGGTTAATTACTATCTTTTATGGGATACTAAGTTGAAATGAAATATCAGACAAGAATGATGTTCTTTTTCTGATTTACTGTTTTTTACATTTCAACTTATCATTACAATCCAAGGCAAGTGAGTGAGTGAGTGAATATTAACGTCCCACTGTTCAGCTACACTAGGGCTTTTGGATACGGTAATTTTTTCCGCGTAATTTTGAACCATGGTCAAGTGACTAGATCTGAGAAATACCACGCTGTTCAAATTGCTGACGACATGAATAAGATGCGAGTTAAATGCCTGCCTATACCATCACCCAGATACAGAGCCCATGTGACGATGTAAAAAGCAAGCAAACCACAAGCATTTTCTTCGGGGTCTCCAGCCCTGGATACGTCCATCTTGATGCTCTACGCAGAACTGGGACTCGTTTAAATAAACTACGTGATGCCATTGCTGTATCCAGTTTTGTCATTGAACGCATCGCTTTTACCATGCATCTGTATGTTATGCTCCAGTTCAAGGGAAACCGCAACAATAATCTCCATGAAGACTGTCCTTGTTTCTCTAGACGACATCGCACAGTCTGTGCAGATACTTGTGCTTCAAAAAAGCCCTCTTCTTGATTGAAGGTTCGTGGTGGGTCTGTGAAAGTTCAGTTCCTACAAGATTCATCTGACAACATGTCAATCCTTTTAGGTGTTGGTGGCGGTACGCCGTTCAGAACCTTCATGGAGTTTAGTATGGCCCACTTGAGTCCATCAATTTCATATTTACGACAGTCATTGGATTCCAATCATTGTGATTAGTAATATCGTGTGACGATAAACTGCACTCTCAATACTCCACGTTTCTAACGCTATCGAATCCTGGCACACGCTGGTAGCCATTTTTCCTACTCATACGTGGAAGAACATTATTTTTGTCCGAAACAAGCAACATTTAAATGGGATTTGCGGAATGAAAAATCTAATTGCTTAGAACTTTCACATTTCCATTTATACAGAGTTTGAGATGCTGTTTCTCTATTTTATTGTAGGTCAATAACACTAAACTGTTTAAACAATTTGCACATCCTAGCATCTTATTCCTTTCATGTGAATTTGATGTTTGTATCATTATCCCTACTTAATGGTGCTGCAATTTCAATGACGGCAATGTGGATAAAAGTATTTTTATAATTTATCTTGCATTTTATTGTTGTTTTTGTAAGAAATGTCTTGATTCAATTTTAAATTATTTATGCCTGTGAGTTTCTTGGGTTTGGGTTTCAGTCTTATATTGGGGTGCATGACCATAGGGGAAGTCATCGCTTTCGGGGGGATATGGGACGACCGTACTGAAAGAGCACGTGATCCCAAAGAATCGGTGGGCCCACCATGTTGAAAATGTGTGTGCCTTCACTCTGGCATACGTTGTCTAGGTATCTACGAAAGCACTGCCATTCTCAAAGGCAGATGATGTTAGAAATAATTATAAATATAATTTTTTTTGAAATTTATTTCGGAATTTATCTTAAAGTGTACACTTTCAAATGAATCGCTATTAAAACTTATTGTATGCATTTATTCATGAACTATAAACTTTTTCAATGTTATTCATAAATCTATTTTTTATTTTAGATGCTGATTAATTAGTGTAACATATATTTAATTAGTATAACATGGAGGCATTTAAATATTTGCTGAAAATCCATTTTAGCAATAATTCTTCAATTATACATATTTTTTGAAGATTTTTTTTACTTTCATTTTTATTAAGCACGCCTGTTATTTTATAATATTTTTTTAATTGTGAATCAGTTTTCAAGTAAATGTCAGTTACAATCTTTGTTGTAGATACTAGAATAAAAACTAGTTGATAATATTAAAATATATTTATTGCTTTGAAACTACACTGAGTGGTCAAATTATTATGACTACATTCAAAACAATCCTGGACCACTTTTTGAACCTTAAAACTGTATGGATTATTCTTGTCATGAACTCGAGTTGTAAGTAGGTGGTGTGAGGAAATTGAGACTATATCCGATTAATTGTACTTTCTAATGGCTTCAGATTCGGTGGTACTCTATCCAACTTCCAGATGTCCTATTTGATCTCATCCCGCAGATTTTCAATTTGATTAATATCTGGTGGTTGCGTATGTCAACTAAGCAAGATAAAGTTTCTGTCATGCACTTCGGTCCATCTGGAGACAATTCCAGCTGTATACCAAAAAGACTTGTCCTTCTGAATGTATTCATGTCTGGCAATGTACTTTATTAACATAACAGAAAAAATACTTGATTAGCGATAACACCTAAATATCATTGGGTATTGAGATGTTCTTCCACACAAATCAAAGGACCCGTGCAATTCAAAGAAATGCCGCAAATTATAATTTGCCTCCATCAACTTAAAAAGTAGTAGCAATGCAGACGCGTTCATATTTTCATTCTGTTTTGTCCATATTAACACCTTAGCATTGACATGTTATAGTTTAAAACGTGATTCATTGGACCACATGAACATTTTCTAGTCACCTAAACTCCAATCCCTTTGTTCCTTTGTGAACTGGAAACGTCTGTTCTTGTTCAAAGCCAACAGTAGATGCTTTTGAGCAAGTCGTTGGCTGCCATAGTCTATACTATGTAATTTGCGACGAACCTTTCGCTCAGAGCCATTCACTGTTGCTAATTGATTAAGAACGAAATTGAAGAACTATTACTTTTCAGTTGGGCTTGACAACATTCGTGATTCTCCTTTCCGAGCGAAATTTCAGTAGCCTTCGATGACCTTAAGACTATCGTTGAGACCAGGTTTCCTGCTTGGGAATCCACTCTCTGTACATTAATAACTGCTAGTTTCGAATACTTTACAAGGGCACCGTTTTAAAGATACTGCTTCTGACGCTTTGAACACCTACAATTATA